>OY720444.1:82404764-82722307 GCA_963082915.1 Dolichopus griseipennis
ATGGGATTTCCTGGCTATTGTATTTTTTTAAAGAAATTTATAGAACTTCTGCTAATTCAAATAATTTCTAACTTTATATTCATAAAAGGATTCGCAAGAAAATTTAACATTGTACTCTGAAAGGAAAGCATATTAAAATTCTTAGTAAAAAAAGTTATCCGATCAAAGGAGGGAGTATATGCTTAGGCTGAGAAGGTGTATTGAAAATTATCTTATTACAAAACTATAGCAAAATGATTTTAGTGTAGTGATAGATATTGATAGTGATAAATGAAGATGTATTAAAATTATTTTAATACAGTACTGTATCAAATTGTTTTATGTAATTGGAGGGACTAAGTAAAATCGAAATGAGCGATGTTTGAACAAAGCGCTGAAACTATGTCTTTTGTAGACGTTCCTAAAATATTGCCTCCGTCATATTGCCATCGCTAATATAAAACTAAATAACAGTTTTTTGAAGAAATCATGAAATTATAGATTACAAGTTCGACTTGGAGGATAACAAAAATCACGTGATCTGTACTGAGTCTTCAAGTTAAGAGGTTTTAAAATTTTTAGCTTCACACATGGACTTCCAAGGCAGATTTTGAGGAAATTGACACTGCACAGGGGTTTTGGAGATTAACTATACTGAAGACCGGAAACTGCTGAGAAATAACTATTTATGTTTTTTAAAAATTCCAATACCTCTAATATTCCAATTTTCATATAAGCCTAATACCATTTTTTAATATGTTTAACTGAAAGCAATTATTTGATGTCATCAAAATATTTCATAAAACATATTTTTTTTTATTAAATATTACCTTAAGATATTTTTGATCACTTTAAAATTATTTTCCTTGTAAATTTTCGTTTTTCTTTGACCTGATATTTGTTTTTTGATAATTTTTTTATAGTTGAGTGACTTATGAAATATATTTGAAATTATCGTTTCATATTTAATTTGTCATTCTTTCAGAAAAATTAAATACAGATGTTTCCAAAAAATTTGACTTTAATATTCTCTTTGTTTTCACATTTCAAAAAAGAGCTTATCTTTATTTAATGTATATTAAATTCGATTTTTCTTTCCAAAAATTTTTTGAATTAAATTTTTTCTTAGACAATATTAAAGGAAATTGAGGTATTCGTATGGCAGATAATCATATCATTAGAACATTTGAAATTCCATTTTTTGTGGTATTGATTAGACGTTGTGTATCTTTTTAGGATTTTATTACTTTTAACTGCTATGGTTTCCATAGAATTTAAATTGCCAGAAACCTTTAAGTTGTGTAAAATTTAATATTGTGCTTTTGTAAAATTAAACGGTAGGATGTCATCGATTGTAAAACCTTTCAATTTTTAATTGAATTAACGTTCTTCAAAGCTAATAGTGTAATTTTGATCTAGTTGGAGACTTCAACAATTTAAACTCCATTTAATTCACCTCTATTTTGATAACACTTGTAAAATCTGTAAGAATGGAAGAGGCTATTTCTAAATATGTATCCCTACAGCCTGTCTTTTGTAGAAACAAAAGGAATCAAGAGATTAAGTTTTAAATATTCTAATACAGAAATTAAGCAATAACTCCTGGACTCAAAGTTTTTCAAAGGGAAACAAAGAGAGCAGCAAAACTATTAAGGTGGCTAAGCACTGCTTATGGAAATTAGTTTCTCATGCGCTAATCGCGGGTTTGGAACCATATTGTATCAAATGTGTTCAAGCAACTTTGTAATGTATATGTGTACGATTTAGATATATTTAAGAACAACATTAACAACTTCTTCTAAATATCCCATTCAATTTTCCCCAATCCCATAATTCTTTAAACCTAAATCTCCGAAATGCACAATAATCCTTTAACATCTCTATCCTCGAAATCAAATTGTACACTTATTTCAGATTCCAATCTGTGGTTTAGTTCAAAAAGAGTGGTGGTTTTGGTGTGTTAAAGTCCCACAAAGCACTGTACCAATAGGTGAAAAAAAAGTCGATTCTTATTTTCCATTTCCATTTCCTACGTAAGAAAAACTTCCTTTAAACTTCCTAACAAGAAGTATCTTCAGAATATCCAAATCTTAAAATCTTAATATAAGAATTAATTATTATAAAACCATTATTAATAGTTTCTAACAAAAAAAGTACAATTTTTTAACCTTATAGAAAACCTAAATATTTTACTAATTAATGGTTAAACTTTACCAACTTAATTTTAGTTATGAAATATTTACGCTTTCATAATTTTTGCAGAAGCTTATAACCAAAAATGCATTGAGGAGGTTAGAAAATTATTTTTAATTTATTATTAGGCATATTATTCAGAAAAATTATTTCCATTTCGAAAGTAATTTCCTGACCCTAAATATCCTATTTAATTAGGAAGAATGTTTTTTTAGTATTTTTATAATTTTTTAGTGTGGTTATTCAATTCTTCATAATTTACATGTTGGATTCCTTAACTAATTTCAAACACTTAGTCTGTATATTTGTAATTAATGACTGACTCTATTTCCAGCTGTTTGTTTGTAATCAAAAGCTGATTCTATATTTAGATGAACGGATGAGATTTTAAAGCATCTTTTACATGTTAAATAATTAACTTTGAAATTATTATTTCTGCCACAATACAAAAAACCGGTCCGGTCATAAATTGGGTTGGATATTAAAACTATTTAGGATGTTGTAATTTCATATTGCGATTGTATGAACAAAACATTGTAATTTATTCAAAAAGACGTAGATAAAAATGGTACTAAAAATCTTGAGATTTGGGTCAGACATTTTTGAAGGTAATTACAGAAATAATATATTTTTGTTTTTAGTTTTTTCTGACCTTAATTTTGTCTTCTATGTTCGATAAAATAAAATTTATATAATGGGTCATCAGAGTCAAATAAAAATGTAGATTGTTGATATTAAAAGTTTGACATCAAACTTTTGAATGTACGTAAAAACTTAAAATAAAAAAAAAATACTACTAACCTGGTCTGAAAATTGTTCCTCTAAATCCAAAGCATCTGTGTCAATAGAGCTTCTTTGTTGATGTTGTAATAGTAAACTTCTACGTTTCGATGTTGGTGTCAGCAAAGCTGTTGAACTAATATCAACTTCACCATTTTTATTAGCTGTTAAAACTGTAACTTGTGATTCATTCCATATACCGTCAGAATGATCACGAGTTACATCATTAGCTAATGAATCTGATGATGGATATGCCGAACGTACACCTTCCTCTTGACACGGAGATGGAGGAGCAGATTTTAATTGTCTATGTTCTTCAGCAGCTGTAGGATCTTCTAAACTTATTGAACGTTTTCGAAATGCTTCACGTTTTTGATGAATTCCATTTGATATTTCATTTGAAATTGGCAGCGCTAATAAATTAGGATCTTTACGTCCGAAAATGGCTTCATCTCGTATCGGTAAATTCATATATATATAATCTTTTGGTTGTTTCTCTTTCAATTTATCGACAACAGGATCCGGAAGAATTTTTAAATCTTCATCACTTGCCGATGCATTCATCAACAAACTATCACGTGAATTTTCTTGACGTTGTTTTTCAGCTAATACTTCTCCATCCGAAACAGTTTTGTGCAATTTTCTACGCCTTCTAGGACTTGGTGTAGGTGAAATATGTGGTTTGAAATCAATAAAAATTTCCTTCTCTTCTTCATCATCTTCTTTAATTGATTTTTCAGGTTTTTTCTGAATTTCAGAATCTAATTTTTCTAAACTCGATGACTCTTTAACTGATTGCGTTTTCTCATCAATTTCATCTTCGTCTTCCTCTTCGTCTTCTTCTTCCTCTTCTTCTGACTTTTCAGCCCCACCTTCATCATCAGCTTCAACAGAAGAAATACTGTGGACGGGTGCAACCATTGGATGGACGGGCATTGAAGGTCGACGATAAGTTCCGTGGGTACGAGGAAATAAATCACTAAAACCCATAGTTGAGGCACGTCTTCTTTCCATAGCCTGAGTAGTTGAATCAGTAGAACTATCCCGTGATAGCTCTCTACGCAACTGTTGATGCATAATTGTAGGCGTTCTACTGCCATTCATCAATTCTGTACATTCTGTAGCATGACGACAAACATTCTCAGGCATGTAAGAATTTTCTCTAGGGGTCGCATATCGAGGTAAGCTAAACGAATAAATTTCACCAGGTGGTGCCAAACGATGATGTGTACAAGTTCGACGCGGTAAACTATTCGCTTCGTAACCGTATTGTGCATGTAAATGTTGACTATGCATATCATAGCTTAAAGAGCTCATTGCAGTATCTGGACGAGATGAAGATATACTACGTCTATCTTCTTGCATAGGAATTTCACCATAAGTAAAAGGTAAATTACGGTATTCTATGTGTGATGTTCTACTTGTTGTAGGTGCCATCGATGGTACTGTTCCACCAGCTTGAGTTGCTATACTTTGCACAGATGATACATTTGATGATGACGTTGGTCCATAAGATGGAAATTTACCCATATTTACACCTGATGCTGATATCGAAGAAGTTTCCCGCCCCAAATAATCCATTCCGCCTGGATCTAATATTGAATGATATGATACAGCACTATCTTCAGAATGATTACGAGAATGCCCACTTAAACGATCTAAAGATGAAGATCCAGGATGTTCAGTACTAGTCCGTGATGATGACCTGGATTGTGTACCACCTATAGGAGGTGGTGGAGGTTCATAAAATCGGTGTATATGTGGTTGAGATTGCATTTGTTGCTGCTGTTGCTGTTGTTGCTGCTGTTGATTCATCATCACATTTAATTGTGGTACCATTAAAGGGGATCGTGGTGGTTCTTCAGAAAATGTACGATGTAGTTGTTCATGTTCTAAAGCACTGTAATTACAATTTAAATATATCAATATAAAATATTTTAATGGTGATTTTCTGTGGGTACATGAACGTGCAATATAATTTTATGATTTGCAAAAACAAAAAAAAAAAGGAGATCAGAAAAAAAAATTAAATGTCATTTACGTTTTTGCGTCTTCCACCGTCAATAAATCACCTGGTGATGTAGCTAATTGTCGCATACCACCAGTCATTTCAGACAAACTTTTTGTAAGTTTTCGGCCATTAACCATTCCATTTGTTTGAGCACCTTGTGAGACCATTTTAACCTTTAACGAATTAAAATATATTTTTTTATTTTAATTAAGTTTTAATTGGTCACGTTTCTATTTTATTTGATTAAATTAAAAAAGAAAAATTGTCCTGAAACAGGACATTCATTAACAATATAAAACTATTTTTATTACTTACGTATGATAATTATATAGTTGCTGCCTTAATTATTAAAAATGTGAAATTATACGAAAGAAAAATTGGAAAATGAAAAAAAAAAGGAAACTAATTTTTACTGTTATAATGTAACAAAAACAGTCCACTGAAAATTTAACACCGATTTTATTTTTTAAAAGAAGAATAAAGAGGAAGAAAAAGAAATAAACTATTAAAGCTATGTTAAAATTTAACTTATCAGCCTGTGATATATTATTACATTTACTGTTTATGAATGCAGATTACTTTATAGACTTAACCTAATCACTTTAATCAAAAATTACTATAGAGGAAATCATAAATTGTAACTTATAACATTAATTTTAATAATCAAATCACGTATATTCCGTTTTCCCATCTCGTTTATAACGGTAATGGCTGTGTAACCTTTTATAACGTCTGTGTACAAGATACAACCATGAAGTTACTTAAATCACCAACTTTGCACCATTCACTACAGTCTTTAAGGTGCACAAAACTCTACCGTATATACATCCTAACAACCTTGTGTCTGGGACGTATTGTCTCTAAGTTATTGAAAAGATTAAATTTTTATGTCATTGAATTGAAGTCAAACATATGATACCTACTACAGCACTTTCTAATATAAATATGTGATGTATATCGTTGATTATTTAATTGTAACTGGACTCCGGGAAAAGTATTTACTTCAAGGTCATATTATTTAAATTTTTTCTTTTAACACATTAAACCAATACCATAATTTAAAAAATTGTCACCGAACTTAAGTTGACGATTATTAAAGTTCATATTTCATATTTCATTTAAAATATGAACTTTAAGATAGATGAGAATTTTGTTTTTTTGATGAATTGCGTAAAGTTATACAATGTTATGTTTTTGAATTATGTTTTTTTTTTTGTTTTTTTGATAATTTTTTTTTATCAAAACATAAAAACCTTATCAAAAACATAAAAAACAAAAATCTTTTATTGCGATATTTCAAAATAAAATCAAATAAAAAAAATTTGCCTTATTTAAAAAGAACAAAAGAAAATGTATTTTTTTGTAACATAACACTTGACATATACTCATATAATATTTCTCTGTAATGTTAAATTTGATAAAAATAAAGGATAAAGAAATCCTTAATCCTTAAAAAAAAACACAAAATGAATTATTCGACAGATAATAATAATGAAGGATATGTAATTATTCCGACTGTATTCAAACTCGAGCCTTAAAAAACGTTCTTAATTTATAATTGGTCCCCAAGTACAGCCGAATTCAGCCTGAATCCTAAAGTTAGCTATGAATTAATTCACAATAGATTTACAATATCAAACACGTAAAATTTCGATCAAAAAGAAGCAAAATTGGGGACACACGAACCAAGGGGTATTTGGATTCTGCTGAAGCTGTGCAAAAGCCACAACCAGAAGTAACCACCATTAAGGTGAATTAGAGCTTAAGATTTCCAAAATTTATAACATTATAAAATAAACTGTTGGTGATAATAAGTGAAAACTCCGTGATGAATTTTTTTCCAAATAAAGACAGCACTGCACAAATTCTTCCCCACAATATTTTTATAGCAATATGGAGGTATGGAGGAATGAATGGAGGAAAAGTATGGAGGAATGAATGGAATATTTAAGACGTGACTCACACTCTTATTTCTTAAGAATTATGTCAGAACGCAATATTCAAAGTCAATTTATTACTAGAAATAGTTTGATGGTATAGATACAACCTTTAAACCAAAAACTGTGGAAAATTTAAACCTCCTGGGAAAAAGTTAAAATATTAGTGTCAAATTGGGTGAGTTTGGAAGTGTCAAGTGAAAGTCGTATGCTCAAAAGGTAAAACATAATGCTAATATTAATTTGCAGCCACAATTTAACAATAGCTCAAAATTTCATAACCGTCAATTAAATCTTATCAATTTGGTAATAGCCAACTCACTATCCTTTGCCTCAACCGTTGCATTCTTACTTTTTTGAAAAGGAATCATAAATGAATGAATTAAAATCATTTGCAGGATATTCCGGCTGAAAAAGAATGTCGAATATCGAAATGAATTAACCATGACAGTAGAAAATAGGGTTATCATACCAAAGGAAAAAAAGGACATGGGTAAGCTCCGAAGACATGTGGCGAAAACACCAAATAAGAAAACTAATAATAACATTCCTAAAATAAAAAATCCGCACAGCTCAAATGAAAGAATGTGGTCAGTCAGAAAATGCTTATTATTTGTGGCGATACTTTAATTACATTACAAAATCGATGAAACTTAAGTTTTGTTATCATATGGGGTTTGAAGGGTTTGAGTCCTAAAATACTTGGGTGACAAAAAATGCAACCATTCAGTGTTTTAGTAAAGAGTCAATTTTTCAAACCAATGTGTATTCCTGTTGCGAGAGGTTTGGAAATTAACTTACTTTGTAGTTGTATTCATTAGCATTTGCTAAGGTCTTGCAACCTGCTTTTTTATCAATGATTATAATAACAATTTTATGAGAACCCCACAATTAGTCCGATATACAATTAGAAAATAATAAGGGGATCTTCAAATTTAAGAATTGAACCCTAACACAACAATCGACCACAGTATACTCATAATTGCCCAATAAAATTAATTTAAATAAAAATTTTAAAGACAATGTTTTTTTTTTTAGAAAAGTTTAAAAAAACTAAACGGGATTAGTAAAAAATTTTAAAAAAGTTTTAATTCTCTGTAGTGTTTCTATACTTAGAATTCCCTATAATAAGAATTAAAAAGTTAAATACCCCAAAAATAAAAAAAAAAAAAACTTATTTGTTTTATTTTGTAAAAGATAAAGTTAGTAATAAAAACCAAAGTTTCTCATTTCATTTTCACATTAGTAACTTACTTCATATGTGTGTGCATTTTTTTTATAACCTTAATTCAAAAGAATTTATTTTTATATTTTTTTATTATGTATTTATCTTTTTTTTCTGTCATATCTGAATCATTCAGGTACAGAATATATTGTAAGTATCTTATAGATACATTTTAATAAAATAAATGACGATATGGCGAAAGTCCCAAAGTTAAAAGTCCGCCGGAGACTTATGATTAAAGAAATAAGTCAAACTATCACGAGGGATTACATCTCGAATGGGTGCGCAAAAAGTTCCCCTGGGACATTATGACTTCATAAACTGAAATATTTAAAATTAAGTAGGTAACACAACAATGATGTTTAATATCGAGAAATTCCTCTTTTTACAAAACTCAAATTTTGTAACCAACTTAAAAACCTCTTCCAAATTAAAATTTCGTATGTACTATATATACAGGGAGTCTGAAGTTCTGAGGTCTTATATCTTTGCCCTTTTCAATAAAGAAGATTCGTTTAAGTGTCGGAACTGGTTCAGCTAGCTAAATTTAAAAATTTTCACAACTTAATCTTTCATATCTAAACTTAAAATTATCTTTCCTAGTTAGAGAGCAACAAGGATTTGAATCTAATGGTGATATTTTTCACTGTTTTTTTTTTAAATAACTATAATTTTTGCATCAAAAACCCATTATTAATTTACTAATTTTATTTTAATTTTAAAATCCCATATTTCTAATCCTTAGTTTAAGAACTTTTGGCTACTTGCAGGAGTTGAAATCTTGCGACGGTTTCTGACTTATATTTTCAATTACAAGTAACCGGGGAACATTCGACAATGGGATTTTTACCATAACGCCAAAAAATATATATATGAACACACACTCATACACCACTTAACAACAAAAAGTCTGAAAACAAAAGGAAAATATATATTTTTCGTGTATTTAAATCCCATACCTTTGTCAATGTACTTAAAAATAAAATAATAATAACATAGAATTAATAATGCTTCAAAGAATACATATTTAATATTCTATAATACATAATGTATATTAATTTAAATTTTATTTAAAATGAAAAAATCCATACATTGTTTTAATTTTACAGGAGTTTTAATACAAAAAAAAAACAATCTGAATATTAATATTTAATTTGAGGTAGATAATTAATGGTATATATATATATATATATATATATATATATATATATATATATATATATCTGTTTCCAAAGTAAATCCTTCACATTATAATTAATCAAAAGAACAATAAAAAAAATCCTTTCCATGGCAAATGAAAAATTTAAAGTTTTTCACATTTTTGTGTTAATTTCAGGTTTAAAAAAAAATTAAAATATATCAAATATTCATGCAAATACTACGAAGAGTTTGTTTAATGTGATAGAATTTTATTTAATTATATAAAATATCCCAACTGTTTGAATATTTTAATTGTTTAAGGTTTTTGGGAGAAAAGATTTTACAGACATAGGAATGGGTACAATAAAAGAAACCAACTGAACCTTAAACTAACTAAATGCAGACCAGCCTTTGAGGTGGCTAAATAATATCAACAGTCACTCCTCGCGCTCAAATTTTCTGATTTGATATAGTTAAACCAATTCTGGTTTCCCATTTTGGTTTACTGCAACTTGCAACTTACTTAACAAATTATTCCTTAACATGTGTTGTTGGAGCCGTAGCACGGGAAACATCTAAGATACGGCTTTTATTAAAATCTTTTAGTTAGAATCAAACAAATAAAGGATTGCTGCGACATCTAGTGCAATAACCTCAGATTCACCAGAAAGTAAAATACTGTGTGTTGAGTTTCTCCCAGATACATTTTATTATCATTTTGACGTAGCTACGCATCTGCAGCAAAAGATTAAATTATAGTTTAAGAAAATTCGAATTAGTGAAATAAAATTGTGTACGGAAATATTTTCAGAGGAAGTGATTTAAAGCTTCAGCACGAAGAAAGCGAAACCATAATATATGTAAAAACACATGGTCTGAAGCGATAAAAACCGACGAAGAATATTGAATCCTTTAAATGTTCAAACTATATCTTCATACACATAATGTTTTGTAATAAACTACTTAAATATTTTAAGTCATGTTATTTAAAATATTTCTCTATATGCATTTAACAATATTTCTCCAATGTGTAAATTAAGTTACCTAATTCCAGAAATTCCAGGAAAGCTTCTGTAATCGATAATCTTCGAAGAAAATACTAATCCATCCCAAACAAAATAAATTGTATTTTTTTCTTTGGATTTCAATAAAAGGCATTGATACCTTCATTATTTCAAGAACTTAATTATATGTATTATATATTTTTTTTTGTAAAAAATAATTAGTTTAGGGAATTCGCCCTTTATTTTCATTACAAATTAACTAAAGATTAAGTATAATCACAATTTTATTTAAATTAAATTAGCTTACTTTCTTCTATTAATCGATTTGGTTCAAATTCAATTAAAAAATAGATATAAATTATATACTTAAAAAAAATCTTCAGATACAGATACAAAACGACTAAACAAGATATAGATATATATATATTTGCTACTCATTCTTTGTTTACAACCAAATGTTGTTAAATAGCGCCAAGAAAATTGTCACACAACTGTTAAATGACCGGGCAAAGAAAATTACATTTAGTAAAGAAAGAGGAAAAGAATAAGAGAGAGATAGAAAATTTTAAAATAAATTAAGAAAATCGTTCACTAGAGGATTCCAAAAATATTTTTTTTTTTTTCATTATTCGTTTTTGCGTTCCGATTTACATTAGGAGTTTTTTTCCCTCCATTGTATAATATGTACAATCGTTTATTCTTTTCATTCCTCTGATTACTTTTTCTGAACTCGCTAACATTGTGTAAAAAAGACAACAAATATTTTTTGTCCTTTAAAAAATAAAAACTAAAGTTATGTTCAGTATGTTTACAGTTATAATAATAATAACAAAAAGAAAAGTATAAGAAGAGAACAAAATAAAGAATTCTTATACTTAAAGACAATTTGATAGAAATGTATATGTATGTAGGTCGAGATGAAACCAATTTTGTTAATACGTGCAAAAAGATCTTTAGTCAGAAACGGGTTCAATAAGTGATTACAAGGATCCAAAATTGAAATTGTGTTTTGAGGAAATTGTTTTGTGATATTATGACCACGTGTTAATTAAATGCTGGCTCTACTGGGACATCATCCTATAGTTTGCTCACCCTTCTTGCATTAATATCCCCAATACTGACGGACACCTATTCTTAAAGAATAAAATGTGTATGTTGTTTGGTGCTGGTCAGGGTGATATTGTTTAGTTAAAGTATGAAGCATCCAGACGAGCCTACACAGCTTCTAGGGTCGACTCCTAATACTTTCCCGATGATTTGTGTGACAAAAGAAAGAGTCAAAGCTGTTGCTATAAAAAAGTTGTACAAAGCAGAATCTTTAACAAATCTTACATTCACTGACAAATTAACTTTTGTTACAAAAGAACGTTGAGTCCAAAGGAACCTGACGCAGCTTATAGGTGTAATGCTTAAAGGTTTCTGACGACTCTCGTTACAAAAGAAAATTTAAGTTAAAGCTGCGGCTACGATCGAATTCTACAAGATAAGTTTTGTTGATTACAGTTTTGATTAAAAAACAAAAATAAAATTTGAAAAATATTGTTGAATCATAAACCGAACATATGATCATAGATAATTATATATTTATAACAAAAGAAGATAATTCCGAAGGAAATCTTAATTTTATTAATGTTGAGGTTAGTAATGATGGGTTCTTAAATCTGAAGTTCAAAATCCATAGTATTGAGAAATTTTATAAACTGTCAGAATTGGTGCGTCAGATTCCTCTGGATTGAAACAAGCCATTATTTCAAACTTTAGAGTGAAGCTTTTAACATAATTGTTGAGTTTGGCTTTTAAAATATTTCTAAGTTAAAAACCTATTATTGGAGACACTTTGAGGAAGCTTATTATATTGGAAAACTTTAACTTCTCTAAGTCCGTCGCTGACTAAAGTATACCATCAAAAAAATGGAAACAATAAGATTGAATACAAAATAACGTAAAAAACCAAAAAAAAAAAAAACATTGTAAACTAAAATATAGGGACAATAAGGACTGAAATCATATTATTTTTATTCCTTCGTACCTTTTTTACTCTCTCCTCATCTTCTCTTATTACATTTTTGTTTTCTTTTTGTTTTATAGTTTTTAGTCTTTTTTTTTTTCTTATTATTTTTTTTTTTTATAAATTGGTTTGTGTTCATGTATTTGGCCTTTTCATGGCTTGCTGCTAGATAGAATGATTCTTAAGTAGCATGGAATTTTTTTGTTTTTGAATTTCATTTTTTCTATTTTTTTTTTGCCATGGTAAGTATTATGATAGTCTTAAGGGCCACTATATGGTACTTTTTAAGTTTTTTTCCACCGGTTTTATAATAACAATAAAAAAAACACAGAAGAAATAATTTTCCCAACAACTATTTCTATTGCTGTATTTAAGTTTTTTTGTAGAACTAAAAATGGAGGACAGAAAATAAAAAAGATATTATGTACAAGTTGCTACATTTATTTTTTTTTTTTTTCATGTGGTCTATGTTCTTTTTTTAAGGCTTCATCTAGGATCAAGGTTCTTAGATAGGTTTTTATGGCATACAATTCTATAGATAATAAAAAAAAACAAAAAAAAATATTGGGTGTTCTTTATCTATTTTGATTTCATTCAAATTGTTTAAATGGCAACGAAATAATAGTAAAATATAAAAATGTACCCAATAGTTGCACAAAATGTATTCCGCCTGCCTATTAAACACCCATTGATTCAAAACCTCCAATTTTACCATATATTAAAAAAAAAGAAAAAAAAAACTTTCTTAATGGATTTTAACTTCGTTCAGATAAAGTAATTTTTAAAAAAAGCAAAAGAAATAAGTTTCAATGTAAACATATTCGTACATACCAATGTATATTAAAAAGAACCACAACATTATTTAGATAGGAAATACCGTTATAGTAAAAAAAAAGAGGATGGCACAAATATTATTATATATTTTTTTGTTGAATTGAATTGAATGTTTATTCACTAATAAATTCCATTGATTCTATTGATTGTTTTTTTTTTTTTTTTTGTTATATTTATTATATTTCTATTTTCATTCTATCCTTCTCGCACTCTATTCCTCTTATTCTGCATGGTATATATCTTGTCCTAGTATAATTCATTCACGTTTCGTCCGTTTCGAATTTTTTGTTTTCTTGTGTTTTTTTTTTGGTATAAATATAGAACAAATGATTATTTGAAATTCAATTTTCTGGATTTGGTAAATAACAAAAGACAGATTCAACCAATTTTTATGGAAATGTAAAAAATAGAGGAATTCTAAATAAGTGAATTGGTGAAAATAGTGATTAGTTATATTAATGGTATTTGTTGACAAGAAAATTGTGTTAGAATATGAAAAACAAAAGTTGGAAAATAACAATGAAGGAAGAACAACAAACAGTCTATTACAGAGGGGCTTTGTATATTTACATATATTATAAATACACTTAAGCTGTTAGAACTGGAAACAAAAACAAAAGCTTTGTTGCTATTTTCTGTTACAGAATGATTTTCTATGATTAATTTTGAAAGGGCAATCAAATGTGAGGCATGGGACAATAACTAGTAAAATTTACTACAAATATCTTCTGGATTAAAAATTTTTTTAAATTATTATTAATTTTTCTTTTAAACTTACCCTATGAACAGTACGTGGACTTAAAGATAAATTTAACGGTGGTACAACGCCTTTTTTTAAGCCAGTATCAGTTTGTGTTGCTTGTGTTTTCATAGCACCACGTTTAATTTTTTCAACAAGAACAACTTCCGGTGATAATGATGATTGATGTTGATGCACCTGATATCCAATACTTTGTATTTGTTGATGATGTTGTTGTTGCTGCTGTTGTTGTTGCTGATGTTGCTGCTGTTGTAATTGTTGTTGCTGATGTTGATGATGTTGTTGTTGTTGCTGCTGCTGCTGTTGTTGCATTGATGGATGAGCTGGTTGTACTAAAAATCCCAGAATGCTACCAGTTGGAGCAGCAGCTGTTGAAATTCCCGTTAATGATGGATGTTGTGACAGTGGATGCGGATGATGTGGTGTTGCTATTAATGTTGGATGATGATGATGATGAAATGCTAAAATTTGTGGTGCCTGCTGTTGTTGCTGCTGTTGCTGTTGTTGTTGTTGCTGCTGATGTAATTGTTGCAATTGTTGTTGTTGTTGTTGTGCCGCAGTTTGTGGCTGTACAGTATGTATATGACCTAATTGAATTTGTTGACCTAATTGTTGTTGCTGTTGTTGATGCTGCTGCTGTTGTTGTAAATGTTGTTGTTGTTGTTGTTGAGCTACAACAGCAGCAGCCATTTGTTGTTGTTGTAAATTACTAATTGTCATTATTGGTTTTTTACCACCAATTAAACGTTCTTGACTTCGTGCACTTTTTAAACTACGACCAGATGATCTTAAACCTAATGCAGCTGCTTCATCAAATGATGTTAAAGTGTGTGAACGTGCAAAACTAACATGTTTTGATCTAAAAATAAAATTTTAAAATGGAAAAAAGAAAAAAAAAGAAAAAAAATAAATTTATTATGTAAAAAAGATAGGAGTAAGTTTTCAAAGTAAAAAGTTTTTGAAAAAGTTTTTCAAAAATTTTATTTTATAAAATAAAAAAAAATTTTCTTTAAACAAAAACTTTTTTTTTTTGTATTATTGTATTAAAGAATTATAATTTTTCCTTTTACAGTTAAATATAAAACAATACAAGAATTAAAACTTATTCATAGTTATAATAAAAAAAAAAAAAAAAAAAAAAAAAAAAACAGAATAGAATAAAACAGAAATGAATAAGACAAGTGAAGTGTTTTGTCAGATACATATAATGATATTAAAGTTCTTTAATAGTTTCATTTGTATATCATTTGAGATAAAATTATTTTAAAAATGGTTTTATAACGGGAAATATATATCATGTATCTATAAGATATATTATAGTAAAAAGATGTTAATAATGAAAAACTTTAAAATTTAACGTCAACATTTTTCAAAAATTATAAATCAAATTAATGTTTAGAGGAAAATTTTTATTTAATGGGGAAATAAATTTAATTTTGAAATATAAATTATGTATTTCTAAGTCAAATCATCAAAATTTAATTAAATTAAACTTTTTTAACAATGAATTTTATAAATTTATTCATTTTTAGAAAACTTTTATTAATTTATACGCCCTAAGATATGCAATTCCAATTTTATTTAATTAAATTTATTACTAAATGAAAAGTGATTGCCGAGAACAACAGCTTCTGTTCAATTATTGAATATAGTTGAATAATATGGGTTGTGAAATTAAGTCAGAAGAAATAAAGTTAATTAGCTTTTATTATCAAAACAAGTGAAATTGAATTAAAAAAATTGAAAAAGTGTGAATCATTTTGTTTTTGATACTAAATTCATAATCTTGCTTATTAAGATATGGAAATATTCCGGAAAAATGGAATTCCCTCATTTCGAAACAATCTCAAATGTCCTACTTAAGGTTCAAACTTATATTTGCAAAAAACATTCAAAATAATGAAGGCCGCTTTAAAGGGTCTACTAAAATTCCGGAAATGGCGGATTTTAACAGTTGCGTACAACATCAGGGTATTCCCCTTTTATAGTATATTATATTTTATACTTATCTATTTTTCTGATATTGCAAATTAGTAAGAATCTTAAAGTTCGAATCTAGGGTATTCCCTAATTCAAGAATATTTTTACGAGATTTGTAATTAGTAGAAATATAAATGTTAGATTTAAAATTAGTTGCCCCTTTGCAGGTTAATTTTTTTTGTGAACTACAATTTTTTTGAAAATACAATATACTGGCCAGATTGATCATTGTTTTGGGTAATAAGGTCGATTCGGCTTTATTTTGTTCGACTTCATTTCACCCCGCCGATTTAAAAGATTAATTCTTTGAAATGCTTCGTTGTATTATGTTCCAAAATTACCATTCAATTCACTTTTTGCTATATTTTATATAAAATTTTCCAAATAAATGAAATTTCATTTCACTTAATAACAAAACCTTTGAGATACTTTTACATCAATTACAAATTATAATTATTTTAATGGTTTCTTTTGAAACTGAACAAAATGTTTTAACCTACAATTTTACCCAAAAAAGTGTTAATTCAATAAAAAGAAATTAATATTAAAATTTTCAAAAAATGAAAATGCATAAACATTACATTTTGAGGTTTTTAATATAAAATTTTTTAATAATCGGTTTTTTGTCTTTTATTATATCTTTATTTTTATTATCAGTTGTTGCATGTGTTATAAAACTGCGTTTTCATAAAATATAACTTAATTGAGTTTTTTGTTAAAATTTCTGCAGTAGCATTTTTTGCTGTCGTTACACTGAAATTTTTAAGCAACAATTTTCCATATTAAAAATCTATAAAATCAATACTATTAAATGATTGTTTTATTTCTTTTAAGTGTGAATAAATGACGAAGTTAATTATTAAAAAATAAAATAAAATGGCAGAAATTTTATTAAAAGTAGTAAAACATTTAAGAATAAACATTCTACAGCGATTAATTTGAGTTCATTAAAAATGGTTTTGCATACTTTTAGGAGAAAATTATTGTCACATAATATGCAACGTTTAGATTTAAATTGTTATGTATTCTATATATTGCTGTAATATTTTAAAAATTGTTTCAGTTCAAAATGTGAACTGTTAATATTGAGGGGTTAATGAAATTACAATAAATTATAGTTATAATAACTCAACAACCAATGACATATTGGTAAAAATGCCAACTTTTGAATTGGAAGATCTCAGGTTAAAGCTCCGTTCAGATAATTTATTTTTAGTAAGAATTTGTCGTTTAAATGACTTGGTGAATGCTCTTTAAATGACTTGTTGAATGCGCCTTAAAGAAGTGGAAAGGAATAAAAACAAGAGAATATTTTACCTTATGAGTCACGATAACTAAATAACTTCATTGAGAAGGCCATTTTATTTTCGAGTCTAATATTAGTTAATAAACAATTTTTTTTTTCCATGTTATATATTTTATATTTAAGCTCAATTTGGTTACTTTGGTCACTTTGGTTTTTCCAATAAATATTTTATGACTTGTACAGGAATCAAACTCACACTCCGCCGAGGTAATGAATTAATATTTACCAACTAAACCTCCCAGTCGCCTTTAAAATCTTAATTTACATCATTTTTTATCTATATTAATTCATAAATGATAATGCTATAATGTGTTAAACCTATATTAAAACCATATTGGAGATCATGATGGTCACAGGACATTATAGGTTAGGATACTATTATTAGATTATATCCTTAGAAATGAAAATCTTTTAAATGAAATTCAATCATTTTCCTTGAAAAAAATCTCACGATCGAACCAGCACTACTTCTACTACGCCCCTCATTACTTTGTTATGCAAATCTTTAAAAGTACAGTAAAATTGCATATTTTTAGGAGAAAAACCATTTTCTGAAAAAAACAAATTCCTAATAATATAAAAGTAATGTAAAAATAAAATTTCATTTAAAAATAATTCTAGTTTAATTTTAATCAAAAAATATTTCTATGGCATTGATATTTATTTTATTTATTGAATTTTTGTATTCAATCATTAAAATTTTTTGAATTTTTCATTTACCATTAACCAAAACCATTTTCTGTTAATCGAATGAAAAAACAACCCCCAAAGTATGAAAAACCAAATCACTACTATATTGGATGTTTGATTATATTTCACTTGGTTTTTATTTACCAGGTATTGGGAATAATTGAAATTAATTTTAAAAATTAATATTTCCAGTTGACTGGAGACTGAAGAATTTTTATTTTTAAAGTAAATTTGTTTGCTGTATGATTCATGGTATTGTGAAGTTGATACAAAAATCAATTGGAAACTAATAATCAAAATAACATTATATTGGTAGGTTCTCAAAGGAAATCCAAACAGGATAAAGATTATGAAGGTGGGAAAGTTTCCTAGGTCATTTAAAAGACTTTGATTCAAACATAACATAATGTAAAAATCTTTTCAGTTTGGACAATCCGATAATCATCGTAACTCAAATTGGGACACAAAGCCGGATAAATAAAGAGAAGCTCTCATTTAATTCCAACAAATTCAAAAGTTTTTGCGAGTACACCCTTCACGAAGAACTAAAATTTTGAAAGGTTAGATTGTAGAAAATCTGAAATTCAGGAACTATTATCAATCTACGAGCAAGAAAAATTTTTATCCTCATTTATTCTCAAATCCATATTACAAAACAAAACGAACTGGAGATAGACCATTACTCTTTGAAGATTGCCACAAATTTTACTCACCCGGATATTGACTGAAACCCTTAATAAAAAGGAAGAGTAGGTGGACCACATAATCAGAAGCATTTTAAAAGCCCTATAATTTGATTATATGATAAAGGTGTCTATAACAAAATTTACGTAAGAATATAGGGAATTCAGATGGAACAAGATACAGTCACAAATTTTGTCCAAATACTGCAATACCTCTTATCTGATATTGACTGTACATGTGTCCTTTTGAAATAAAGAAAAGAAATTTGAACTTCGGATAGGTATTGCAAAAGAAATAATTTTAGGAAGGAACTTTATTCCATAGCCCAACCTGTTCCGGAGATATAGCCGCCAAAAATCGGAAAAAAGCCCTATATTTTATTTAATATAACAAGAGTTCTATTAGCTTTACTTTCAATATGGAAACGGTAATAGACAAATGATTTTATAAGATTTATAAATTTTCAAAATAAAAGGCAAATGTGTAACACAATTTTTGCAAATTATTTGGACCTCATATCTTATGAACTACAAAGTCTAAAGACTTGAAATTTGAGGAAAGTTAAATCCCCAGAAGTTAGTAGGAGTCATTTAAGAAAAATTTTTTGTCTCGCCCTCTGTTTAGGAGCTGTAAAGGGTCAACAATTGCAATTTTGCTATTTTTTACCATCTGCAACTTAAATACTTGTCCAATTCTTTTTTAATTATAATATTATCATTTTTTTTTACATATGCATTTTTATAGCCGTATGACTATATAGTCCAAGGGTATAATAAATTTGCCATTACGTTTGTGACGCAGAGAAGGAGGGGGGGGGTAGATATAGACTCAAGTGTATGGATCGGATCAGAATCGAAAAATAAATCGATTTAGCTATGTATGTCCGTCCGTCCGTCCGTCATCACGATAACTCAAAAAGTAAAGGAGCTAGGATTATGAAATTTTCACAAATTCGTTTTTATGCAAAAAACGGAATCGAGTTTTAAATTCAGCCATTTTGGTCCACGGGTTCGAGTACCTGCCATACAACTTCTAATTTTATATGAGCATTACTCTATACCTATGGAAGCTGCGTGTCTGAAATTTTGCCAAAAGTAGTTTAGTATAATGACCAAAGTTACTGCCAAAGTTAATTTGGTTGGTCTACTGCAAAGGCTTCGAGTAGCTGCCATACAACTTCTTCTTTTATATGAGCATTACTCTACACCTAATAAAGCTGAATGTTTGAAATTTTGCCAAAAGTAATTAACCGGATGATATAATGTATATGTTACGGTCATACGGGTATCCCAGAGTTGACACAGTCTACTCTACTACACTCTTCCTCGTTTACTTTAAACTCAGTATGAAACTATATATAATTTTGAAAAAGTGCTTTTTTAAAAACCCTTGGTTTCTTTTCATCAGTTGTTTTGTTTTCATTTCGTTTTATTTTGAACTAAAAGAAAACTTTTGAACTTAAAAGTTTCAGAGTACTAGAAATCTTATTTACTTTATTTGTTCGTTTTCATGGCTAGAATTCCAGTTAAAAAAAAATTCCATGATTTATAAAATTAAATGGAAATAAATTACTTAAGACATTAGAGCTTGAAGCAGATCGTAATAATTCTTTTTGAAGAAAATTTACGAAAAATTTTGTAAAAGTTTAATTTATTAAAAATATATATTTAAATCTTGTAATGTAATCACTAAAATCTTTATAAAACGTTTTGAACTGTAAAACTTAATATATATATATATATATATATATATATATATATATATATGTAAAAATACATGATATCCATAACTTTAGAATGAGTATTTTTATTAACTGTCAAATGTCAATGTAACATAGAATTAAAACACTTGTTCACATATCCGTTTCATAACTGCAAGGCCTCGATTATGATCAATAAGACCAGATTTTTTGCTAATGTTCTTTTATAAAGAATTATTTCCTCAAAATTTCTAACTGAAATTCCGTTTAGATACAAATACTGATTGAAGTTTAGCAACGTAGTGGCTTTACCAGGCGATCCCATATATTATCCAATGCAATGAACAACTCCAGACTTGTTTTGAAATTAAGTTCTAATTCCTAATTTTAATAATAGATCAAAAATGTCGTTTCTAATTACATTTTGTAAGCAAAAATACATGTGTATGTATATATGTAATACATACTAATTATTTTCTAATAAAAACCAGAATTTTTATTATACCTATTAATTAATTTGACAAAATTGTATATCTGAATTTTAAGTGTCTAGTAAATTTTCGCCATACATAAATAAACAATGTCATTAATATATGTATACTATATTTATACATATATTAATGACATACAATACAAATGTATATAAAAAACCCTATCTCTAAAAGAACTGCACGCAAATTTTTTTCCAAAATTAAGCAATATTTTAAATGTTATAACTGTTCATTTCTATATGAACTAAATTTAACTTTAATTTTTCTTCCGAATTTCAAATTCTTGCACACATTAAATCAAATATGTAATAAAATAACAATAATCAAAATCATTAAAATCGTTAAAAATTTTTTTTTTTGCATATAAGAGAGACAGAGAAAGAAAACATTTTTTTGTACATATTTGCCCTCAAAATTAAGAGACAAAATATTTAATTGTGTAATAAAAAAAAAAAAAAAAAGTGAAAAATGTAACGGAAAATAAAACAATAATACGTACTTTATAATATATGAGTTCACATTACAGCAATAATATAAATGGCGTCTGATTAAATGTATATATGTACAATTATATTAAAAATAATATATATGAGAATACTAAGAATCGTGTATTACATACATATATAAACTTAAATAATTGTATTGCTATTAAAAAACAAAATTACAGGCACAGTAAAATGAGGAGAAAATTGTGAATTTAAGAAAGTTGGTCAAAAAAATTCTCAGATATAAGTTTAAATTTATTTATAAAAAAAATCATTTGCATTTTATCATATGCATTTTATAATAATAGTAAGTTTTTTTAATAATGCTTTTAAAAATAGAACTTAGACATTTATATTTGCATCAGTTCTTCTTAATGGGTTTCATAAATTAGTTCAATTGCGTTAAACTAATATTAGAAAAATAGTTATGGCAATCTAACGGACCCATTTAAAATATTTATTTCCAGTTAAATGGGATTCAATTCTACAGCCCACAGTCTGTCCCACAAAATGAGGTATTAGTTCCTAGGGATTTTTGACTATGACACAGTAACCAATCATGGCTCTGGTAAATATGGCAATAATAACTTTCTATTCTTAATATGTAGAAGGCAGTATTGAAAGAAGATATGGAGTAGGCAGCGAGTAACTATCATTGCGGAAAAATATTAGGAAGTGGCAAAATTGAATTTGCTCAAAATTGGAAACTTAGTTCATACAGACACAAATAGATTGGAATTTGCCGACATTGTACAACAACCTTAACATAAAATTACCACCCCTATATCGAGCGAGGAACAGGCATTGAAAGAAGACGATTTTTAATAATTGGTTATATTTCGTTTCCCCTTTGCACGAAGCTCATTTCACTAATCAAATAATCATAATTTCGATTCGAGTATGATAACTGATAAGTGATTGGCGCAACATTGCCTCCACTTGAGAGTTACCAAACACACCAATTCTAATAAAATAGCTTAAACACTTTAGAAAACTAAATCCGTTTCCCGTTGATAAAAGTGACAGAATCTTTAGTTTCAATCAGGGCTGTCACATTTTTTCATCTCAAAATTGATCCGAATAATGAATGGAAACTCAAATCGTAAATGTGTAATACAATTTCAAAACTTTTTTCATGTATAATAAAATTTTACGTTGCTATCAAGCAAAAACAAATGTAAAACCAAACAAGGAGAAACAAAATTAAGTACATCCATTACTACCGTTATCTGCATAAAAAAAAACTAAAATTTGTTTTTGTTTAAAATAAAATTTGTGTTTTTTTTTTATTTTCAAGAAAAAAAACAAAAGAGAAAAGCAAATTAGCAAAATAAATATTAAAGAACTTTTAGTTATGATTGGGTTAAAAGAATTATTAAAAGAGTTAATAATAAAAATAATAAATGAAAAGTTTGCGTTAAAATAACAACGTGCAGCAAAAAAAAAAAAAACAAAAAATCACATAACTGTATATGATAATAAAATGGTGGTTAAAAAACAAATGAAGATAAAGAGATATGGTTTGTGTCTTAGAAAAATGAATAATGTTTTCTCATTTTCTTATGCTCGCATCTATATTAAAATTTAAGGATGGGTAAAATTTAATTTTAAAATGTAAGGATGAGTGGGTTACACACCCCCCTTCATTTATTTTTAGAACAGTAAAAAATAGAAACATTATTTGTTTTTTGTTTTTACTTTTTACATCATTAAAAAATTATTTTTAATGTGAAATACATGACTTTATTAGTCTAGCGAAATAATAATAAATAATTAATGTTTTAATTAAAATATTAAAGACTTTATTTTAATATTTATTATATGACAGAAAAAGAAAAATGTGTATAATTTCATTTGAAAAAATTTTAATGATTAATTTTACTATTAAGAGATTATCAAGGATTAGTTTTATTATCAAAAATAGGGAAATAAAATAATAATAAAAAATACTTTAATAAAAAAAATAAGAAATTATCAATTTATTAAAAAAATATATGTCTAAGAATTTTATTAAGAAATTAATAATATTAAATCCAATATATGATTGAAATTTAATGTAAGAAACTATTTTAGTATTCAATAGTTTATGCAAAACAACATTATTTTGAGTTTTACAGCAAAAAATTTTGTAAAAATGTGCCTATATAGCTTCACTCTGTCCGTCCGTCCGTCCGTCCGTCCCTTTTTACCTACGATTGACAAAAAAATATCAGGAATGGGTAGGTATTGCAATAAAAATAATTTAATGTTAAAACTTTTTTTTTTAGCCCCCCCCGTTACGGAGCTACAGCCCCACAAAGTCGAAGAAAGCCCCATATTTAAACAGTTATAATTAGAGTTCTATAAGGTATATCTCCAACCTGAAAAAGGTAACAAACAGCTGTTTTTATAAGCTTTACAAATTTTTAAAAATCAATTATATAGGGTTACCATACGGTACTAAAATTTACCGTTATTCAAAACTAAGTTTTACAAACTTTTTGGTCCCTCATAACTTCAGAACGGCTAAATCTAGAAACTTGAAATTTTGGGAGAAGTTAGATCCTTAGAAATAAATAAGAGTCAGTTAACAAAATTTTTTTGTCACGCCCCCTCTTTAGGAGCTGTAAGGGGTCGAAAATTGAAATTTTGCTAAAAATTTAGCTTTTAAACACCTATAACTTGAATACCTGTCAAAATTTTTTTTTATTTGTATACAAAATTGAAAACTGCAAAACGAAAGTTTCAATAAATGTCAAAGGTTTTTCTTAATTTTGACTTTGTCCGTCCGTCCGTCCGTATGTTTACAAAAACTTTTACACCGTTTGAAATAGAGTAAAGAAATTTTAACCACGGGTAGATATTACAAAAAAAATAATTTCGTAGAAGAATTTTTTTCCGTAGCCCCACCCGTTAGGGAGCTACAGCCCCCCAAAGTTGGTAAAAGCCCTATTTTTAAATTATTATAACAAGAGTTTTGTTAAGTGTATTTTCAATCTGAAAACGGCAAAAGATAGCTGGTTTCATAAGCTTCACTTAAAATATAAGAGTAAAATGTATAGGGTTACCATGAGGTACTAAAATTTACCATTAAGCTAAACTCAACTTTTGCAAAATTTTTGGCCTCATATATCTTCTAAACGGTTCAACCTAGGCTCTTGATATTTTGAGAGAAGTTAGGTCCTCCAAAATTAATAAGAGTCGGTTAACAAAATTTTTTTGTCACACCCCCTGTTTAGGAGCTTTAAGGGCTCGAAAATTGAAATTTTGCTATTTTCAACCACCTGTAACTTTAACACCTGTTCAAATTTTTTTTTACAAATATGCAAAATTTACAGCTGCAGCATTATATTTCAACATACGTTAAAGGTTTTTCTTAAATTTGAAAGAGTCTCTTTAAATTGAAGAAATTGTTTCTTAGTCTTAACCATTTTTGGTTAGATAATAATATTCTAGGTAAAATTCCAAATTTTGTTGGAGTTCAAAATTGATTTCCTAGAACCGGAAAAAAATTAAAGGGTGAACACAGGAGGGGGGTGAGCAGATCCATCATAAGTTTGCTAAGCAAAAATTTGGGAACCTTCCCCATTGAAGGGCTACTAGGTCTTCAAAATTAAAACTTTTATGTTCTTATAAAACAGTAACTTATTCACCAGTGTAAGTTTTTCCAAAATTAAACGTTAACATTGAAGCTGCAACATTATATTTTGCACTTATTAACAGGTTTTCTTGAATGCATTGGGGTTGTATTCTAAGTATTTCACTATTAGTCATATAATTAATTATTAATGAAATAACAAAATTATAATATTATCATAATATATATTTTTATAAAAATAAATGATGATGACTCAGTAAGAAACCGTATATAATTTTAAAAATGTGCTTTTTAAAAACCCTTGGGTTTTTTTCCTCACTTGTTTATATATCCCTTGGTGACTAAAAAATATATAACGTACTAAAAAATATATCTGAAAAATTGCACCAACGACTTGTCACCTTTAAAGTAATCGGATATTCAATTTTCTGATAACTTTGTGTGGTACCAAACCAAATAAAGTTTTGATTAGTAAAAAAAGAATAGATATAGATATAGACTCAAGTGTATGTATCGGATCAGAATCGAAAAATAAATCGATTTAGCTATGTATGTCCGTCCATCCGTCTGTCCGTCCGTCCGTCCGTCACCACGACAACTCAAAAACTAAATGAGCTAGGATCTTGAAATTTTCGAAAATTCGTTTTTTTGCAATAGCCGTCATCGCTATTTAACTCCAGCCATTTTGGTTCATGGGTTCGGGTAGCTGCCATACTTCTTTTTTTATATTAGCATTTCTCTGTACCTACTACAGCTGCGTGTCTAAAATTTTGCCAAAAGTAGTTTAGTGTAATGGCCAAAGTTACTGCAAAATTTAGTTGGTCTACGGCAAAGGGTTCGAGTAGCTGCCATACAACTTCTTATTTTATATAAGCATTGCTCTATTCCTATTGAAGTTGGATGCCTGAAATTTTGCAACTTCATAAGTGATAAATTGTTATAGTGAAATTGGGTCCTGATTAAAAAAATTTAAAAGATAATTAAATTGTTTTCTAAATTGTAGTTTGAAAAAAATAAATCCCATAATTTAATAATAATTTCAATAATTACTCGACAATATTTAAACAACTCAAATTCAACTCTAATTATTTAGTTACTCGTTAATTTAAAATTCGGTATATATCAGTACCATATTACCGAAATTACAAGTAAAATGCTAATAATAGTAGACAAATAAATATTACATATTTATGTATGTGGTTTACTGTTTTCATTTAAAATCTACTTTACTGTTATAAATCTTGTTTACTTTTTGCTGACTTCAAAAAATAAATATTAACCACCACGTAAATTAAGTCGGAGCAAAAAAATACTTTTTATATAACGTATATTTTTTATAAAGGCATTCACTTGTAAATCATGAAATAAAAAACTTGTAGAATAAAGTAAAAAATGCCTCAATTAAAATTTAAATTTAATTTTCGGTAAACTCTATTTCACAAAAGTCTGGATTTAATGTTAATTATGTAAGTAATGCATAAATGTGTACATAAATATATATATATAACCATATATTTAACAAATTGTAATTTACGAGTATATGTATGTATGACATTTTTGATATTTACAAGTTGGTATTCAAATTTTATAAAGTTTTTTAAAAAAACTAATTTAACCTGAGTTCAGCAGTTACGATTAAATACAAATGAATTTTTACACTTTTATAGAATAAAATAATTTTCTTTGTATAAGTAATTTTAAATGGTGATTATTCAGTATTGAAGAAGTAGTGAATCACTACTAAAGTTCCGCAAAATGAATGAAACAACAATATAGTACAGTTACTCTATAATCCCTAATGAATATTACTTTATTCCAAAGTAATCAGTCCAAACCTCATGAATTTTTTCCCACAATTAATATTAAATGCAGTTGATAAGGAGAACTTCCATTCAGTGCTTCTGCACTACTTCTGGATTATCAGGGTAAAAAATACATGACATATTTGCATTCACGTATATTACATGTAAGCAGCTGCATTTAACATGGACATATATGTATATAAAAATGTACATACTTATATAAAATTTATTATTCTTAATTTATGACAAACAAAAAAAAAACAAATTAACGGAAAAACATTTTCATGAATTTTTCACATTTTGTAAAATTTTGATGCATTTTCATGTCATTAATTTTCCATCTGCCAAAATAAATTTATTTCTAATAATTAGTGGCCCGTAAATATAAGTTCACATATTTTTGAACATATGTGCTGTGACATAACATTAGCTGAAATGTGGTTAAAAAATTCGTAAAAAAAAGTTTTAGAGTTGGAAACGGAAAGCGTAAAATATTTAATTTATTTAATTTTTGGAAGGATTTTGAAGGATTCAACGTATTTGTTAACATTTTAATATAACTTATTTATTATGAAAATTGTTTACACATGTTATTCTAGTTGGAGGAATATAATTAGTAACTCGTTTTTATATACAAAACAATTTTACTGATGGGTTAGAAAATAAGCAACTGGTTCAAATATGGTTTAGATTCTTGAAAAGATCTATCATCCAAAATTCAAACAAATTTATATTCTGCCCAATTTTTTTCCAGTATTCTCGGAAGCAGTTCTGTTTCGCTGTCTATATTATCAATGTCGAAATGTTCAGTTTCTTATTTTTTTCCCAAAAAAAGAACTTAAAAATTGAAATATTGTTAACGGTAAAAGCCGAAATCCTTCTATTAGAGAATATTATAAAAATTTAATCTATGAATTAAAGCAATCCAATAAGTAGGAAAAGAAAACGGAACAGTTTCTAAAAGCTACAAGTAACTTTATAAAATAATCGTATCTAAAAGCTATAGGTAATTTAGACAATAGGTTCTATGAATTAAAATTATTAAATAAATAATAATTCCAAAAAACTCTCATCAGCCTCGTTGGGTTAATAACTAAGCATTAAACTTACTAACTTAGGAGCTGCGGACCCGATTCCTGTACAGGTCATGAAATATTTGTAAGAAAAAAAATAAATTGAAGATAATTTTTCTTTACAAATCCCTATGGTTACCAAATGTAATTTAAAATATACAAATAAGTTTGTTAATATTACTTTTAAATTGATAGAAAGTATTGAAAGTAGAATGCGCACCGAGGCACAATAATGTGGTTTATGGAATTTATGTGGTTTCTTTTGCGGAAGTCAGATTTTTCTAGATAAAAGAAAACGTTGAATTGTTTAATTTAAAATTGGATTGCAAAACATAAATGTATCCGACCATTGGCATATAGGTTAGAACGTCGGAATTTTAAACGAAGGGTCGTGCTTTCAAAACCTGATGAAGCATCCCACATTTAAAATAGAGAACATGAATTACAGCTATCTGGTCAATTCGTGTTCCATGTCACTTAATAAATAAATAAATAAAATGTAATACTACTGCGAAACCCTGGTTAGAAGTAACAAAGGCATTTCTACATAGGAGCTGCGCCATATTATTGCAAAGCTTTCTTATAGAATGTAAAATTTTAAATAATTAATGCAACATTTACCACAGATTTATGCATATTACATCAAACATAATCAATATCCATGATAACTTAAATAATACTAATGAATAGAAAACCATTTAATAAATCCACAGGTATTTTATGTTATTGATGATATCTTCAGTAACTAATTAGTAATCTTGTTCTGATAAGAAGATTAAAATTAAATACCTTCTTTATTTCCAATTTATTTGTATTTCATTTCCATTTTAAAAGTTTCCATTCAAAATTTTCTATATAATCCCATTGTTATATAATCTAATCTTGTTATATCAAAATTTATATTCTTCAATTAACAATATTAAAACCTTTGAAAAATTACTTAAGCATTAAAATTTTAACACGTATATATGAAATCAAATTTTATATAAATAGTATACCTATATAAAATCCAGATTTTTCACATTCTTAAGTATTGGAAAAATTTTAAATAGCAATATAATGAAAAACCAACAGATGAAAAATTATTAAATCTTAAATAAAAGGCAATAAATTTAATACCTTTAAATTCTATATAAATTTTATATATATACATAGGTATTGGGTATTGGACTTATCATTACAATATTATTTGAAATAATTTTTACTAACCCTTTAAAAGCAACATTTTGTTTTATTTTTCATCAAAATTTATACTCTCATTTTATTTTTTTTTAGAGAAAAGTACCCCAGAAACTTTTAATATTCTGCTTCTGCTTCTTAGTTTTCTGTTGCATTATCAAAGATTCTATTTACTGAGTCAAATAATAAAAAAAAAAAAAAACCATTTTTATTTCAATGAATGCAGGTAAATACTTTCTAGTTATTCTTATTGCAAAAAAAAAAAAAAAGTACATATAATAAAATTTAATCCCAGTTCACTAATTTTGCTTTATTTTGCTTCAAAACCTCAACTGCATTCATATAAAAAAATAAAAAAACCCCAAATAAAATTTAAAGTTAAAGTAAATGTAAAATCGTATATATATCAACATATTTATTATTTAAAAGTATTTAAATACATGTTGAATATGTATATATAAAACTCTTATATATATTTGTATATATATACACCTGTACAAAATTCTAAAAATAGATATTTTACTTTTTTATATATTGCATACATAATATACATACATAATACAAAAAATATACTTTGTATAAGGATTCATTTAAAAGATTCACTGATGCATCTTTTTTTTTTTATCAGTGATTAGCAACCTAAAACACATATCGTTGTTGGTTCAAGGCGCACAAGATAATAAACAAAATAGTAACAATGAATTAAAGAATGTAGATTAACTTTTCTGTTAAAGTAATCTCAATACTTTACATTGTTTAGTCTCAGATAGCTATAATAATACCATTTCATATTCCAACTTAAGTCATATAACGGTAAATCCTCTTTTTTTAAGTTTTTTCTTATATTTTATGTAATTTGTGTTATACATATGTAGATTAATTCTTTTGTTTAAGTAATCTTAATACTTTACATTGTTCATTATCTGATACTTAGGATAATGCTATTTCACATTCAATCTTAAGTCATATAACGGTAAATCCTGTTTTTTAAGTTTTTTCTTGTATTTTTTGTAATTTCAGCTATACACCGTTCGGATTTTTAAATTAATTTTATAGATATTTTTACATAATAGCGAAGTTTTAAAAATTTATATGTTCCAATTATAGTATTAGTCTTTCGTAGTCATACTGTATCAAGAACAAAGTCATTGGATATAAACGCCATTCTTAATGAAATGAAGTTCATGGAATTTAAATTGCAAAATAATCCTTTGAATATCATGAAAATGAATGACACATTATTTCAAATATTTCGACCGTTATTAATGGCCCTTAATTATAAAATCGATTGACAAAACCTGCCTGTTCTACGTGCATATTTGACATTATTTCATAGATGTGAACTAAAAATGAATGAATTCATAAAAGAAATATCATCGGAATATATTATAATATATAAAAATTTTATTTTGAACGCATTTTGATATTGCATTTATTTTTTAAACTTTTTTTTTTTAATGTAAAGATAACCAGGGGTATAGTACAGAAAATAAAATTAAGAATTTATTATGCACAAAAGAAAATAAGCTCTGCTATTAATAGTTCAGTCACAAAAATTTTGCTTGAAATAATTAATAAAAATAAAAATAAAATCAAAAAAATGGAAAAAGTATAATTCAGTAGTTGCAGGGACAAATATTCTGCAAATATTTATTTAATAATATAAAAAAAAACTTTTTTCTCTTATGTACTTAATTTTTTTTTTTTTTTTACATTTTAAATATAAAATGCATTTATATATGCAATTATTTTAATATAAAATAAGAAGGTGTTTTGTAAACCTAAGGTATATTAACGCCCACATTTTACAAATGAAATAATACATGAAACTTTTTAAAGCTTCAGTAATTTTTCTAGGAATGTTTTCCCTAGAGATTAATTAGTTTAATTAAAAAAAAAAATCAAATTATAGTAAAGCAAATATGTTTCTCATATGCTTAAGGATTTTTGAACTTTAAGTTTTGAATGGCATCTTTGACATATTTTACTACATATGGAAGCTCGGTGCCCAAGTGGCTTAACCCTCTAAAAAAATTTTTTTCCAAGTGGCCCAAGCCATTTTGTTTACTTATTTTTAGTGCCCAAGTAGCCTTAGCCTTGTGGTTTTTTTTTAAATTTTTTTGTTAGTTAGGCCACTTTGATTCTAAGCCCCTAATATATGGAGCGCTGTAACAAAAGAAGTAATAGTCCACTATATTTTTAATCCCTCATAGTTATTGAAACAAAGCAATAAGGAATGAACAAGTGTGATATGAGTAATTCATGCTATTTTTCAAAGGTATTATTCCCAACGACTAGTACAAGTTCCTAACATTAGTCTTTGGAAGAAATAACAGATTTTTTTATTCGGATATAAAAAATCCTAAAACTTTGGCAGAACCAAATACTATTTATTTGATCTACATAGGTTTGTTATAAACTAGGATCTTTTCTTTGTCCTTCGAATTGATCGAATTGAGTAGATCTTAAGATTTAGCTCTATTAGACTGTTCGGAATTTTAAACTTATATTAAATTAAACATTTAATTTAGCATTTGCCGTAAATTTAACATTTTAACAGAATCTGCCCATAAAGACGATAGTTTGTTAGAATACAACCCCTGAACCCCCGAACCGACGAACAAATATTGAAATATTGATTATTAATTTAAAAATTGAAAATATTTCCGAAAATACACTTATAAAGTAAACAAAAAATACCCAATATATAAATGCATTTTTGAATAATATATATATACACACACATATAAATATATTATTCCTGTTAAGTTAAGTAAACATTATTTAAAATCGGATTTGGTTCGATTTAATTTTAAGTAAAATTAAAAGCTAATGGATTATTCCAGGAAAAATGATAATAAATATTGTTTAAAGTGTACACATATAAATGTGTTTGTATATGAAGATGTATTTATTTTAGTCAAAATTAAGTGATATTTTTTTTAAATTTAAAAAAAAATTCGATAACGATAACAGCGCGTGTTATTCGAGAGAACTGAAATAAAAATTAAAGTAGTTATTGCATATGTATTTGTTTATTGTATAAAGTAAGGATATTAAAAAGTGATATTATTTGTGTAACTTTTAAATTGTTGAGGTGTAATTGTATTGTAAGTGGTTTTCCCGTTATTTGTACTAAAATTTTGATTCAGAATTATTTGTGATTATGAAAATTAATGATTCAACGTTTAGTGGTTCAATATTGTCAACATTGACATTTGAAAAATTTGACAACTGGGTGACGAATTGGTTAGATGTCTAATATTTAATTAAAAAGGCCTAGGTTAGAATCCCTGTAAAAGTGCAGAAAAAACTTTTATCTGGTTTTTAACTCGTCTCAGCTACCATTCTTCATTGGGTGAATTACAAATATCAAATAACGGAATAATCCATAAATAAAAAATACATTCATATTACAAGATATAAACAAATAATTGAATTAAATAATATAACTCGCAGATACAGAAATACCTTATAATTCAAATTATTACGATATATAACAAATATAATTGTTATATAACTTTTATAATGACTTGGCCATGTTTAAAGACCTTATAACATGGCCCAGTCATTATTTGATAGCAATGATAATCAATATTATTACGAACAGCGAATTCCTGCTCACCATTTGAATTGTTTTGTAAGCAATTACGGTAACTAATTTATTTGTGGTTTTTTGCGCCACTTAAAAATTCTTGAAATATTTCTTCTAATTTCGAAAAAATATTACCATATTTTTTTATCTTTTTATTTTTTACAACTTAAAAACGCGCTTAATATTAAATTCCTGGATAGTCTTGAACATTTTTATAGTCTTTTGTTATTAGTTCTCCTATTATAGTTACAGAAACTAAATCTAATCCCTCTTTATACCTGCTATATCTAAATAACTGTGTCTGTTAACGAAATTCTTATCAACTTCTGTTTTTATCATTAATCTCATCTCTGCTAATGTCTTACAAAAGACATTAACAGTCCAATGTAATTCTTAATGGATTCAAGTTCATTAAAAAGAGTTTATTAGAGTTCAATATTTATATGAATTTTAAAAAATAATTAAAAAAATTGATTTTGTTAAATAATCTGCAGTGCGCCAATTAAATATATTAAATGTGGCTCCATTAAAATAAATTAAAAAAGAAATTAATTTAAAGTGCAATCTCATAAGATTTTGCATAAAAAACTACATAATTAAAAAGAAACTAAATATTAAGTTTCTTAATCAAAAAATAAAACCAATGTTGGTTTGGTTTATTGGTAAACAAATTGATTTTTAATAATTTCTTCAATTTTCTATTAATGGAAAATCTTATTTTTTATCAATTCTTTTTAATTAAAAAACTAATTAGTTTTTTTTACTTTTTTCTATATATATTTCTTATATTTATTTACTTATAAATAATTCCTTTTAATTTTTGAATTTAAAATTTTATTTTTATCTTTTACTTCTCTTTATTTTTCTTTTCTAAAAGTTATTTTTTCATTAATTATGAGTGTATACCAACTGTGGTTTTAAATTTTTGAAATTATGAATTCATCAACAGAATATCTTTCATTTTGGTTTGTAGAAACGGAAGGAGTTTCAAAATACGTAAGAATGGTACGTGCTCTACTTTTAAGTTTCGATTTTTTTCGAAATTTCTAAATGTGCTTGCAATAAATTGGATCTTAAAATCTTTATATTCTACTTGATTCTTTTTAAATAATCACGTATAAACCCATTTTCCCACTTTTATGGTTTTGCTAGTTTTTCAATTAACATTTCTTAAAATTTTTAACTGAATCCCCATCCACAAAGACAACCTACCATTATAATAAAGCTCTAGAGAGTGGTAAACGTTTGTAGAAGCAGTTGAAAAAAACTCTGATCCTCTGAAAGACTTATTCTGTTTGCAAAAAAACATAGCTACGCAACACTAAGCAATTGCACTTTTAAAAACCACTTCTCTTTAATAAAAGGTGTTCCTTCTCTCTATAGTCGAGTAGTTGCATGCATTCTTTTCAAATCCCTTTTAAAGTTATTTTCTAAATTGAAATCATGAAATGATGATTTACTTTAAAGTTAGAGAAACTAAAATTATTTTCCTAAAATAATTTTGCAGACTTTTTCAAAATTTTTCAACATTCCAAGCATATCAAAAAAGTCGTCAAATAAGTTTCAAAACTAAAAACTTTCTTATTATATAAAATATTTATAAAACTTTTTTTTTACTTGTTGATTCCACTGTACTTTAATATTTATTGAGTCAATTCTATCATTCTCTTGAATTATTTAAAGTTTGGGTCACTTCAAAATTCTGTATTATAAATTCTGATCATAGAGGTTTTGTAATGCTTAGCATGGACAAATAGTTCGAGGAGATCTTCAACTATTCTCCATAATATTATTATATTGGTTGCATAGAACTTTTCGAGTACAGTAATTGCATAACCTAAAGGGGCTAAAAAATATTCCAAAGGTGGCTAGTGGCACTATACAAATTTTAAAGGCAAAGGTTCAAACGGTTTTTATAATGCAATAAAAACGTCTTAACAGATCCTAGAACTTTCTCCTCCCTGTGATTTTTACATATAAATGGACACAATATAAAGCCAAGCTAAGCAATTAAGCATATTTCAGTTACACCTGTGCACAAATCAATTGGGCTCCCAGGATTTTTTATGTTATAATGAACACATCTCTGTTTTTAATAGATTTGAAGCGCAAGAAGACAGATAACTGACTCAAAGCTAGAGCAGTATTTGGAAAATTGCAGCTTGTAAAACAATCACTCACAAACACTCACAAATCTGCAGAAACACCAGAAATCTGCAGATTTAGCATTTAGACCAGAGCATGCGTAAAAAGAATCCTAATGCATGGTATCGAAACCTGGCTAGCTCCGAACACTTCAAACAGCAGACTACAGGCATTCATAAATAAATTAATAATTATGTAGGATATTCTGGGCTAGAACAATCAAAAATAAAAATTTATGGAACTTTACTGGAAAGCAATCGAATAGCGCATCAAATAAGGAAAAAGAAATTGAGGTGGATAGTACACTTAGTTAGAAAAAATTAAAAATGCATAGTGAGAATGGCCTCGCGCAGAATAATGGTTATGGAGATAATATCATTATGTATAACCTGGAAGAGTGCAAAAACAATAGCACCTAACAGAGATCGATGACAATGTATAGTTAAGGCCTCATGTTCCTAAGAGAAGAAGTGTAGAAGTGGTTAGAAGTTTACGCAACCCGTTCATTTCACTGTATTTTATAATATATGGCTTTAGTTCGTTTAATCTTCCAAATTGTTTAATTTTTTCTACAAAATTTGACATTTCATATTTCATTTCTATGCTGCCAACATAAATGCCCTTTAATAATTTCTAAATAATTTTATTTTAATATTTTTGTATCAAATATCTTTAAATACTTCTCTTATTTAAACAGGTACTTCAAAAAAAAAAAAGAACACTTAAATCAGGATTCCATTTGTTGCATTCTATTTTCAACTCTGTATAAGTATTGAATGTTTATACAATGCTTATATGCACTGCATACACGGACAAATAAAATGGACCGAATGGTTGTAAGGAATGAAAGAACGGATAGAGAAGAGTAAGCAAAAGAACCATTAAAACGTCCATAGAACCATAGAAAAGTATTCATGTTAATTGACCCCAAAAAAAAAAAAACAAAAAAAAATAATAAAATAAAAAATAAATACGATTCTCTTGAATTCAGTTACATTCTGTATTACATTGTTGCTATGCACTTTAAATGCTTACTTTACAATTTTATTTTTCTTCATTACAACATAAACTCTGGCACACTGAAAGGAAGGATTAAAAAAAAAATTGAATGCAATGGCAAAAAAAAAGAGAGAGAAGAAATGAGAAGAAAAGAGAAAAAAAAATAAAACAATCAGATAAAAATAATTTCCACTTGTATATAAAAAGTTTTAGTTTCAAATTAACAATATTTACTAATGCAAATTGTCTCATTCCTTACTGCTCTTTTGCTTTGTTTTCTATTTCGTTTTTTTTTTTTATTTTGTTTTTGTAAATTGTAATTGTTGTTTTTATTGCTCTCAAAATAGAGTCCTTCAATTTTTTTTTATTTTTTAACTAACATTAAAATTTGATTTGAAAAAGTTTGTTCTATGAAAAAACTTCCCAAATCCTAAAAGACAATAACATCCAAACTCTGTAATCGAAAACGTCGACCAATAACCGAAAATATCGACCAATAGGAAAGAATTTACAATGTCAAAATTCATTTAGCCTAAAATAGTTGACTAAAACCATCAAAATGTTTTTCTTCAAACCCTATTTTGTCAATATCATTTTCTAATTTTTTCTAAGAGCCACACTATGAAACATGTCCAAAAGAAAATTAGAATGACAGGCAAGTTTTCTTATGGGAGAACGTACCTGCGAGTGCTGGAGTACTATGGTTATCAATACAAATAAGTACATTAAATTCTTAAATAAACTTTAAGGTTTTTTCCAAAGAGCACATTTTTGTAAATTTTGACATTTACATCGAAAAAAGTGTCATTCTACAAATGTCAATTTTTGATATAATTATCTTTGTTTAAACGCCTTTTTCTAAATCTTGCTTGTTTCGTAGGTCACAAGCTTCAAAAAGAGCTACTTTGTCTATTTAAGCTATTTTTTGACAACTAATGAAAAATACATACATATACTAATCATACATACATATATCTAAAGGTGGGTTGTTTTAGTTGGTTAAAGTCCAAAACTCCAAAGATGAACCCCGTACAGTGATTCTGGGGGGCTTTCGATGTTTTCCATCAACCCTCGCAAAAAAAAAAAAATACAAAAATCACTCTATGATAAATGTCCCCATGAAACATTTCCCAATATTTGTATTTGACTTTTCAAAAAATTAACTTTTTTTCGTTTTAAAAATTCGAGCGGTGGCGTAGAGGTTAGAGGTAAAGGTTTATATTAAAATATAAAAATTAACATATAGACTTGCCACACCTGAAAATGAAAGGCTGAATCACTCGCTTATCATATTGTATGTGCTAAGGGATTGTTTATAAATAAATATGTATATTTAAAAAGTGATTTAATATGAAAAAGTGCCCCACAATTGAGAACATTTTTTTTTTAATTTTTGGGACATATTTCTTAAGAGCTTTTTTCTTATAGACTTTAAAAGTTTCTTTTTGTTTTGAGGGTAAAAGATTCAGTATTATATTAACAAAATATGGGTTACATTATATACATATTACACTTATTTACATATTACACTTAGAAAAAGGATTAGTATGTGTGAAAGAGATAGATAGACAAGAAGAGTTAACTGTGTAGTTTTATCCTTGAAAGATAAATATTTTACTTAGTTTTGTTAACAAGGTTCTTGTTTTAATTTTCCTTATTTTTTTTTAACTAGTCTCTTCTTCAGTTTTTTTTTTTATTTTTAAATAATTTAATTGGTGTAAACAAATTTGACTCAATTTGTGATAAAAGGGTTCAGAATTTAAAGATGAAAATTTAATAATGGTTTTGTTTTAAGGTAAAAAAACCAAAGATAAGAGACGATTAAACTCTTTAAGAACTATAGATTTTATAGTAATAGTAATTAAAGAAAATTTCTTAATTAAAATCTTTAAATACAGATTTTCATTTACAAGATAATCTAATTAAAATTGGTTATCACCAATAGTAATTGGTTTATTAAATGGGTAAAGTACTTTATAGTTCACATAAAGATCTATTGGAATCAAATAAAAATTATACTAATAAAAAAATCAAGAAAAGAATATTGGAAGAAGAGTTACTGTGGAAGACCGGTGTCATGGTTATGGAATATAGAAGATTGAACTGTTGTACCAAATTAAGAAGAATTTATAGGAGACGAGAAAGAGTGTAGTAGAGTAGACTGTGTCAACTCTGGGATACCCGTATGACCGTAATATAAACATTATATCATATTTAACTATATCACTGACATATATAGTTAAATCCATTTACTTTTCAATTCCGATCCGATCCATACCTTTGAGTCTATATCCATCCCCCCTTCTCCTCTGTGTCACAAACGTAATGGCAAATTTAGTATATCCTTTTGACTTATAGTCATACGAGTATAAAGATCAATACTTGATAAGAAGCCGAAGAAGAAAATAGATACTTAAAAGCAAATATTTAATAGATCAGATGTTTGTGGGTTTGTGCTTTCGACCACATTTACTTTTTAAACTAAGCCTTGCAGTTGTAATTCGTAAATTTAATATACCTAGCTGGATTAAAGTAATTCTGGAAGTTCCATGTAGGGGACGTAAAACTGTACAATTTAGTAAATGAACATAATATACAAGTATAATAACTGGTTTATTTAAAACAGCTATTAAGCTTCATGAAATACAAATCAAAAATTAAAATATTAAAACAGTTTTCTATTTTTCAAAACAGTAGATGAGAAAACCCTAACCTTAATGAAATTCTGCTCTTGTGAGAGAAAAATTCTCTTGTGATAGAATCTGTTATATGAAAAAACTGTCTTCTTTTTGGAAGGAACAGGAAACAAGAAAAGTTTTACCGCTATATATACCAAAGTACTAAATAGAGGCTTATGAAATGACTTTAAAAATTTAAACAAATTTTTTTTTTATTTTTTTTTCTTATTACTCCACTAGGGCCATAGCATAGGGCCATAGGGAGCATTTATTTGAGGACTTTGCTGACGGATTGGAAATATTCATAGCTTATTAAGACGAAAGTTGTACAAATTTTAGTCTTGCAAAGGTAACACGAATCTGTACAAAAATTGTTGAACAAAATAAATTTTGTTAACAAATCACAATATTTACCAAATATTATATACACATAAATATATATTATATAAATAATACTAGCAGTAGTCATTAATAGTAGCTCAGCATAGGGTCAATATTAAACGACCTTGTAAGACGCATTATAATTTTGCATACACGAAATTTAAAATCGACATGCATTTGTAATTTCTATTTCATGCAAAATTAAGCAAAAATTGGCTAAACATGTTTTGAAAGCTTTCAAAATAAATAAATATGAAATATGAATATTCAAAATGAACGACTTGTAAAAATGAAACAAAATATAAGCAAAACATGGAGTATATTCCACTCATTAGGAAAGTGTAATAAAACAAATTATTTGAAATACTTGATTCATATATATAGCGAGTACACTCAATATTTTTATATTTTTTATGAAGACACATAATTTATATTATTTTAAAGGATTGTTGACATGTCATCTAGTTGACATTAAATTAATTAACCCTAAAATTTTATTCAAAATTTAAAATTTTTTTCTAATTCATATTTTTAAACGTGGGGTAATATATTTAAAGAACTTACTTTGACAAGATTTTTAGTACGTTTTCATTTTCTGACATTTCTCTGTCATTCTAACACTTCCTATATTGACTGACTTTTTATGTCAAATGTAATTTAATGTGAATTGTAAACGTGTACTTACTTGCTATACCCATTAGGTAAACATAAATCATCAATTTAAAAAATTTAAAATCAAATTTGAATACATAATGAAAGCAAGCTGGTATATAAATAAAGGCAGCCTTAAAAATAAACCATAAAGCAAGATTAATAACATGCGTGCAGAACTCTGAAAATATCAGAAAATCTTACTAGAGGAAAGCCAAATTGAGGAAGTAGAACAGTTCAATTATTTAGAAAACATGGTGACATCAAATGGGGGAACTGATGTTTATGTTGACAGCAAAAAATATAAAGTTAGAGCTGCTTTCTGGTCACTCTCAAACATAAGGCAGTCAAATAATATTGCTCTGTGTACAAAGTTAAAATTCTTTGAAAGAAACGCCAAATCAATACTTCTATACGCCTGTGAAACATGGAAGGTAACCGCCAATATCACCAAAAAGTTGCAAACGTATATAAACTGTTGCCTACAGCGCAATTTAAGAGTACGTTGGCCGCAAATTATTATCAGCACACACCTGTGGCAAAAAATGAACCAGAATATGATTGAAGTCAAGATCCGAGAGAGAAAAATTGGCGATGGATGCAGACGATAAATAGGTAGACCATGTAGAAGTAGTGTTTTGAAAGAAGTAGAAGAACAACACAAAACATGGTTACAACTAAAAAGAAATGCTAAGGATCGTGATAGGTAGAGAAGATTTGTGGACGCTCCATGCCCCAGCAGGGGTTCTAGGATCCAGTAAGTAAGTAAGTAATCATAAATCATATTTCCGAGTATTCGTTTTTAACTCAAAAATTTTATGAGAATAAAATCATAAAATGCTCAATACACATTTGATTTTGATACAAATTATTTGAATATTGACATGTTAATATTCGAGTAAAGCTTTTACTGCCCTCACTCTGGATTAAATATAGTGTATTAGTACAAGACAACAGAGTATACAGTAATTATAAAAAAAATTATCGAATATATACATGCAATACAGATGTTTAGCCTTTGGTAATACTTATAAATTATAAGTACAAATTTTTAATTAAGAAATTATAATAAATTATAAAAAACAAAATAAGGGTCTTCACGTAACAGTGCAAACTAGTCTTGCATCGAAGCATCGGACCATCGGTAAAAATTTTTGACAGAAATTGTTGTTGTTTCATGTATAAAAATGTGCATCGATATTTTTTCCTAGACTAAAATATCCTCGACCTCAACCCTAGTGTATATTTAGTCGTGCATATTTTTTTAGTGTTTTTATTTAATTTGACATTTCATATGACATTTTAAATTCGATTATTCAATATTGAATTCTGTTTTTTCAAATCAAAATTTGTTGTATTTAAATAATAAATAGAAAATGACAGTTAGGAACCAATTAATATTTTTTTTAAAAATATAACAATCAACATGGAAAGATACCAATAAACATTTCTCTAAACCAATCAACATTTCTGTCATCTGTATTTTTAGCACATTTTCAAAAAATTTTGTAAAAATGTGCCTATATAGCTTCACTCTGTAAGTCCGTCCGTCCGTATGTTTACAAAAACTTTTACATCGTTTGAAATAGAAAAAAGAAATTTTAACTAAGAGTAGGTATTACAAAAAAAATAATTTCGTAGAAGAATTTTTTTCTGTAGCCCCACCCGTTACGGAGCTGCAGCCCCCCAAAGTTGGGAAAACCCTATATTCAAATTGTTATAACAAGAGTTCTATTAAGTGAATTTTCAATCTGAAAACGGCAAAAGATAGCTGGTTTTATAAACTTTATAAATTTTTAAAAGACAAATGTTTAGGCTTGCCATACGGTACTAAAATTTACAATTATGCAAAACTCAGTTTTTGCAAAATTTTTGGCTACACATATCTTCTAAACGGGACAAGTCAGGGTCTTAAAATTTTGGGAGTAGTTAGATCTTCAGAAATAAGTAGAAGTCGGTTAACAAATTTTTTTTGTCACGTCCCCTGTTTTGCAGCTATAAGGGCCCGAAAATTGAAATTATGCTATTTTTAAGCACCTGTAACTTGAATACCTGTCCAATTTTTTTTTTATTAATATACAAAATTTAAAGGTCCAACATTATATTTTAACATATGTTAAAGGTTTTCCTTAAATTTAAAAGGGGTTCCTTAAATTGAAGAAAATGTCTCTCAGTTTTACCCATTTTTGCTTAGATAATAAAATTCTAAGTAAAATTCCAAATTTTTGTGTAATTCACAATTTAATTCCTAGAACCTAAAAAATTAGAGGATGAGGGGGGGGGGGAGTTGAAGTTAAATTCTTGAGAAATTTGGCAACCTTCCCCATTAAAGGGCTATAACAACTTTTAAATAAAATAAGTCAGTAGTAACTATTTCCAAGTAAATATTTCCAAAGTTAAACTCAGTATGAAACACTATATTATTTTGAAAATGTGCTTTTTTAAAAACCCTTGGTTTTTTTCATCACTTGTTTTACTTTGCAATGTATATTTTGCACTAGGTCGTTCACGTAATGGAGCATATTTGGATTTAACTTTCCTTCGATGCACTTTTACGTGAAGACCCTTATTATGTCTAAGAAACAAACCGCACTCACAATACATAAGGATTTGTCAAACTGATTTTGAAAAATCAGTTATACATATTTTTATTTTTTTAGCAATTAAAATTTTGATTTATTTTTTTTTGAAAATTAATCAAATTCAAATTAATAAATTATTAATTTAATGTAATTAAACAATAAATTAATTATATTTTTAATTCATTCCATTTCCCTTAAATAATAAAACAAACTTATAATTAATCAAATTAATTAAATTTCACTTTTTTTCTTTAATTGATTTTATTATTTTAAATTTATTATATTGCGGCTTCATAATATTTAAATTATTAAAAAATTTCATTTAAAAATAAAAAATCAAAAATAAAAAGAAAATAAAATAAAACACATTTAGTAATTATTATTGCAATAAAAATAAAATTTTTTTTTTAAAAAATTATTTACATTTAAAAAATTTAACAGTTTATTTATTCTGTTTTTTTTTTTTTTTTGTATTTAAATATTTTAAAAACAAAATTACCTTGGTGTGGCTGGTGGTTCAATATTAGATACAACAGGTGGTGGTGGTGGAGGTGGTAAGCCAACATGTGCAGGACATCGAAAAGGTCTGAATGCATTGTTTATATATATATATATATATATATATACGATACGATATAACGATTTTGGGTACAAAAAACACAAAATATTGCGATGATAAAAATGTTTTGATGGTGCGGTTTATGATACATTTTTGGTGGTAGTGATGGTGGTGGTGGTGATGATGGTTGTGGTGGTAAATAATGGTGGTTTTACATTATATTTAGTGTATTTTCATTTAATGTTTTTTTTTTTATATATGATAATATTATGAATAATATAAAATAAATCACATATGATGATTTATGTACATGTTATCAATATATACATAATATGTTATATATACATATATAAATGTGATGTGTGTATAGTGGTTGGTTGGAAGCACAAAATTATTTAATAATATGGAAGCAATATCATATCGTTTTTTTTTTTGAAGCGCAACAAACAACAAAACAGTTAAATTGATAATATGATGAAGTATCGTTGAATACATTTTCAATGTGTGTGAACGTTTATGATTCGAAAGCCAAAAAAATAACCAAAAAAAAAAAAAAAAAAAATATATATTGAAAAATTAAATTGTGAATAAATAATGCAAATAAAATTTTTTTATATATATATATATATATATACAGTATATTAATATGTAGGTATATAATTATATATAATTTTTTTTTTTTTATATTAAATGTGGTGAATATATTTTTTTTTAACATTTAAAATTTTATAACATATAATAATAATTATTTAATTTGTTTCTGATAATTAATGATACTAGGTATATAACTCTATTCTAGATAATTATAAAAGCTAAAAATTTGATTTCACGCAAATCCTAAGTGGTTTTTTGGGCACCAAATCAAAAACCCAAAAAAAAATATTTAATAAAAAATCATTGAATTTTATGCGATTCATGCTTAAATATTTATTATAAAATTATCTAAATATATTGAAATTTGCAAATATTTAAAAGGTTTTGTATGAAATGGAAATATAAAGCTTATGAAACCCGGTATTTTGTACATTTATATTGTTTAAGTAGAGTAATATTTTCAGAAGTCACGTCCTAAAGATGTTCCTTTCTTGTAATTAATCCAAAAATATGGAAAAATATTTAAGGAAAAATGCAGAAGAGTAGTAGTAGAGTACTGTGTCAACTCTAAGATACCCGTATGACCGTAATATAAACATAATATCATCCGCTTAATTACTTTTGACAAAATTTTAAATACATAACATATTAGGCTTTCAGATATGAACATAAGAAAATATAAGTTGAAAGGCAGCTCTTCGAATCTTTTGAACTACACCGACTATATTTTATTTAGACGTTGGCCATTAAAATTAACTACTCGAACCCACTGCACTACTCCAAGTAAATTTTACACAAACTTTGGCCATAAAATTAAACTATTTCTTGCAAATTTTTAGACACCTAGCTTCATTCGGTATAGAATAATGCTCATTTAAAAGAAGAAGTTGTATGGTCATGGAGTAAACTGGCTGGATTTCAATAGCGCTAAAGTCTACTGCATAAAAACAGATTTGTGAAAATTTTAAAGTCGTTGCTCTTTTAGTTTCTGAGTTGTCGTGGGTGGGGACGGACGAACCAATGGGAGGACACACATAGCTAGATCGTTTTACTTATCGATTCTGTCCAGATCCATACCTTTGCGTTAATAATGTAATGACAAATTTAGTATACCCTTTTGACTTATACTCATACGAGTAATCATATGGGTATAACAAGCAACATTCAGTTTGGTTTTTGGAAAAGTTTGGGAACAATAAAAGGAATGTTTGGAATTCGAGTTCTGAAAAAACGTTGGCGGGACGTAAACGGTACCGTGTACTTACGTTTTGTCGACTTCGAAAAGACTTTTGACGGAAAACTCTGATTGTTGAGAAACACCTGAGAATAATTGCAAATCAATATTTAACCAATACTACTGAATCCATTTTTGAAGAGCCACTTGGAGTTATAACAGATGGAATAAAATTCAATGGTGTTATGCAGACGATTCTGTTCTTTTAGCCAACTCGAGTCAAGAACTAGAAGATTTATTAAATACATTATATCAGTTTAGTGTAACGAAATGATTATGAATTAAAAATTCATATTTCGAAGACAAAGTATATGGGTGTAAGGAAAAATCTAGCACCAACATCCTTAGTACTAAATAATAACTAATTAGATAAAACATTATTCATACTTAGGAGGCCAAAACAAATGCACAGTGGAACCATTCAAGGGAAGTCAAAATTAGAATAGATAACAAGAGCAACATCCGTTAAAATGAGAAATATATACTTTGTACTCGTGGTTTATCCATAGGTGTAAGAAACCGTATATTACAATGCTATGTGTTACCTACTCTCCAATATAGGATTGAAGCATGAGTTCCCTCCGAAGGATTACTTAAAATACTGGAAATACACAGGTTCCCTTAAATATTTGAAAGTCTATTTAATTTTCATAAAAATATAGTCTAATTTAAATTGAAAAGCAAATTTAATTAATTAACCCCTTTTAAAAATTATATATTCGATTGAAATTTACCTCTTAATATTCTAAAAAAACCAAAAATCTAATAAAAAATTATTAATTACTTAATAAAATAGAAAATTTATTATCGAATTTGAATCATTATTATTATAATAACAGATTAAAATCACATAAAAATGGTAATTAAATTCGATCGAAAACTGTTTCATGTTAATTTCAATTTTAAAATACACAATAAATTTAACTTGAAATAAAAATTTATGGAAAAAATCAATAATTTAATGAAAATATTATTTATATCAAAATTTCATCACATTAAACTCTTATAATCCGTTAAATAATTATTTTTTTAAAAACAGTTTTCTTTTTTTTTTTTTTGAAAAGTTGGTTTTATGCCAAAATTATTGTTTGTTTTTTTGGTTTTTTTGATAATTCAAATAATTTATTGAATTTAATATAAATTAATATCAAATTGAATTATTATTACTTAAAAAACGGGGAAGAGTGAAGAATAGTAGACCGTGTTAACTTTAGGATACCCGTATAAACGGAATATAGACATTGGATGACAAAATGCTCCTTTGCAAAATTTCAAATACACAACTTATAGAATTTTAGGTATAGGGTAATACTTATATAAAAAAAAGAAGTTGTATGGCAGCTACTTGAGCTCATTGAGCAAACAGGCTGGATTTCAATAGCGATGACGGCTGTTACATAAAAACAAATTTGTGAAAATTTTATAATCATAGCTTTCCTTATATTTTGAGTTATCGCACGGACGGACGAATGGACGGACGGATATACATAGCTAAATCGATTTAATTTTGATTCTGATTCGATCCATACCTATAAGTCTATATCTGTCTTTCCTTCCATCTCTGCGTCACATATCTCCAAAAACAAACGGAAAGACAACTTTTACATACCCCTTTGACCTATAGTCATACGGGTATAATAAAATAATATAAAGTTTTCATAATAGGTACCAAACACAATGGTATACTTATAATTATAATATAGTAAGTAGTAAGAATTAAAAAGAATTAAATTTTTTTAAACATTTACGCCAATAAGTATGCAATTATTATTAAAAGAATTCTCATTAATCTTATTATTGAATTAAATCCTTCTTCAAAGAATGAAATGTTCAATCCGATTGGAATATTATTCATTTTCATATTACAATAGGCAGTCTATATTATATGCAATATCTATGACACACACAAGTACCCCGTGTTCATTATTTTGATTTCTTGGAATAATTTAAATTAAACCTATGAAATATAATGAAGTGAAATTGTAATTTATTGTAATTCTGATAGAAAAATATTAAAAGACTATGTGATGTTGTTATAGGTTATATAAATAAATAATACATCCTCCCCTCCGTTTATTCACAATTTCTCCCACTTTAAAAAATTATATGATTCTTGAATTATATTAATATTGTGAAAGTATAGGAGAACTGATAAATCGTTGAATGAATTTATATTGATAAAAATATTTCAAATAATTTTGAAGTACATACTTACAATAAATTTCAGATATAATAAAAAATCTTTAAATTTAAACGTTAAAGAAACTTGAGAATTCGATTTCACAAATAAAGTGAAAGCAGCCATGAAAAAAGGAGAAATAAAGCCCTCGGGGTGATTTTTTCTCATTTACTCAGAACCAACACTGCAGCCAGGGTTTTTTATTTTTTATATGTAATAACACCTCAAAATTTGAGAAATAAAACCACGGGCTGTTATTCCTCTTTCAATTAAACGTTTGACTTTCTGAGATATAGAGCTCCAGGGTTAAATTTAATTTTTTTTAAAGTCTTTTTTCTCAATTACATACGATAAATAACACCTCTGGCCATGAGGCGTTATTTCTCTTTCGACTTAATCTTCATCAAATTCTCTGAAAATAACACGCCGGGGCTTCCTTACTTGTGAGGTCCAAGATTAATTTGAAAACAGAAATAAGACCTTGCGGATTTGAATTTTATTTCTAAAATAGTATAATAAATAACAATTAGAGTCTCATTTTGATCTTCGATGATGAGAGCCCTAATTTATATCTCTTAAATTAACCGATTAAAGTAAACCCAAAGTTCCGGACAATTTATAAATCAAACAGCTCTTTAATTTTCATTAAAATAAACTTAATTAAAACTTATGTATTTTTAAATAGTAAAAATTTTATCAATTCCCTATTCTTTTTTAAATTCCCTTTCAAATTTTATTCTTAATTATATCATTTAATATAACTGAATAAATTACACATTAGATACATATATTTATATAATTACAAGTAAATTATAAATAATATATATATATACATATACACATTACATTAGTACAATAATATTAAAAAAAAAAAGAAAACTTACCCTGGTATTTGTTCATTACTATGATTTAAATATGATCCATCAATTGAATTTGTAACATCTGTTCCACCAGTTGCTCCAATTCCTGTACTTCCAATACCTACAACACTACCTCCACTTCCTCCACCTCCAACAACAAATGGTCCAACTCTACCATAATCTTCATAATCGGATGGGCAATTTGATCTGATTAATATTTCATTATATTTTTTTTTTGTTTTTTGTTTTGTTTTCGCATTGTCAATCCCAACAAAGCCATGTTAAAGCAAACACATTAGTATTTGTAGTTAAAATGTAAGTGTAAATTATAAATCCAAAAATAAAAAAAATAAAACCAAACACAACAACAAAATTATTCATTTATCATAGTTTAAATCAACATCATTGCCATCAATGCAATTGTCGTCATCAGTTTCATCATCATCATCATCATCATCATTATTTGTGTTGTTGTCAATATAATCATCATCATAATTTAAAAAAGTTTTTCATATAAATTACATCATACACCCAGTAGGCATTAATGAAAGTTGTTGTAGTGGTAGTAGTAGTAGTAGTGATTTGCATTAAATGTGTAGTAGATTGTAAATGGAAGCGAGAAAGGAAATGAAAGGAGAGAAAAAAAAAGAGAAAAAAGCATTGTGAAATTAAATATTGTTTTTTCTCATTTATTTTTTGAATTTTAAATATTGTTTTTTTTTATTTTCTTTTTGTTTTTTATTAATTTGGTTTATGATTTTTTTTTTTTTTTTATTTTTTTTATTATTTTCAGGAAGAATCATTTTTTGTCTCATTTTTTAAAAAGATGCACAATATGTAAAGAGGAATGAAATTAAAAATAAAGGAAAAAAGAAAGGAAGAAATAAGAAACACATCAGTGAGTTAAAAACACAAAGTGAAAATGGGAAAAAAAACATAAAATAAAAAAATTCTTATTATATAACATAAACAAATTTTTTATATCTTTTTACATTGAGAATAGCCGATTTTTTTTTGATTTTTTTTGTGTGTTTGAAGATGAAAAAGGATAGAATGAGTATTTATACAAGAAAGAAAGAGAGAAAAAAAAGCATATATAAATATACCAAAATCTAAGAAAAAATTGGAAACGTTTGAAAGGAAAATCAAAACACAAAAAAAAAGGAAATTTAAAGAAAAGCAATTTGAAAAGAACACTAGAATAATTGCATTTATTTGTGTTATAATAATAATAAAAAAAAAAAAAAACTAGTACTGAAAAAAATAAAAAGTTTCTTAAAAAGCACATTTTCAAAATAAAACATAATTCCATAATAACAAATATTCCTTCATACTTCCTTCAAAATTTAAAATTTCCTAAATCAAACCCTTTGGTCAACAATTTCCAAAAAAAAATTGAGTTCGCATAACGGTATATTTAAGTGTCGTATGGCAACTCCATTACATCATAATTGTTTTTTTAAGATCCAACGTCCCAAGTTCCAGCAATTTTGAGAAAAAAAGTTTTTGCAAAAATTGAAATTCACATAATGGGAAATTAAAGCACCGAGGGGCAACCCTGTTCATTTGTGTTGGATATATTTATAAATGTCATAAAAACTGTTATCGTTTGACGTTTGACAGATTGCAAATATTTCTCATAGAACTTTTGTTGTAACAATTTAAAAGTCGAATTTTTCCGGACACTTGAGGGTTGTAGGTACGTAAGCAGTTGTGGAACTACAAAAAACGTATTTGACAATACGTATCCATGTTTAAATTAGGATTCTTTATTTCAAATGGTGTAAAAGTTTTGTAAACATACGGGTGGATGGAAGGACAGACAAAATGGAACTATATAGGCACAGGTTTTTGAAAATGTGCTAAAAAATTAACCATTTTGAATATTTTTTATTATATTTTTGTTTTTTTTTATTTTGTACAAAATGGACACCTAAAATAAGCGCAATTAAATATTTAAATTATAAATTTTTTTTTTATATTACAAACAAAATTAAAAACGAAAAATGCATAAAACAATAACAAACAAAAAAATTATATTTAATTAATTAAATTTTTTTTTTTTTAATTTGCATTCATTCTTATATACTATATCTTATATAGTATAGGTATATAATATGTATATAGAGGGTATTCTTTCTTTTCCAATTTAAATAAATAGATTTTTTTAATTTTTCACTTGATTTGGTATGGGGTTTCGTTCAATTTTCCAAACAAATTATATACATTTATAACATTTATATTATATACTAATATTTATTATATATATAAAGCTTTGTTATATATACAGTATTTAAAAAAAAATTAAAAAAAAAAAACAAAAAACCCAAAAATATAAAAACATACCTTTGTCCATCCACTTGACTATAATCATCATCTTCAAATCCCTTCAAAAGGTGATATGAACGTTTAGATTCTTCTAAGGCCTTTTTACAAACAGTTGGTGGACGTCGTCTTATATAGGAACTATCAATATCGTCTTCATAAGGTTTGTGCCGATGATATCTGGCGATTTTTTTATTCGAGTTAAATATTTTTTTTTTTTTTTTTATTTTTTTTTTTAGATTTTGAGTTTTATTTTTTTTGTTTTAATTAAATATTTGGAGTATCTATGGTTCAGTGTCTTTTTTCTCTTTCTATGTTTTTATTTTTTTTAATTCAAATTTTTGTTTTAATCTAATTTAGACTATAAAATTTTTAAAACTACTTACTAAGTATTGTTATTATATAATTTAGTTATTAATTAGAATTAATATCTACTTAAAAAAAAAAAATAAAAAGCATAACTAATTAAAATTAAAAAGCGCAACTTTGAAGAATTCGATCAATAATTTAATAGTTAATTCTAAAAAAGTAAAAGAAGAGATAGAATCTTAAGAGTAAAGTTCATTAAAAGAGTTTTAAATTGTTTGTAGTGCTCAAAAGCTAAATTATTCTCTAAAGTTAAATATAAGTGGTTGTTGTCTTGGATAAATGTTTAAATAACTACTAAAATAAAGTGGTCAGAGGTAGGGGTGCATTTTATGAAAATTATAAAATAATATATATATATTTAATTTTGCATACATGCTAAGCATTTCAATTTATTACTTTTACATTAGGAATTTTTATAAATTTTGGTACTTTTTATACAAATTTTACTAAATTTTTACTAGAATTTGAATTAATATGTGCCAACTGCCAATCAACAATTTATATGATTCTAAACCAGTTTTTGAAAGGTGTAAGGATTTTAAAATTATTAGGTGTTAGGGTTTTTAACTTATTTAAAAAAATGTCATTGATATAGTTTTTAAGTAAAGCTCTTAATTCGAAATTTGGTCATAATTTATCAAATGGAAACCCATAAAAAAAAAACTTTAAAGGTTTTTCAATAAAAATACCAGGCTTATATTCTGTCATCTCTGGTTTTAAATGTCAATGTCTGTTATTGTCTGGGAACAAAATTGGGTTTGAATATTGTTTTGACAGTGCAATTAAAAAAATTAACAAGAAAGGAAGGAAATATGTTGGCGCTATTTTATTATTAATAAAGTAGCGCCAACAATAATATACATATTTCTTCAAAAATATTTGAAGATTTAAAAAAAAAACATAATTAAAACTTAAAATTAAGAGGAGAATATTGGTTAACACATTTAAAGCCCGAAGAAGTACCTTTGATATAGCAATCAACCTTTTAAGTGTTGCTGCGCCTGGAAGAATTCACAAAACTTTTTTAAGGCTTCCTTATGAAAAATTTGTATGGACTTTTAATTATGGTAAGGTATTAAATTATCAATATACATGTATAGATGTAATGAGCTTTTTAAATTAAGTATAGTTCAACCAATAAGCTTCTTCGCTAAAAACACTTCCCTTCTGGTTTATTTATTGATATTTTGAAGTTTCATTGTCTTGACAGCGCTGCCTAATAATTTTTTTTAAAGCACTGGCCACAGTATGTAAGCTGCAAGTTGCAGTTTTATAACAAATTTAAGAAAACATCAGCAATTTATAGGAAACCACTGCTGGAAAAATTCAAATTATTTTCATAATTTTTTCTTAATTGCAGAAGAAACTTACAGCAGTTTGAAATTTAAATTTAAAAACTTAAAAACCCCATTAAAATTTCTTTAATTTTAATTTTAAATTTTCTAAAATTTTTCTCACTAAACTAAATTTCTCACCTCAATACTATGTACAAAAAAATACCACATTCCTAACAAACATATTTAAAGCCGACTATTCTGACACTCTTTAACCTCTCCTCTATAAAACTCAAATTTAATAATGATATTTCCAAATCCCTATTGGGTGAAAATTTTTTTTTTATCTTTTGTCAATCAGATAAGTGTTTGCATTATAGTTTCTTGACTTCTTATAATTTTTATTCTCTCAAGAAGTCCTCCATTTCCCTTAAAAAAAAAGACATCTTAATTTTTTATCTTTTTTCCTTTCCTCCGATTTTTTTTTGCCTTAAGATTATTTAATTTTTCGCCTCTATTTTTTTTTTGATACGTCTTCTTTCCTAATATTTTTGATTTCAGGTCACGCAATATTGGAATTTTCATCAAAAAACAAGAATGAAAAACAACGAAATGGAAAATACTAAAAAATTCATTTTATGTCAAAAAATTTTCCTCAAAAAAAAAAAACTAAAAGAAAAATATTGAAAATTTTCTTATAATAATTCCAATTTTTACATTGGGCTCTCAGTGTTGTTTTTGCAACTTAGTATAAAGTATAATATACTTGAGTCCTGTCGTTCAATATTGAAATGAAAAGGCAAGATAATGATTTTATAAAATTTATAATATATATATATATGCATATATACGAAATGTCCTTGATGGTGCAGGAGAAGATGGACGGATTAAAAAAAAGGCGAAAACATTAGATAGTAACAGGAAATAAGAAAAAAATAAAAAGAGAAAATTTATGAGAAAAAAAAACAAACTAAGAGAAAATTTTTACTAAAGTGATTTCCAGGATAATGAAAAAAGGAAAATCAAGTAATGAAGAAAAAACAAAAAATAATGGAAGAAGCAAATAACTGCAAAGGATTAAATTTTAGAAGAAGACACAGAAGAAAAAGGACACAAAAAAAAAAAAAGAATAAATAAAATTATAAAATTCTCCATCAATTGAAATGTAGTCTTTTTCAAGTATGAGAGAATTAAATTATGAATGGAATAATGATAATATAAAAATTTCGTTTTTTTTTAACCCTTTAAAGGTCATAAGGTAGTGTCTCTTCAAATTTAATAAAAATTAATGAAAAAAGAATTGAATGATAATTCGTATAACTGAAAAGAAGATTAGCTACGAGAGCGCGTAAGAACTAAGAAGAATGCAAATTTCAAATGAACAAATAGCCTTCCTCGACCTTTTTATGGGGCAAAATTCTGAAACTTTGAACTTCGATATTAACGCAAAATGGATAATCCCTTATGATTCTAATCATACTAATCAACACGAAATGGATTCCTTTAGATGTAAAATTTACGGAATGCTAAATCTAACCAATAGCGAAGAATCTATACTAAGAGGAATCGATTATATTAAAGAAATTGCAACTCAAAATTGCAACATATTAAGTCTTCAATTAAAGAGAATTATATATATATATATACATATTGCTAGAATAAAAAAAAGAACTTGCTCTGTAGGTCCTTGTTATAATTTAAAGCAATAGGCTATCATCAAATGAGTTTTCTTCTGATAGAAATTCAACACTTTTTCTATTTGCAACGTTTTAAAAACCATTTCTATTGGTTCGTTTTTCGAACCTTCCTTCCGAATTTTCTTTCCCCTCCTTATCTTTAAATATCTTAGTCCCAGCCTACATAAGTATGTAAATGACATCTGAATCGCTCTGACCGAAAAGCTAACTAAGATATAAAAAAATACGCTTAGAAAATTATTTGAAAGAATTACAATAATGAAATAGAGACTCTCCACGTGCGGGCAGGAAAGGAAATAGCCGTGAGACTTATTATTATTTAAACTAAAATGTCTCAATTCAAAACCTTTTCTAATTATTTTAGGCAAAAACCCAACTTTGGTTACATTCTAATAATACGTATCGCAGATATCTAAATCCAAATTTTCTAGATTCCACATTCTTTTTACTTCCCTGACAATGGTATTGCCAATGTGGTATAAAAATATTTAAGTAATGACCAAATTACTCGTATTTCGAATTACTAATTAAATTCTGACATAAAATCAACAGAAACCTCCTATTCTGAAGATGGCATATATAGTCCAAACTCAATTCCAGAATCTTGAAGGGTTAAAACTTTATAAAAAAAAAAAACAAGAAAAATAAAAAAAAAAAATTGGAAAATTTGATAACTTAACGATTCTGAATTTTGATAAATTTTATAATTAGGGTTGCTTGGTCTGGTTCTTGTATATAGGTAAAGATTTGCCGAAGTACGGGGTATAAAATAAAGAAAATGAGTTTTCATTATTAAATAAATTGTTTTGGGGATTAATTTTTCCTTTTCATTTTCTTTTTCTGTTTTTTTTTTTTATTTTAAAATGAATTCTAAAGAATCATATTTTGAAGGGTCAGAAGAAAGCAATTTTCAAAAAAAAAATAAGAAGAAGAAAATCAATTATAGACTTATATTTTTAAGGAAATTGTAATTTTTCTAATGATCAGAAGAAAGAAAAGAAAATATAATATAAAGAAATATTAAGTGAGAAAATAGATTTAGATAATTCCTAAAATAGGTTTTTTAAAAGGATTAGATAAAGAGGAAAACAAAATTACTCACTTACAGATTGATTAAAGATTGAATGATATTTTATTAAAGCTATTTTTGATTGACGCGTTTATCTTTCAATATATCTCTGAAGAACTCTGAATAATAATGGGTCTAGGTATTTATTTACATTAAAAATGAATTAATTTAGAATTGTATCACGAAACCCTTCTTGGATTAATGAATTTGTTTATTGGATCAGTTCATGTGATTTGTTAATATAATATACAAAGAAGCTTTATAGGTCGTCTATATATCACCTGGAGATGCTGAAAGACTTGTAAATGACATTGGATTTTATAAAATTGATTTTTAACATCTAGAAATTAATAAAAATCTGAAAACAAATTACTAAAAGTGTTTTCCGATATAGGTATAGAATAATATCATTAAAAACCAAATAAATTATATATTAAAAAATCCATGAAAGACACTATATTTTAATTGTCTCTGCAGGTAGTTTGATTGTGATTGATAGATTTATAAAAGGAAACCTTTCCAAAAATTTCGAAGAAATGGAAACATCTAGGTTTCTTTGACACAATTATATATATTTCAATAGACTTGCCCGAATATATCTTTTTTACTGTTGAAAAAGTATTTTGTAATTTTCACACCTTTTTCAAGTTGAAGTGAAAAACTTTTCAAAAGAAAATTTAAAAAAAAAATAAAAATAAGAAAGATCTTTTCAATTGTTTTCTATAATGACACAAATCTATTTTCTTCAACCCTAACTCAATCCTAAAAAAAAACCAAAAATAACAAAACCCTTTTTTTTAGGTTGCCATCAGAACCAAATTAAGGATACTATTTCGAAACACTATTTACAAAATCCTTTGTAAACGTACCTAATTGCTCATCCGAATTTTATAGCTAAAATTAGGGTTAAAGTGTAATATTAATTGTTTTTAAGATCAGGTAAGTTTTGACCTCCACGAGTGACAAGAAGCGACGCAGACGTTTTTTAATTTCAAAATTTCTTTCAAAAGTTCTTGAACACAACAAAGTTATTCATAACCTACTCACTATTTTTAAGATTTTGTTAAACAATATGAGAAGCTAAGGAAGCTATTGTTAAACTGCTACTAGCTTTACCCGAAAAACATATTCGTTCTTGGCTCAACTCTAAAAGTTTTAGGTGATTATTATTTATGTCAACAAACTTTTACATAAGTCTAGTACCCTAACTGATTTTTTCAGCACCAATTTCCTAAGAACCATGTTTTTTCACCTTTTTTTAAGCTACTATACCAGTCTGGAGATGCAAGAATATTCCTCCGTCTCATCTTAACCACATTAAACACAAGAGTCGAAAGTGCCTGAGAAATCATATTATTTTTTTAGAATAAAATTTTAGGAGTATCGCATGTGACAATTTATCAGCAAGCATTTTAGTACGCTCGTAGTACGCTAAAGGTCTGAATTACTAGAATTAAAATCCTACTTCAGTTCAACTCAAAAAGTTTTTGGTTTATCATCTTAAACCTTTTGGTTTTTCCAAAAATTCCGAACCTATATGGAATTATTTAGGCTTTTTCAAGACTCTTTATGTATTACCGAGATCTAGATCTTCTTTTCAAAGAAATATTTTGGTTTCCTCTTATCGCTCTTAAAACTGGTACAGCATTATCTAGTTCTATTCAGCAAAGATCTGGTCACCTTACACAGTTTAAAAATATCTATTTTTAAGAATTTTATTTTTTAAATTTTTTTCAAAAGAACCGCAATAATCCTTTCTTCCATAGAAAACAATGTTACATAATATTAATATACATATACAAATGAAACAAATACACACAATAAGAAAAATAATTTGTCTTTATAACTCAAAAATGTTTTCGAAGAATCTATAAAAGACAAAAAACAATAACAAATTCACAATATGACAAAGAAACAGTATTACCATATGTTGAATTTAAAAAATTGTTTTTATTTGTCTTTAGTACATTTTGCAAAAATTTTGAAAGTATATGTCTAAATTGTTTCACTCTGTCCGTTGTTCGTACAAAACTACCGTTTGAAATGCAGTAATAAATTTTTAACTGCGAATTCATAATGATAAAAAAATAGATTTTATGGAATAGGATGGTTCCCGTGGCCCCATATATATTTTTTTCGTGGCCCCACCCGTTACGCAGTTATAGCCCTAAAAATTCGAAAGGGTTCTTTATTTAAACTGTTATAACAACACAAGTTCAATATAAGAAATACTTTCAATCAGGAAACGCCAAACAACATAAGGTTTATTAATATATTTTGAAGTAAATATTGAGTGTTACCATACAGTTTTTTAATTACCGTTACTTTCAAATTTTCAAAAAATTTATTATTTATATCTTCCAAGCAGTTTAATAGAGGAGCTTTAGGAAGCATTAGATTTTAGAAATAAGTAGCATTTAAGAAAGCTTAACAGTTTTTCTTAATTATAAAAGGCTTTCTAAAGATTAAAGTAAATGTCTCTAGACATTTTTTATCTGTACATTAAAATCCAAAGAAAATGTTCCAGAAGCCGTAGTTATTTCCTAGAACCATAACGATTAGAGATAATTCTTTGCGAATTAGAGTAAATATCCCCAGAAGAATTTTCGGAACCCCCTACTCACTTTTGATAGGCATTATCTATCATTTTGTTTCCAAACAATATCTAAGCATTAGGAAGCAGTTAGCAATTAGCAGTTCTAAGCATTAGTTTTGAATGTATTTAATAAATAGACATATTCCTTTAGGGTTTTTATGTAAAATGAAGTAATCTCTCGGACTTAGCCTTTTTTTGTAATTAAACATTTTTTTAAACGGACTAACTTCCTTTTTTTGACACCCAATTAAATGCTAACAGCTTTATGGCTTATTTATTTATGTACAATCTCCTACCACCCCTAAACACTTGAATGAGATAAGATCTGACCTGGATTTGAACTCGATACCCTTCTATTGAAAGGCCGACTTATAACTTAGGTATATAATTCCATAATTAAAGGTTTTAATTATTATTCATTAGTTAGTAAATAATATATTTCTTAAAATTCTCTTAGACCATTTTTGAAATGTGCTATTTTTAAAGCCATTGGTTTTTCAGATCACTTATTTTTTAACATATTTTTAGTTTAAATTTTTGGTTTTTTAGTTGGTTGAACGAGTTTTGCTTCTTGTTTTTGTTTTCATTTTTCCATCTGAAACTAAAGGAAAACCCTTATCCTGTGTTTTTTTGTATTCATCCGAATTAAGTCCGTTAAACCAAAAAGTTACTGTAAATTTTTTTTTTTTTTGGGCATATTTTTATGCTTTCGCATTTTATATCTTTTTTTTTTTTCCTTTATTTCCGTTTTTCTTTACTCTATTGTTCAAAATTATATCGTCAATCATTTTTCTCATTTCATTTTTGCGTTTCATACCGTACCGGAATATTTACAGTTTCTTATCACAAATGGATAAGATTTCATTTTCCATGTAATAAATACATTTCGAAAACAAAATCCAAAATTTAAAGTGAAATGGAAAATAAAAGAGTTAGAAAAGTATAAAAGATTTTAATAATAAATGAAAATTTAAATGATCCTTTCTGAAAAAATGAAATGAAAAATTCAAAGTAATTGAATGAAATTATTATAATAATTTTAATAATGAACACAAAAATGTATAAGAAAATACAATCTAATGATTGGTGGAATTGTAAATTTTTATAGCCCAGTTAATAAAATAAAATTGTTAGAGCAATTATGATTAATAAGTTTTCAGAATTTTCTTTCATTGAATATAATAAAAGGAATTTCTAACTTTTTCAAGGATATGACAGTTTTTCAATTCAAAAAAAGGATGCGAATCCCAAAAAATGTATCCGTTTTAAAGTAGAAAAATCATATTCCACTTGATTGCACTCTTACAAAACTTTAAAGTAAAACTGTTAAAGGTTATAGATCTAAAATACAATTGATTTTGATTGGTTAGGATTTCTATTCAATTTTTACAGTCAATGATTAATGTTTAATAATATGTTTTAATGGATTCAATTTAATTTTAAAGTGCCTACTTATCAATTATTATGAGTTTAATACAAATAGTTTCTTGGAAAATATTTTTTCAACTTAGATTGTATAGTTGAAAAGTCTTTTTGTTTTCGGAGCCTATCTTATGAACGAATGAAGGAATAAAGGTTTAAAGCATTTGGAATGAAAGGGATTAAAGGATTAAAGCATATGGAATAAAGAGGAATGAAGGGTTAACGCATATACCATGTTATCCTAAAAAATGTAGGATAAATGCCTGATCATGCGAGTTTACTTCTAATAAATCTTACTTGTGAACAAATAATAAAATGAAAATTCAAAATAATTGGGGTCTCGTGGGAATGATAATTTTTGTTCAATTGTAATTAAAATTCGCCCTACGATCAAATTAAAAATGTAATTAATATAGTCAAGGAGTAATGGTCATTCACCAAGTCTACTAAGGCTAGACTTCACTTTCTTTTATCGTTATATTAACTAATCTTTTGATTACACGGCTCTAGCTGTTGTATAAGATTCTGATTTTTCTGCAACTGTTTTCTATACTGGCAGAACTTATCTTCTTTTTATTAAACGTTTAAGTATCCTACAAACTATTATCACCTTAGATAAAAATCTCGCATATATATGTATATATCTAATATGGAGTACATTTTTTATGAAGTTCCTTTTGTTTTATAAATTCCAGAACCGTTTTATATGTCTTGCTATTTTAGCAGTAAAGAAATTTTAAGCACGGGTAGATATTACAAAAAAAAAAATAATTTCGTTGAATAACTTTTTACTGTAGCCCCACCCATTACAGAGCTACAGCCCTCCAAAGTTGCGAAAAGCCCTATTTTTAAATTGTTATAACAAGAGTTCTGTTCAGTCTGTAGCTGGTTTTATAAACTTTATAAATGTTTAAAAGGAAATTTGTTTGTCACGTCCCCTGTTTAGGAGCTATAAGGGCTTGAAAATTGAAATTTTGCTATTTTTAAACACCTGTAACTTGAATACCTGTTCAAATTTTTTTTATAAATATACAAAATTTAAAGCTGCAGTATTATATTTCAATATATGTTAAAGGTTTTTCTTAAATTTGAAAAGGACTCTTTAAATTTTAAAAATTGTTCTTAGTTTTAACCATTTTTGCTTAGATAATAAAATTCTAGGTAAAATTCAAAATTTTGGTGGAGTTCACAATTGATTTCCTAGAACCAAAAAAAAAATGGAAGAATGGGGATGGGAAAATCCATCATAAGTTTGCCAAGCAGGAAGGGCTACTAGGTCTTAAAAATTAAAACTTTCATGTTTTTATAAAACAATAACTTGTTCACCAGTGTATGTTTTTCCAAAATTAAACGTTAACATTGAAGCTCCAACATTATATTTTGCACTTGTTAACAGGTTTGCTTGAGTGCAATAGGATTATATCCTAAGTATTGATTTCACAATTAGTCATAATTAATAAATTGATGAAATAACTAAATTATAATAATTTGAAAATGTGCTATTTAAAAACCCTTGGTTTTTTTCATAACTTGTTTAAAGTGGATTTCTGGTTTTTGAATTTTATAATTATCATAAACTTAATCTTGAACATTTTTTTGAACTAAAATGCATGTCATTATTGGGAAATTCAGAACTCCCCTTTTTGTTATAAACAGATGTTAAAAATCTTTAATAAGCTATTAAAGGCGTTCACAATTTCCTTTTTAAAGTAATTTTTAAATGAGGAAAATAAAGTTAATTTTTTATTATAATACACAGTATTGCTCATTTAAGATACATAAATCAAAAAATCGAAATATTCTTGTCTATATATGTAAAAGCGAAAGTTTGTTTATTTGTTTGTTTGTATGTAGCGAATAGACTCCTAAACTGCCCAGCCGATTTTCATGAAAATTTGTATATAGAGGTTTTTTGGGTACGGAAAGAAATCTTGGCCCAAAAATTTTGCTCTAACGGACCGCCAAGTTGGGGCTGTGGTGCAAGTATTTAAACTTTTTTGTTCTAAAATGAAAACGGTTTGACCAATTGACTTCAAATTTTGTATACGCGGTGCTCCTTGAGAATTGAGTTGACACTATTAACAGTTTTGGAATTTGTTAACCCATGTCGGGCCGACGATTGACAAAAAAAAGATTTGGAAGCAAATTACGTCCAATTTTGCGCAAATGCTTTGCCCAAAGAAAAAATGTAGTTCCGTTAACCCAATGGGGCACAGTGGCTTTTAATAAATTTTTGCGTTACTTAACTCTAAATTAGAAACGATTTGACCGGTTGACCTCAAATTTTATATGTGTGAAGCAACTTGAAAATGGAGTTGAGTCTGTTAACAGTCGGTACTACGATTGATCAAAAAAATTTTTTTGGAAATAAATTACGTCAAATTTCGGAAAGTAGTTTGTACTGCTTTGAATTACAGAAAGTTTCAAAAATTACTAGAATAATCTTAGCAAAATCGTTTTAAAAAGATTGCTTTCATACATTTTAACATTTACATGTGTAAACCGTGCGTAATTTTTGCAGTAACACCAACTTCAATTAAACCTTCATTGAGAGGCGCAGCAACGCGCACCGGGTATTAGATAGTTTATATATAACAATATTACATCTTGATTACATTATTTAATTTTAATAAAAAATAATCATAACAAATATAAAATATATTTTATTTTCTTATGAACAAAAGTGTAATGAAGTACAGTATTTAAAGTACTTTAAAAAATATAAGTACCTTTAAGCACATGTAATCTTTAGTACTTGAAGTAAATATAAGAATTACATGTGCAAATTATTATATGTAATCAGAACTAAAATTTACATTTTTTGATTGAGCATTTTATTTTTTTTTAAATATTTTTACGCAAATTTTCACATATTTATATTTTTTCTTTTATTTATATTTCTGTATTATTTTACTCATACCCACTTAATTCCAAAAAGAAAGACTCTATCACGCGAAAATCAAATCAGCTGAATATGAATAAAAAATATAAATAAAAAACAATATAAAAATATAAAAATATTTTTATTTTGTGAAAAAAAAAAACAAACTAACCAACAAATAAATAAACAAATAAACAAAATATAAAGTAATCAAACAAACAAATAACAAACAATTGCTAAAATAATGTTGTTTTATTTTTAAGAATATTTATATATCTAAATACATGTATATATATACTTGATTGTACATATACAAATAAAGAAATAATTCATAAAATACAAGCTAAATTTATTACAGAATCATTTGGAATTTTTATTCCCAACAATTCGGATATCTGTTTATAGGGTTCGTGTTTTCAAAAACCATCATAAACAGTACAATACAGTATCGTTTATAAAGTACAATTGTATCATTTATCAAGTACAAAATTGTGAATATGAAAATAAATTGAATTGAAAAAAATGAAAATAAATTGAATTTATTAGTTATTTTGATTTATTTGTTATTTTTTTTTTAAATATCAAATTGAAACTTTTGTAGAATTCAAAGAAAAACTAATTTTCAACCGATTTCTTATATTTTTAAATTGTATAACACACAAGTAAAAGAATTTAAATTAACAATTCAAAAAAAAATGAAATTTACTTTTTATCATTTTTTTTTTTTGGTTATTTTGAATGCGGCATCAATTTTTTTATTTTTTTATTTTATTCTAAAATCAATTTCTTTCATTTCAAAGTATCGCAGTTTATTTAGATTCGATTTTCAGTTTATTCTCTTATAAAATTGTTTTGTTTTAAATTTAGAATATTGTGAATTATTCAAAAAAGTTAAGTAAATTAAATTACTCAATGTCTACACATGCTTTTTTAAATAACAAGTTTGGGTTTTTTTAGACTTAAAACAGAATAGAAAATAATGATCACATAGAATTTTGAAATTTAATTACTTATTAAATAAAAAAATGCTAATTGGCAGGACTGATCTATATAGCGGTATTTAAAAGAAATTTCCTTAAGTTCTATGACATTAATATAAATTTTCTAATTTGACAGTTGTTTCTATATTTTAAGAAAATTATTTTAAAAGAAACATAATTTTTTATTTTTTTTTTTATTCCTTTCAACTCATTAAGTACAGAGCATTCACCAAGTCATTTAGAGTAGGCAGCAGCTTTTTTAATAGGGTGAAGCACTAAACTAATAGTTGATTACTCGGCTGTAACTGTATAACATTATGAGTACACAATTGCTAAATTGTGTGTGTGATATATTATCTTACAAAAGAGATAAACATATATATTTTTATATAATCTTATATATACTATATTTTTACGATTTTTATTGGATAATAAATGATCTAACCGGGTTCTGGACCAACACTACTATCTGAACATTAACTACTACGACAAAGGTCAGATAAATGATCTTAAACAGTTTACAAGACATCAAATAAAGTGAATGTAACCATTTCTTAATATATACATTGGATTTAAAAATTGATTGATTTTTTTCTTTTATAGAGTCAAGGATTTTCATATTGAGTTTTGTTTTTTTATTATTTATTATTTATTTTTAATGTAAAAGAAATCGCGGGAAAAGAAAATAAAAATTTGTTTGTTTTAAGGTCCAGAACATTTCGATTTGATTGCGTGTAACGCGATATACAAAAAAAACTGTTCTTATCAACGATTTCTTAAGAAACCGCTTCTCGTTCAAATTCTGCAACTAAAATAAACTCAAAATCTGCATAAAACAAACTTCAAAAATACTAATAATAGTTCCAGTAGGATTAATTTGTAACTAAATACATAAATCGAATATTTCATATTAGATTAAGATTCCTTTTTTATATTTTTGTTATTTTGAGCGAATATTGATTTGATTTTGCATTTTGATTCTTAATTAACTGCTGCAGGCATTTTGTTTTAAAACATGTATTTGGAAAATAAACAAAATGTTTTTTTTAAAAAATTAAAAATCAAAATTAAGTTCAAGTATTTCCATTTCCACTAAAAAAACCAATAAAAAAATGCTAATTTTTTTTAATAATATAAAGTGGTTATTTGTTCCTCAAGCAGTCCAGAATTTATAAAATAAATTTTTTTTTTTTTTTTATTTTCTTGTTTTTCAGGGCAACACCGTCATTAGCTTTAAAATGTTCCATCATTAATTACACAAGGAAGATTTTGAAGAAATGGCCAAAATCCCTTGAGGCATTATTTTAAAAACTTTTGAAAGGTTTTTTAAAAATCTAGGATCACTATACATCAGTTTTATCAAAATGTAAAGAACAGGCATCAAGTTTTTTTTTGAAAAAGAGGGAGAAGCATGAATCCTTAAACAAACTATGGACTTATTGCTTGTATTGTTGTTTCGAGTTGGGTGTTGGGTCTTAACAATCAAAATATTTGTACTTTGGGACGAATCTTTACCCTTAATTGTTTAAATATTCATTGCAAGTAAAGGTGAAGACAATTTCATAGAATTATTCGAATACTATTATAAAAGTATTAACCAGCTTCATTTAAAATTATCTATGGAGTTTCTATACACAAACCATAATACTCAAAATAATGATTAATTCTTAATGGATCCCTTTTCTTGTTATTATTTTGGTATTTTGTTTTGTTTTGTACTTACCAAAATTAAAAACAAAAGAAAGAGGCTTAAATTAATTGTAGAATAGCTTGGTCTGGAAACCTTATTTCTTATACTTATAGCAAATCTCATAAATTTTCAATTACTGCCTTTTTCAATTTTAAATAAAGGCATGGGTTTTATTCATCCATTTAATAGAAAAAAAAAATATATTTAATAGGAAAAAATAAAAAACATAAAAATAGAAAAAAAATGTCCATAAAAACAAAATAACAGAAGGAAGACGTTAAGCTGCTTAACAAAATTGCTGTGTAGAAGAAATTTTGATGAAAAGTCTTTAAATGATGTTCTGTCGATTGGTTGATAGAATAAAAGAATAGAGAAAACAATTGAGCCTGTTCTTCTTTTTTTTTATTGCATTTATTTTTTTTTTTTTTCTTTATTTTTTGTACATTTTATTATTTTCCAAAAATAAGAAAGCCCACCACTTTTTCATTGCTTTTTAAATTTGTTTTCTTTTAAAATTATCCTGTTTTAATTAATTTTTGTTTTTATCCTGTTCTACTTTTCTCTCGATTTTTTTTTTTTTAATGATTAAAATTTATTATAACAAACGTTTTATTTTAAAATTGCATAATTTATTAAATTTTGTTAGCTGTATTCACAAAAATTCTCACTTGCAGTGAATTTTTAAATATGAAGCTTTCTACCTTGAAGTCTTCAAAAAAATTCGAATTTGTAAACTAAAAATTAAATTTCTTAATCTGTTTATAAATGGAAACTAAAAAGAGTAATCTCAAATATATATATTAAGATAAAGAGAGAAGTTAAAACTATTGCTTCATCCTAAGAAATGGTGTAGTTAGAGCAGTTGCATTGAAAAGCTTTCTTTTATTGAATTAGTCATTAATAAAATCAGCAACAAATATTCTATTGTAAAGTTCAATAAAATCGATTGTCATTTTTTGTATAGTCCTAACACTACATATATTTTCTATAGCGCCCACACTATTGCATTTATTTTAGTATTACTATACTAAGAATATATTACTCATACTCCGCACTTTTTATTTTTGCTCGAATTTTTTAAAATCATTTTATAAACTGTCATTTAAAGCGAAAAAAATTTTTTAATTGTTTTTTTCTCTTAAAAATTTATTTTTCAGTAGATTTGGAAACGCATTTTATTAATTTATACCATATATATTATATGTCACATACATATTTGACATTTGAAAAATTAAACCGTATCTAATAAAATATTAGCAAAATAACGGAGTTGTTTATTTCTCAACAAGATTTGATACAATACGCTACAAAATTATATTTTAACGGATCTTCAAAAAAAAAACAATTCATAAATGATAGAAAAATATAAATGTTAAAAAAATTGTGTTTCTTAATCTGGTTTTAATTAAGAAACACAATTTTAATAACACTTTCAGTTTATAACTTTTACGTATTAATTGTGAAGGTAATTATTTTATTTTTTAGCAATTGTGCAATTTTTACAAAGCAATACTAGACCATAATAAATATATATGTGTTGAATTTTATTTTACTTCGTTTTTCTTTAAAATACTCCAATTTTTTAGAATGAATATATTACAATAACTTTTTAAAGAATCCATTTGTAGGGTATAGTAGTTAATAAAGGTTTTTATAGTTCGAATCATCAAGCAATCGTATTTGTTTTATTTCGTACGATTATAAAAATTCTTTAAAATTTCGAAATAATATTATTAATATTACTTTGAAATCGAACAGTAATATCGAAATCGTGCAAATCGCAAAATAGTCGCAATTAAAATTTTGGAACTTTTCATAATTTTATTTCCATTTCTACTTTCCATTACGGGGAATAAATTAGGAGATTAAATTTGTAAATCTTACTGCTGCAACTTCTATCCATAAAACAACATTTTTGATTTAAAAGTTTATCGACTTCATTACTATTTATTCTTTATTCTTAATGAATTTTTAAGTGTACTATACAAAAATTAACTTAAATTATTAATTATAAAGATTCGAGAAACTCTTTTAATTATTTAAAATAACAAAAATAAAACTTAAAATCAATTTAATTAATTTAATTGTACTGTTAATCAATTTAAATGTATTTTCAATGATAAAATATTAAAATAATTTCCACGTCAATGCATTTCATTTCCCATCCATTTACAAATGTGTAATAAAATTTAATTTTCGAAATTTTCAATTTTGTTTCGTTTTCTTTCCGTTTTTTTGTAAAATTTGAAAAAAATTTATATACGAGTAGCAAAAAAAAAATCACCTATCAATAAAATCGAATGGAAATTGAATTACATATAGAGGGTAAATTACCTGTGAATAATGTAGAAAACTATACACATAAAAGTTTTCTATACGAAAATAAATCTATTTTTTATAAAATACAAGATACCAGGCACCAAAGCACTAGTTAGTATTTAAGTTTTAAGATCATTCACAATTTTAATAAAGAATTTGAAAATTTTATTTCTATAAGTATTATTTGATTCAATTGCGTTGCTAAGTTCCAGTTTCACTCTACTTTTACTTTCTTTTTTGACAGAGAATTTAGAAAAAGTTCTCGAGTAAACGCTAAAGAGTTAAAGCAACTACTTAATCTACATTACGGTTGGGTGGCACAGTGGTAAGAGTGCCGACCTTTTATGCGGAAAACCCGAGTTCAAATTCCAGTGAAAGTGAAAAAGCTTTTCTGATTTTCGACTCGACTCAGCTACCATTAGCCATTGGTACAATACAAACAAATGCAAAAATATAAACAAATAATTTAATTGAAGAATATAACTTACAGATATAAAATACTAAACTCAAATACAAAAATTTACGTTTCTACATGTTATAAGGCCTAATACAATCTCATGTTTAAGTTGTATGTGGAATTCGTTAAGATCAATTCTAATAACACGAATATAACCCCCTATTCCAAAATGTATAGACAGGTTTATTAGAGTTTTAAAAAAAAAAATCAAATGCTACATAAAGTCTGGTAAATAACAGTGACCTTAGAGCATGAAATTCAACTTACAATAAAATAATAGAAGAAACGTTTTCAACTTCTACAAAACGATCCTTACCATTTTCCTTTCCTAAAAGTCTTTCTCGGACACTATATTAAGGAAGCAGTTCGGGAAAATATTTTTTTTTTACATGTTATTATCATTTCCCATTTGTGGTAAGTTCGCTTACTTAGCAAACCGAATTTTCTCCTTTCTTATAGGAAGTAGGGGAACATACAACATAAATATGATTTAAAAAAAACTGAAAAACTTTTGAAAATCAATATTTTCAACTTTAAAAATAATTTAACTAAAAAAAAAAATATTTCTGAATATTATATCTCTGTTTTTGAAAATCAGTTTGTAATTTAACTAAAAAAAGATCTAAAAGACGTCTTATTGTAAATTAAATTAAACTTGACAATTTCTATGAAACAAATAATAAGTAATAACTACAAACTAGATCTTTAATTTAAGAAAAAACAGTTTAAAATAAAAAAAAAAACAAATTTTATTTGGAATTCATTTTAAACGAATTTAGTTCAACCTTCATAATGTATACCTTGATATTTTACATGAAACATGTATAGTATATTATATGTGTATAAAAATTCCCTCAAATATTCTAATGACACCCACGTTTTTAATAATATTTTCACCAAATATATATAAATTTATTACAATGTTACAATAAATTTCCTCACCTTCAAAACATATTTTCGGCATTTTAACAAGCTTATCAAAAATTAAATTTCTTGGAATTTTAATTTAGTCTCATGCCATATTAAAACTTATCAGACTTCTACATAAGATGAATTGAAATTTTTCAAAAATTACACTAAAAATTTAAGATTTTGAAAAAAAAACGTTGGTACTGTAGATACGTGCTTCCTTCCACATTTAATATAGATAAATTTTAAATGTAAATTAAATAAAATTGAATTTCTTTTTGGTACTGAAATAATTTTAATTTACGAAATAATAATTATAGCATCCTGCAATCGTGAATTGTTCGGAAACACTTAAACGATTTCATTCCAAAAATTACTTTAATATCGAATCACATTTAAATCAAATCTTTACTCTTTCAAACAAATTAAGTAATAATATAAAATAAAATATTGAAATACAATATTCGAAAGAGTGTGATGTGCTGTTTGTAGTAAAAGGTTATAGCCTTGAATTACATTAAAATGTGTCAAGAGAAACATGGGTTCCCTATTAAAAATTCATTGATTCCAAAAAATAAAAAAAAAAAAAAACAAAAGGGCGGTTGAACAATTTATTGGACGTAACAATAAGATTTGTAAACGATTTCCAAAAAACTTAATGGCAGTATGTAAAGTCAAGGCTTTTTAAAAATGAACATTTACTTAGTGATCATTTATTTTATTTAATTTATTTACTGTATTTGTTCGGGGGACAGTGGAAAGCATCGAAATTCGAAACCTATTTAAGCTGTTTGTAGATTCGTTATGGATTAGTTCGTTATAATATGGTGGAGACTAATTCATATTAAAGCAATGTCCTGTTTAACGCCACAACTGAGCTTTTGAATAAAATTTACCGTTGCGTTTTGAGGATAAGTATAATAAACAAAAATTCGTTAATCGGAGTTGGGAGGTATACGACAAATGCAAATGGTAAATTTTAATTTAAAATAATTTGGATATTAGTTTAAGAAAAAGTTTTGGAAAAATGAAAAAAAATAAACCTATTTTATTTATTTCATATGTTTAGGAAAATCCATTAAAAAGCTGTTTCCTTACACAGCTAGGAAAATCCGTTGTTCCATATGTATAAATAAAATAATATAAAAACTTTGAAAGGCGCACAGGTTTCAGATGTAAACTACAATTATTCTTCTCTTATTGCCAGAAAATGATGATGAAATAACTTGGATATAAGTTTTATATAACATCTTTTTCAGGAGATAACGTAATGGATAAATATTTGTATTATTGGATTTATTGGATTTAGATCAACAGAGGAAGTGCAAGGTATAATTGATGTATTTTTGAAAAATAATTTTTCTTTACAAATCCCCATGGTGAATTAAGATATATAGTAAAATATAGAATTTATAATATAAAAAAAAAATAAATAATACTACTTGTATAATTAATACGTAGCATAATCTGCCCGCCTCAAACTAAACGTTCACTCTCTTATCACATTGTATGAGGTAAAAGACCGTTTATAAATAAATTTCTTCATTTACAAAATGTTCTGAAACTTGTGATAACCGACGGATGGACACATAAAGATGAAATAATGATGAATTTGCTAAAATCTTCTTGGAAATTGTCCTAATAATAAGCAATAATAAATCAATTCGAAAAAAAGGTTATTAATACACATGAGTAGGAAACAAATAAATTTAAAAAGAAATCCGTTTATTATTTTGTAAATAAAATATGTGTCCATTTTAATTTTAAATAATTTTTTTTAAGGGAGTTTTGCTTTTTATTTAATTTATTGGTATTGGAAAATTAATTTTAGTATCATGTTTATGAAAATGACTCCATATTTTATAGTCTCTGAGATTGAAAAATCTTTCGAAGAACAATATAATATAGTCCAGTTGTTTTTTTTATTTTTTTTTTGATATTTTTAATTAATTTTCCAATCCTTTAAGTAGTACAAATTACGATATAATTATACAATTTTACGATATTTTTTTACAACATATGACCGGGGTTTGAACCCGAGACCTTCCACTTGAAAAATCGACAGTCTTAACCACTAAACCATTAAATTTCTTTAAAATTTCTCATAAGTTTTATTTTATTCTGACAGATAGTGTCATTAGGCAGCTGTAATATACACCATAATTGACTTATCAAACCTATTAAATAACTTCTATTTGGAATTTTCAGTAAAAATTTTTGTGTTAAATGAAATTTTTTTAAATTTAAAATATTTTCAAGGAAATTTTGATTGTCAATTTATTTAAAGATTAATTGATCAAATTAAAATCATTTTTATTTACAATTTCCGTACCCATAAAACAGAAAAACAAAAAAAAATTTAAACATTAAAAAAAAAATTATTAAAATTGTAGAAATTTTATGTCAACACTCAACACCTTAACGGTAAAAATTATAAATTTTTTTCTCAATAAATAAAATTAAATTAAATATTCTTGAAAATATATAAAATATAAAATTTAGGAAGTTGATTTTTAATTGTTTTACAAATAAAAATGTTTTCATAATAATAAAATTTTAAATGATTATAAAAAATTTTTTTGAAGCAAATGAATTTAAAATTGAAATGAATTTAAAAAATGTTCTAATACCATCCGTTTCCATGAATCTCAATGTTAATATCAATATCGAGAAAATCGATTTTTAAATCTGAAGTTATCGAACACTGGAATGTCAGGTTAATATAAATTGACATTTTTATTTAAAGTGTTAAAAAAATTTTAAAATGAAAATTGAATTTGTTTAAATTTCATTTTAAAGATAAGTATTACTGAGAACTCACAATTACTGGAAACTCAAATTTAAATTGGAGAAAGACATTGAAATATTGTTTTGAAAATAAAACAGAGACTATATAAAAATGTTATAACAATCAACACATATAAAAATTGAAGAGTCAGGGTAAGTACCTCGATGAAAAGGTAATTTATTAAATCAGACCTATGATCTATAAGATGCGAATTTCATGCTTCAAGGAGAAGCATAGATTGATACGAAATCTGCTGTCTTGAATTTAAAACAGAACATCCAGAGCTCGAAATGTCAAACATCTTATTAAAACTATATTCTGATTCGTATTTTTACATTGCGTTAAAATTTAAAATTAAATTTAAGCCCGTATAATTGAATTATTTCATTCGACCGATAGCTTCAATCGAAAAGTCTCGGGATTAAATCCTGGTCGTATCATATCTAATAAAAAAATATAGTGTATATTAAAATAATTAAATAAGAAGTCCAAATGCCAAATTGACAAAGGATTAATATTATCAGGCAATATTTACTATTGTTTAGTACTACAAATAAATAAATAAATAAAAAAATTTATTATTTAAAATTAATTTGATATTTAAATATTGAGAAATCGCAGAACAAAAAAAAAACCATTTTGTTTTTGAGAGATTTCAATTTGCACTGAAAATAAAATAAACAATGTTGACAATACGGAATTTCTGACGTAACAGATATTATAATGACATTTATAATAATATTATACTGTCATTATAAAATCACTAATATTTTTGAAAAACAATTAGGGTATAAAAAAACTATATGAACTTTATTTTCAATTTCAATTTTATTTTCCAAATTGTATATGTTAACATCATATAATATGGGAGGTATATATAATACAGTTCATATTAATTTTAATTTCTTTGGAGTTTTGGGATTCAAAAATAAGTATAAAAATGTCTTATACCCAAACCTTAGCAAAAACGTCTGCGGCTCATAAAACCAACACGTATTATATTATATTCGTTTGAAGTTTCTAGACAGTCAAGAAAATAATGCGTGTAAATGAGAGATTTTTAATCGTACGCTAATGTTGTTTTTCTGTAGTCATAGTGTTAAATTTAAACTTTGAAGTTTGATTACTTTTTTTTTCAGAAAAATTTCTCGATTTAATTAAAATGTCAAAACGCCAATTTTTTTAAGAAATTTTTTAAATATGTCATAATTTTGGCTTTGAATATTTATAAAATATTCAAGGATCTTTATTTTATTAATTTACGCCATTTTATAATAAAATACACAATTATATGACATATTTTAAGTTTCTAGACAATTTTTTATAAATAAATACTATGTGTAGGAGTTGCTGCTGACAGAGGTCATAGCCTAATGACCTTGTATAGGTCTGATTTTCAACTTGATGTGGTTTTATAAAATTTAAAATAACATCGTTAGATCATTGTAGAGGAGTATGGTAATTCAGTAGGTAAGCATTTGTCTTATTAACGAAGGGAGTGCGGGTTCCATTCCCCTACAAGTCAAAATATTTTATTGAAAAATACTTTAAAAATTAAATTTATAACATAAACAAAATAAATAATATTACATATAAATTAATAGAAAGTATTAGAAATGGGTTGCTCAAGAGATAGCAAGGCTTAGGTGTTTGGATGGGACATGCTATTCCCTAATCAACTAACAAAGTCGTTCTAAGATAAATCAGCGGAAGTTATTAAAATATCAGTAAGATTGTGTAACAAAAAACTTTTTTCCTAGTTACTCTATTTAAAAAAAATTTATAACATTAAAGCACATCTTAATTACCAAAGTGCTTAATATGTTATCCTTTCGATAGAAGAAAATATTATCATATCTGCCACAAGAGATGATTTAAAAAAAATTGACTTTCAATAATAATATGAGCATATAGGCTTATCATCTAACTTTATTGAACTTTCTCAATATATCCACATTCCAATAATATTCAACAAATTCAAATTTAGTGTAGTCTTTAAAAAAATCAAGTAAATCTTTTCAAAACACTCTTAACACATTTAAATAAGCGCATTAAATAAAAAAAAATCATTGAACAAAAAAGGAAACAATACTTTCAAGGACATAAATCTTGTTTAAGTTTTCCTCAAAGGATATTATATTTATTTCGTATGTTTCATTTTTATACTCTCACTCTAGAATTGTATCGCCTTGTTATATACATGTTTTCCTTTTAATTTTTTATCCTCTCTTTGCATTCCCGACTTCATCCCTAACAATTAAGCTCAATCTACTGTTGATCCTATCATCGGCAGCAGTTCATTTTTCCAAACAATTTAAATTACTTTTTATTTTCACATTTATTTTTTCTTCAATTTTTTTGCCTTCACTTTGTTTCATTTCCCGTGAACAGGTGAAAAAAAAGGTAAGAAAAAAAAAAAATAATTATTGTTGTTTCGTTATTTTTCATTCGTTTGAATTAAAAAAGTTCTGCGAATCGCGCTTATCTTAAAAAACACAAATAAATTTTTTTGCATGGAATATATGTGTTTTTTTTTAATCTAATGCTTTTTGGGGCAATCATTAAAATTCGAAGTCATGCATGGCTTAAAAATATCTGAAGAGGAAGTATGTGAGACTAACTAAAAACATCTGAGATTCAATCTACTAAAAAGACATTTTGCTATAATTGAAATTGTTTCCATAAAATAAGATACTTCAAATTTTAAGAAAAGTCGTGTAAACAAACATATATACAGTATGCAGGTTTCTAATTGCTTGATGTTGTAAATCCAGATTCAAGCCATCAAATTTAAACTATCAGAACTTTAAATTCATTTAAAATGGCACACATTTGCGCTGGAGCCCCTATTACGCCGCTGGGATATCTTAATTAAATCCAAAATAGAGCGATTCGGCTTAAAAATGATCTTAATATCACCTTATAACGCTCATTCCACTCATTGTAGTATATTTGGGCCAAGGATGAGGATATGTTGCAGAAACTAAAACTTGTTCTAAAAAAAATTAAACAACTAATTCATCCGCTTAAAATTTTCCAACGCTAAACAAGGAGGGCAACAGATGCTCATTCCAGAACTATTGAACAAACTGTAGATGGAACATCACAACTAGTGAAAATTCGTTTGTCATACGTTTATCGCGCATATGAGTCATATATAACGTCAATTACGTTCCTTAAAGTTGGTAATTCTTGTGTTTACGATTTAGCTCCAATATAGGTGGTTTTCGAAATTTCCCATGTCCCTCGAAAAAAGCAACAAAAAAACAACAAATAGAAGCTGTATATAAAAAGAACTCATCACTACATTCTCGTAATCGACGCTTAAAGGCAGACGCTAGAAGCTAGTATCTACCGATTAATTACAATATTCAAAGGAGTGGAACAATGTCTCATTAAATTGTAGAATATTTGCTGCGTTAAGATTTCCAATAAAGTGTGCCTTCTAAAAACTTAAATTGCTCACATTTTGATAACGGAAGATTATAAAAATAATAAAAATAAGCATTTTTTTACTTGTTATAATTCACAAATAAATTTATGCAAAATATAAAAAAAAAAACAAAAAAAAAATGAATAATAAAACAAATACCTCACATGAAATTATTCTTTGAAAACTCCTGATTTCATCGGTGTGTACACAATATATAATATAAAGTGTTCCTACACTAACACCGATACCTACACACATCTATGGTGCTATGGGGGAATCTATCAACGCAATCTCAAAAAGGAACTAACAACAAAGTAGAACAAAAAACTGAGTAAGATGAAAAAACCCCTAAAGAGAGACTGATTTGCAAAGAAATGAAAAAAAAAGTCAATTTAACAGCAGCACTCAAGTGTAAAATGTAAGAAGAGCATCTCTTTAATTTTTTACAATCAACTTTTCAACTCCTCCAAAAATTTTTGATTTTAAATAAATGTGATATTTAAAACTTTTTAAAGATTTTTTTTTTAATTTGTATTTTAATTCATGTTATGATAACAATTGTTCTTAGAAAGATCGGAAATTTATTTAAAATATGGATAAAGATTTCAAATTCAAAAATCTAGGCAAATATAGAAGCATTAAATTTTGCAAGGTGTGCAAATTAAAAATTTATGATATGATTCTTAAATGTACTGAACAGAATGATAAAAATTCAAAAAAAATGCGTTTTAAACAGCATTTTATTTGAGCATATCCTGTCCTATTATCTAGGCCATGCGAATTTGATCACCGAAATCGAAAGCATACTCCTTGTTGTCATTGAATTGAAATAACTAAAAATCCTTAAAAGTAAAAGTTTTCTAAGAGGTTCCGGCAAACCGCTATCTAAAAATTTATAAGTTATATTAAAAGATTAAATGAAACCTATTGAACTGAATCATTGAACTTAAAAACTTTCTATTGATTACTAATATAAAATATGAAGGCACCAAAAGGAAAGTTTTTGAATAAGCGTTAACTCCTGAGTCGATTTAACACCCGTTCGTCATTCCTTAAACATGTTAAAATTTATCAGATTTATACTTAAGGTTATTTATGACAAAAATAAAGCGAACCTTCAGATTTGGTACAAGAGTGTTTCTTTTCGTTTCCCATGTGACCATTTCAAAATAATTATAGACTTGCAATTTGTTTGCAAGAGTGTTCTGTCCTATTTCCTACATTTTTCTAAAATTTGAGAGGTGCTAAGGTTGTGGTTCGTATAGCTGGCAAGCAGCTTCCCTAAACCTAATCAGCATATCTTCATACAGGGTAGTTCTGTCCTGTTTGCATAATCATCCTCAAATCTAAAATGAGTTGAAGTGTAACAGTCAATTTAATTTTGCAGGTGTAGAGAATTGCTGCATCGAGTACAAGCACTGAAGAAGTCTGCATATATTTATGAAATTAATAACCAATCTACAAGTTACAAAGATATATAGAGACAGTCGCAAGGTCTTCCGTTATAATTCAGTAAGAAATCAATGAAATCGATTCTTTAAGGAATTTTTCTACATTACTTCTCTATTTCCACAACTGCCCTTAATGTAGACAAGCTAACTAGGAACTTCTGAATAACTGACAACCTAGGCTTTTACAAGAAACCATAGAAATTAAATCGTATTTACATTTCAATTTTAATGCAATCCGACACTGAACCTATAACATCAAAAAATTATATCTAGTATCAGGAATATAATAATTTTTAATATAGAAATTAGACCTATCCTTCCATTTACCATTACTAGATATTGTTGTAAGATATTAGAAAATAAATTATAAATGAAAAATTTCTTCCATATCCTTTTCTAGACGTAATCTTTGAATCTTAATGTTAATGTTAGCTTCCATTTCACTTTTTTTAACTGTAATAATTATTAGCATGTATGTTGTACGCTATTGCGTTTTGCCATATAGGCTTACAATTTAAAACATATGTTCATATTAATATTTATTCTTTACAATTTTAAAAATTGTTTTCTTATTTTCAACTTTTCAACATCATTATTTCAGAATTTCAAGGTACAAAAAATATGAAAACTCTAATGTCTTTTCATTCCAAAATTTATCTTAAAGATTCAGCGAAAACGATGGTAGGAAAATTCTTATTTTTTTAACATTTAACAAAAATTCATAATGGAAAAATAAATAGAAACAATTTTTTTATGGAAATTTTCTTTTCTTCTTTTTTATATTTTTACTGAAAAAATTCTTGTAATAATTTGCAAAAGTGGGGAGAAAATTATAACATATAATTTGAAATATTTAAATGAATATTAAAGAAATTGAGAAGTGGTAATAGACTTAACGTATTTTTTGCTCCTTAGAAAAAATTTGAAATTTTTTTAAATTTAAAAATTTTGATGAGTTTTTTAAATAAATTTAAATTAATCATATATATAATCGGGTTATTCGGTCGCAAAATTGCCGTTCGCGGCTAAGTTATTTTGTTTGTAAATATTAATATTAAATTGATACGACAATCGCTCGAATTTCGAGCATTGGGCGGTACTATTAAAAACAAATGCAATAAAAACTTAAAATAAAAGTTAATATTAGTCATTTGCTGGTATCTTAAAAAATTTAATGTATGTAGGTATTTTATAAAAGTGTGCTTTCGTATTCATTTAGTCCTGCCACTCTTGAAAAGAACAGGCAGGCATCAGTCTCCTAATGCATTGTATGTGGTAAGGGATCGAATAAATAAATACTTAAGTTAATATTTCTTTTAAAAAGTTCGCATAGCTTTTTGAAAGAATTTATTGAATTCTCCAAAAATGAGTAATTACTTTACAAATATACTTTTACTCATAAGAATACGCTAACGAATACTCTATAATGAATATATATATTTACCAAATACAAATAAAAATATTGGAGTTTATTTATCGATTTTGTATTATATTAGGGTTATATGACAAATGTCCCGAAGTTCCCCGGTGACTTATGATTCGAGAAATAAGACAGAGATTATAACTCCAATAAGTGAAAAAAAATAAGACATAAATTTCCCGGGTAAAACATCAAAAGTTCCGTAGTCAACAGTCTTTGAAACATTTATGGCTCCAAACATTAGTCAAAAGTCTCCGGGAAATTCCCCTTAAAAAATGAAACATAAAGTTTCTTCTAGATAATCAAACACTAGAAGGTTAAATCATTCATTGTAAAATGGGAATGACTACTGTACAACGTGTAGATTTGTAAAAGTGTCAAAACAAGGAGCTTCAATATTAAAAGTTATCAGAAGTTTGATATACAATTTGTTTTTGGGAATACGAGTTTAACTAACGTTTGTTTTTATTCTTTAGAATTATATGTACTGTTTTCACATGAACTTGGTCCTCTTTCACATGAAACGTTTTTATTTTCAAACTATTTTCGTGTGTTTTCAAATCAATTTCATATGTCTTCGTTTTTAAAAACACCCACACAGTTGGTTCCTAATTCTGTAAAACAAACTAAGAAACGAAAAACATCCCAAAAAAATTACACTTAAATTTTTGACGGCTAATTTTTAGGGCAATATTTTGTTTTTCCTCAATTTAGGTTCTACTATAAATTTTTTTCATTTTTCCAATCCAACTAATGAATCCTTAGAAACGAGTAATCAACGGCTTCGTGAACTTAATAATTAAAGAAACTGAAGCTTAGTCTAGACTTGGCGAGTGCCCTATACTTCTTAAAGAAGTGGAAAAGAAATAAAAAATAAAAACATGCAGTGCCTTTTTTTTAAAATTACTTAATCACAAAAAAAGGAACTGATTAAAAAAGGGCAAATTAAACAATGTTCATTTGAGAAAGCACCAAGTCCATGTTGAAAGAGTATACATAATTGTTATGCTAAAAATTTTAAAACCTAGCATTTATGTTTTGGAAAACAACAAATTTAATATAAATCTGTATTTTAAATTAATTTTTCTAAATATTTTCTGATTTTTATTTTTAAAACAAATATTTATTTAAACTAATAAACAATGAATGCATACAATATTTATTGGCCTTAAATGTCTTTTAATAAAAAGTACTTTCACCCAAAGAACCCTGAAGCGAAAAGCATAGGATTACAATGTATGGGCAATAATACAATATTTCTGCCTTTAAGTGCAAAAGTTTAGAAATAAATATTTTTATTGTCCCGAATTTTCCAAATTTTTTACTTAAAACTTTTTTTTGATTAAAATCAATAAAAGACTAGACAGAATATTTGTTGAAACAATTACTAGAAAATGATTTAAATATGTTCATTGTTATAATCTGTAATTCATTTTTTTTTTAAGAAGTTTATTCAACTTTTATACTTTAAAAATTTTTTTTTAATTTTTCATGTAAAAAACTTTTTTTGTAAAATAAATACATGCAGAAGGCCTATTCAAAAGGAGAAGCCTATCAGTAGTTCAAATTAAAGAGTATGTAAATATAAAATCATAAAAATTCATTCAAAATCCATTTAATTACTGTCATAAAATTTTCTCAAAAAATTTTTTAATTTTTATATTAAAATCTTTTACTATTATAAAAATTGTATCCATAGATTGTATACATTAACGGTAATACAACCAATAATTTGCTCCCAAAAAAAAATAATAAATTTAAATATTTTGTAAAAAGTGGACTGCAGGAACCCCAAAGAATTCTTTATACTCGCTTGAAAGTCATTCTGGGTAATTGGTTGGTTATACTAAATTTGCTATTACGTGGGTGGCTCTGAAAAGTTTCCCTCCTTAGTAAAGTGTATAGATCAGATCAGAATTAAAAGTCGATCTATAGCTATGTGTGTTAGTCTGTCTTGTCGTCCGTTCACTTGTCCTCACGGTAACTCAAACACTAATGAACGTCGGATTCTGAGAATTTTACAAATTTATTAAAAAGAGCCTTTGCTATCGAAATTTAGCCAGTTTGCTAAATGGATTTGAGTAAAGCTGCTATATAACTTTTATTAAACATAACTGTATATTTCACAAATATGGGTATCTAAAATTTTTCCAAAAGCATTTGAGTTTTATGGCTAAAGTTTCCTCAAAAACTTAGTTAGCCTAGTATAACGGGTTCAAACATCTTTTATACAACTTTTTTCTTAGTATGTGAAACTGGCTCTGCGAACTAACGCCAAAATAACCAACACGAGACTGAAAATGCAATAACACTACTAGACGAATTTTAGTTATTTTTTCGGCGTTAGTTCATAAATTAATTGAAAAAAATCGAACCAGCCCCATGAATGCAATGAACTAACATCAGAATGAAATGAACTAATTCCATAATCCAATAAGCCAACACCAGAATGCTATGAATTAATGCTAGAATGTATTGAACTAATAGAATGTAATTACCTAAAACCATTGTTTAATGCTGTAATTAACAAGAAGCCATTTATCTGGCCTTAATTCATTTTCAGTTCTGATTATAGTTTGCAGATCCAAACTTTATATCTAATGAGCCGAAATTTTGTTAAAAATGCCAGAATTCAATGAACTGAAACTAAAATCGAATGAACTATTACCAGAAGGTAATGAACAAACGCCAGAATCCAATGAACTAACTCCAGAACTCAATGAACCAACGCCAGATTTCAATGAACTAACGCCAGAATGCAATTATTAGGAAGCAATTTTTCTGGCCTTAATTCATTTTCAGTTATGTTCGCAGAGACAAACTTTATATCTAATAAGCCAAAATTTTGTTAAAATTAGTTAAGTTTGATGACCAACATCTGGATGACCAACAGTTGGAATAGCAACTATTCAAAATAACTTATTTTATACAAATCAGAGCTTAATAAATTGTATATTTGAAATGTCGCTTAAAGATACTTAACCGAATAGAATAAAAATATATACTTTATATAACATTCGTGCGGGTATTCCAAAGTTGGCGCAACCCACTCACTTCTTCGTTTTTCAATTGAAATAAGTACCAAAATTTAATAATATTTTTCTAAAAAATACACAGACAAATAAGTCAAAAATTATAAAAAAACTAAAAGTTTTTTCTTTTTTACATATTTTTTTTTAATTTTGCCCATGTCTAAATTTTGTTAAGCCTTGAAATTTTTTCTAGTTCACCAAAGATTATCGCTAAAGTAATAAATTTTGTCTGTCATCAAAAAAAAAGTAACAAAATAACAAAAATATCGCAAAAGTCACAATATATACCAGACTTTTCAGAAAAATGGGTACTGTGTGATTAAATTGAATTATAGTGTAGGATGAAAAGAGGTTTCAGTGGTTTAGAAAATAAAAAACCACCCGAATTTTATGTAAATTGTTTTAGTAGGTGAACGGTTGTTTACTTATTGTATATGTATAAAACCTTGAATTTCTTTATAATTTTAATTTTATTATTTGTTTAGGACGTTTTAAAGAATTGTGTTTTGGAAAAGGCTTTACACTAGGTTTAATTTGTCCGTCCAGCTGAGCGTGGGTCTTTTATTCAGCAATGTGATAAGCTAGTGAGTCAGCCGTCCTTTCTTAGTTATATCGAGTGAGTTAGCCGTTCCTTCTCAGTTGTGACGAGTGAGTTAGCCGTTGCTTCTCAGTTGTGGCGAATAAATCAGCCTGATAATAGTCTCTGTGGTAATATAAAATAAATATAACCACCACAACTATACAGGAAGGCTGATTCACTCACCACAACTGAAAAGCGACGACTGACTCACTTGTTACAGCTAAGAAGGGACGGCTGACTCACACGCTACAACTGATATTATATTTTCATCAATATTTAATATAAGCTATACATTTTTATAAGACGATTATAGGGTTTTTATCACTGCCTTACTTTACTACCAATTACCACTACATCAGTAGTAAGAATTCTATCAAGTATTTTCTAGATTGGATTTTAGAAAATTAATAATTCTCATGAAGCTTTTTCGTGGAAAACTACGAGTTCTGAAAAAAACAGATGGATAATTTTTTCATCCATAAAAACGTAGAATTTGTGCTCCTTTGAACATTGTTTGATCTTCCCTTGTGCATTCTTCAACACAAAGATATTCATAATGTATTTAAATTATATGAATATGTACACTTTAAAAAAGATTTATCAAGAATTTAGAATTTGGAATAATTTTAAATGTCTAATAATTTATTTATGACATATATTTTAACAATGTAAGAATTAATCATTATTTGCGTCAAATCAAACTTTCATCGCAAATAATGATTAATAAATGAGAAAAGCTGAGGAATCTTGAGAGCTTTTTAATTCTTCGGTATATTATGGCAACAACAATTCAATTCAAATAAAAATTTGTAGGTATGTAAAGTTTTAATAATATAGGAGTATAGGAGACCCTAGATTCTGCTGGACTAAAGTGTTGATTGACTCCTAATTATAACTCATATTTTTATTATTTTCATGATATATTAATCATATCGATGTATTAATATAATTGTAATAATTGTAAAATAATACATACTACAAACATAGTAAAGTAGCCTGTAACACTCTTCATTGTTACAGACCTGTTTAATTGTCAATTCCGCCTAAAAGTATGCTTCGCTTACACAATTTTAACTTAACTATAAATTAAATTGTATCGTATACGATCTTTTAAATTGTAATAAAACACATGGAATAAAATTATAATTGTGATAAGAACATAAGTTTGTAAATATTGTCTATTGTAGCCAAGGTCTGAACTAATATCCTACAACTAGTTATATAATAATATATACAAAATTAAAAAAAAAATGGTATCGAATACAGAATTCTTTTACATATTACAGAACTTTGAATAGAATAAATAAAATTGAACAATTACCAACTTTATCAAAGAAAAGTTCCTTTCTTTACACCCGTTAACAATAGTTTAAAATGCGCTTTTTATTTTAACAAAACTAATTTTGTTATTTATTTTTTCTTTTAACACAAAAAAGGGTTCAAAAGATGTTTTTCTGAATAAAATTTCTTAAAAACCCAATAAATATATAAATTGCATATATTTAGGAGAATAAGCCACAAGCAAATTTTCCACGTTTTTTATAATATGAGAATAAAGGGAAAAATTTTAAATGAAATTTTAAAGTTTTTATTGTTGAATTAAAAATATAAAAGAAGAACTTAAAATTCTTTTATATTAAACACAATATAATTTTGTACGTGAACTTTTAACAAAATTTGCACTCCCCAAAGAATTCTTATTTTGCTAGAATATATAATTACAACAATTACAAAAATTTGTATATAAGAATTGTAATGAATAGATTTATAAGAGAACAAATGGAAAAATTAAAACTAAAGAAAAGGTTAATATCAGGTGTAAGTACTTAAATTAATGTTCCCCTATTTCTTTTGTTTTAATTTCTATTAATTAATTTACATTTACAATTAAAAAATTTAAATATTTAATCACTTTATTTTTGGTTTTTTTAAATGTTGTACCTATAAATTAAGTCAAATTTACATTAAAATATACTTTAAAACATTTAAACAAATACAACAAACACTTTAAACTAACATATAATACTCATAAGAGACATTTAATATTAGTTATTATAGTAGAAAATTACAATTTTAAATTTTTCCCTAAAAGTATGCAATTTGACAAATATTTTTATGAATTGTAAGTTTTTGGAAGAGTTTTTTCACTTAAATTTAAACAATTTTGTGTATTTACAGTTATTATTTTTTGTATTACAGTCAAGACAAAAAATTTTAAATAAAAATAAAATTAAAAAAAATAATTCAAAATATAAAATATACAAAACATATTTACAATATTTAATAGAATATTTACATTATTAATTTTTATACAAGATTAGATTTTATTACAGAAAAAAAAACAAAATATAACATTCCATAAAATAACAGAAATAGATAACAGAAAAATGAAAATATTAAAAATAAAAATAGATTTCATTTTGTTTTTTTTTTTTTTTTTGTATTTTTGTATGTACAGTAATGAAATGAAAATTGATTTGCTTTTATTTTCTTACGTTCGTTATAATTTTGAGAAAAATAAATTACAAAAAAAAAAAATATATAATTTTTTAAAAATTTTTCTTTTTTTTTACCTTGGATATCTATAAAATGGTGCATAATCTTGTAAATTTTCATCTGATGGTGCTCTTCTACCAACACAAACACCAAGAAAGGACGGTTGTATACTGCTACTACGACCCGATAAACAACCAAAAAATCTTTCACGTCTTGGACGTTCTAATGAATTTTGTAATTGTTTTTCTGTTAAACAATACTGTAAAATTAAAAAAAAATTGTTCTATGTTATTTATTTTATTTAATTATATTTTTATTAGATTTTTTAAATTAAAATAATTGAATTATAATTAAAATAAGGTAAGTAATGGTACATTGGGCCTCGGTGGTGCAGTGGGTAAGCATTTGGCTTATTAACCGAGGGGGTCCGGGTTCGATTCCCGGTCAGGTCATACAATATTTAATTTAAAAAAAATTATTGAAAAATAATTTTTCTTTACGAATCCCCATGGTGACCAAATATAATATAAATATACAAATATATAATATAAACAAAATAAATAATATAGTAGTTATAAATAAATAGAAAGTATTTAATGAGGGGTGCACAACGGGCCGCAAGGCCTAGGTGTAAGGGGGACTTGCTTTCCCCCCCTGTCTAAACAACAATGGTACATTGCATATTTCTAGGATAAATTCTTTCTTTAAACTTTTTAAAGGAATTCTTTAAATATATTGAAAAAAATTAAAACTTTTAATTGCGCTTGCCAACTTTAAGATACTTGTGGAAGTCTGCTATGGTATTTTAAATAAGAATTTAAGCAACAATTTCCTAATATTATTTAAAAAACAAAAATAAATTAAAACAACAAAAAAATGTTAAATTTTTAATTATAACTTCATAGAGCCTAATTAGATTCACAGCAATTGGGTCGAAAAGCTTGTATAGCAGCTTCCTAAACTGTATTCCAAATATTTTAAGACTTAAAAAAATTGCTTGCCATATTATATTTTATGCGTACGTTAATTTTTAAACGTGTTATTAGTTAAAAACATATATACTCTGGTTTCCAAAGTCACTATGGCAGCTACTCTTAGCTTTACTCCAAGAAATCTGAAAATTTGCAAAAAACCATTTATTTTTCGATGCTGATCTGTGCCATTGACTTGATCCTAAATTCTTAACAGCATTTTACATTACAACAGCAGTCCACATGTTTAAAGTCGAGGCTTAGTCAGCTTAAGATTTAAACAATGTATCTCTTAGAAATACTATGTACCAAATTTGAAGTTTCTATCTTTATTAACTTTTAAGGTAATACCGTTAGGTCTTGACAGTGAGAGGTACTTGTCTAATCAATACCAACTTTTAGCGTCATAAGACAAACAGAAAAAAAATCTCTTGTACCAAAGTTGAAGGCTCTATCTTTATTAGTTTCGGAAATGTGCTTTTTCTCCTTTTGCCCGTTTGGAAGCGTTCTTTCTGTTATTATACGTAGCAAAGTCATATGGACATGACTAAATCGACTTATGAAGTGAAGCTGATCAAAAACATACACATATACTAGCTTTTATTTTTCGGTTGTTACAATCACCGGAATACCACAATTAATATACCCCTATACCTACTTCAGGTGTAGGATCAAATAATAAGTTTGATTTTAATTTAAGATATCTTAGCAAAACTTACAATTCAGAATTTAAAGTCGTTAATATGATCTATTGAATTTTACTTTAATCTTTTTAATTCCTGATTTAAAGATCTTCTTATAGCACATTTTTAATATAACATAGGTGTATATTATAATTTATAATGTAGGTATAGTATATCCCACTTTATTATATCTTTATTGATGTAATATAAAACAAATATCTTTAAATAAAATAAAGAATGAAACCCAAAAAACAAATAAACAAATTTGTTTTTGACTAAGAAATTATGTAAAACAATTTTTGACAACCTTTTTTTGAATGACGCCTACACATTGAAAAAGCAAAATATTTAAATTTAATATTAAATTCTTTCAGTTCACATCTTTTTAAAATTAGAATATTTTCTGAACTGGTAAAATGTTTTACTTAAATTTATTAATTAACATATACTTTCGATATGTGTATAATATGATATTCCATATATATATAAATATATATATAATATATTTTTATTATTTTCCAGCGTTGATGTTTTTTTAATATGAAAATTTAAAAAAAATTAATTTTTTTATGTTATAAATATATTTTTAAGTACATTAAATGATTTCTTAAATCAAAATAGACTTTCACATTCAAAAATTTATGAGAACCCACAAGGAACCCAAACAAAAAGTTTATAAAACCATTTAAGTACTTTAGAAGCTAACACATATATGTAAATACGCCTAATTGTATGCAAGCTTAACAGATTCAGAGTAAAATTTTAAAAGCAATTTAAAAGAAGTAATGGAAAAACCAAGGGGTTTTAAAGAAGCACATTGTTTCGTACTGAGTTTAGGGTAAATATATATATACAAATATTAAAGAAATTGATAACATTATAATACAGTTATTTCATCAATTCGTTATCAAATTCCTATAATACTAAAATCTATACTTAAGAATATAATCCCAAAGCACTTAAGTAAGCCTGTTAACAAGTGTTAACATTTAATTTTGGAGCTTTAAAGTTTTTATTATAGCAAAAAAAAATTTTGGGTATTCAAGTTAAAGGTGCTTAAAAATAACAAAATTTCATTTTTCGACCACAACTTTTAAACAGTGGGTGGGAGTCACAAAAAAAAGTTTCTTCAAAATTTCCCTACTAATTTTTGAGGATCTAACTACTCATTTCATGTTTCGAACTTAAGCCGTTTTAGATCAATATTTTGTGATAAAGTTTATAACGGTCTTTTATCGTTCCGTTCAGATTAAAAATGTACTCCAGGCTTTAGCTCCGCAACTTTCTGGCTTTAGCTCTTTCTTTTTTTTCAAACGGAGTAGAAAATTTGTCAACACACAGACGGACAGAGTGAAACTATATATTATGGAAATTTTTTCAAGATTTTTTGATATTAGCACATTATTAAAACTCTTAAAATAGAGATACAAATAATTTTAAGACTTTAATTTTTGTACATAACTTCAAAAAAACTTGAATAGGTATGTTATAGAGTAACAGAGGTGTTTAAAAAATTGTTAATTTTCAATTTTTGATCCCTAAAATGAGAGTGACGCAAAAATATTATATTGGACGACTCAACCTAATTTTAGTTAACATCGAACTCTTTTTAAAAATTTCAAATTTGTAATTTAAACTATGTGAAAAATACAATGATGTCAAAAACTTTGCAAAACTTGAATTTCGCATTACGGCGAAAAAATAAGTCCATATGACAGATTCTATATATTTCTTTTACATATTTTTATAACGCTTATAAAGGGAGCTGTCTTTTGTGGCTTTTGAATTGAAAATAAATCTTATACTATTTTTGTTATGTTACTTTTTTTATATAGGGCTTTTCCGGACTTTGATGAGCAGTGCCCCTGTAACGGGAACGACTATACAAAAAAATTATTTCATGAAACTAAGTTTTTTTTAAATCAATGGTAGTAGTGAAAAATTTAATTTATTTATTTCGAACGATTTAAAAGTTTTGTAAATTGTTTTACCAGTGGGCATATATTTTAAAACCCTAAAACATCATCGGTGAACCACAGCGCCAAAATAAGTACAATGATTGTTTGCAGCAACTTTGGGAATTTAGTGGGCTGCTAAGAAGTCTGAAATATTTATAATAAAAGGTAATCTCAAATCCTGTAGAAGAACAATTAACAAAATTTATCAAGAACAAGGACAAGGACATAAAAATTCTTCGTCCTAGCATATTTTTTAATTATCAATACGATGTCGTTAGATTACCTTGTAATACCACCAAAGTATTTTAAAAAAAAATGCGATATTCAGCAATTTCTCAATGTTAAAAAAAGTAAGTTACACTCCCTCAACCAATTCTCAATATCCTATTAACCTATAAATAATCTACTCTTCAAATCAGGACATTCATTAACGTTTATTACAATTTTCGTATTATTTATCATACATTAAAACAAACAACATACATACACTTATTAAAAATTCAGTACCAATAAAATCCAAAGATTTACAAAAACTGTATAGAATATCTCCACCAACATGCTATCATCCTGAAATTGAACACATTTTATCCTATTCCCTTCTATAGGCAAATAACTGTTTATTCCAAACATAATTTTTTTAAGAATTTAATACAAAAATACAATAATTTGAAAATTTAAATACCAAAATAATGAAAGAGATAGAAGATAATGAAAGAATAAGGACGACAAAGGAATAAGAACAACTTTGTTGCTCAATAATATTGGGCACCGCTCTAAAATTCGTGACATTGGAGCAAAAAAAATTGTAATAAAAAAAAAGATAATTTTGAAACAAAAAACTTCTAAATATTTCGTAATTCTATGAAGCGTTCTTTAACAAGCAAAAGTAATAAACACAAGCAAAACAACAAAAACAAATAAACAACTTGGTAAAAAATACAAAAAAAAAAAAAAAATTGCACCAAAATTAGAAGAAAGTACCAAAAGAAAATAATAAGAAATTTATTTATAATTTTTTTCTAAACCACTTTCAACCTCTGCCTAACTTTTAAATAACGGTATTTCCTGCAAATTTGTTAAATTTAATATTTTTCATTCGTACTTTTATTTTTTTTGATAGAAAGAGACAAGAAACAATTTTTTTTTTTCTTTCAATTTAGTTTAAAAAGTTTTTTTGGTTTTTCCTTCTCAATATTTTCTTTAAAGTTTTATTCTCTTAGTTTAGTTTCTGTTTTTTTTTTGTATTTTTGTTTGTTATTCACTTACCTGATCTTTTATATCTCCCTTAGAATATACTGATCCTCTGGGAAAATATGCAGCCGATGATTGTGGCCTTGTCTTCCTCCGGCCCATAGTCTCATCTTCTGAATCGTAGCATCTGGTTGGGGTATATGCACTGTTGGTCTAATTTTTTGAAAAAAAATATATAATAATTGGAATGAAAAGAGTTAGTGACTCTAATTTTTTAAGAGAAAGAAAACTAAAAAAAGAAAAGGAAAGAAATTGAAGCAAAATAAATAAACAAAAAAATAAACAAGCAAGTAGTTTAAAATTTTTTTTTGTTTTGGTTAAAAAAAAAGTTTATTAAAAATTAAAGTTTTTTCTTTTTAGTAACTTGTAAATTTTTCTGCATTTTTTTATAATTTTCTGTAGAATTTAAAAATATTTATTTTTGCCCAAAATTGGTTAAAATGTTGAATTATTTTTTAAGTAGGCATTGAAGGGTTATTTCTTTTTCTTGAGCATTAAAAAATATTTGCTGAGGCTTTTCGGTATAATTAGTAAGTTAAAAGTATAAAAACTTAAACTTTTTTAATTTGATGGCGAAAAACTAATATAAAAAATTATAAGATTAAATTAAAACAAAGTAATATTCTTCTTTTGCAACGTTGAGTGTTATAAGATAAAAGAAATTATAGAGTTTTAAATTGGATTATGATGTTTAGTAAAAATGTCGTCGACTGTTTCAGACAATTCAGGCATTTGTTAATTTATTTATGAAATTCAACTATCCAATGAAGTTGTTTGAACTTTACTGAAAAATACTTTAACATTGGTAAATAATGGACGAACCAAAGTTTCAAGTTTTTTAGACAATGACCTTACAATAATTCAAGAGTGGGGTAACGTGAACAGGGTAAGGTTTAATGCTTCAAAACCCAAAATTATATGTTGTCACCCAAGCTATTCTGCACCTAGTATTTCGTTTGAGATTAAACGTAAGTAAGTATCGAATACTTGACAATCATAGGCATGGGAAGTAAATGGAAAACTATCGTGGAATGACCATATATTTTCAGTCGGAAAATTTAACGCAAATTGCGTGGGATTCTTTAACAGGAAATACTTTACATCTCCAAATCTATCTAAATATATAAAACACATGTTCCACCGAGGTTGTTGCTGGTAAATGATATAGAAAACTTCAAGAGAGAAATCAATTTATACCTTCTGGGTTTCGCAATGAACCCGTGATGGACACATATGTCTCATAGTACTCATCAGGCATTATACTAAGCAAACCGGTGGTGTTCTTATCCCATTATTTTGGCTACGGGGGGAGATTTGCTTAGTAAATAGAAATCGCACATTACCGGGGGACTTTGTGTTGCAGGTGCTTTTGGAAAGTGTTTTCCACCTTATAATTTCCACCTTATACGTTCATATAAATATATATTATATGAAGCTTTAATGCTGTTGAATAGGCAATCTCAACGACATCAATGTTTTAATATTTTTGTAAAGAATTTTACTAAACTAAATTAGTTGCCGCCACGGGATTGTGTAAATAGGAATGTGTTCTCTCACAGAATCTATCGTCGTCGCCTCAGTGTCTTCACGTTTCATTTCACTGGGAGTTCTTAAAATCCACCCAGCTTGTAAGTTTTTTGTTTTTAAAATTTTTAAAATTTTTTTACTTATTATAAATTCTTATAAAAATTACATGAAATATTTTACAACTTCTATTTGATATTCAGAAATATTTTCTTTAAAATTAACATATAACTCACAGATAAAACTTTCAACTTTGTTTTTAGAATAAAATGTGAAGGGAATAAAAAAAAAGAAAAGAGACAAAAGAATTTGTTTTATTACCTTTGAAGATACTTCAATATTCCCTAAAGAGACAGCGTGTTGTAAACCTGTAAGAAAATATAAAATATATATGTATATTAGTTAATATGAAAAATTTTTTAATTTTTTTTTTTTCTTTTTCTTTTAATTAATTTCAAAATTTATACAAAAAAACAAAAAACGAGTAAAGCAATTAAAATATTTAAATTTTTTTTTTTTTTGACAACAAGTTTTTTTTAATTAAAAATTCTTTAACAGTTGAAAAAAAGAATAAATGGAATTAATTTGGGGAAATTTGTCTTTTTCAACAAAATTTCGATTTATTTGTTGTCTTTTTCATCAAAAGAAACAAAATAGTTAAAGTTTTAAGTTTTAATATAAGAGTTATACGAATCAACAACAAATTATTTAAAAAGTGTTGAATGTTAATAGAATAATAAGATGATACAATATAGTACACCTCCATTTTGTATATAGATTAAAATATATACAAAATGGAGGTGTGTTAAAGATGGAGGTGGGTTAAAAGATTATTATTTGTAATTAGAGGGTTTAATTAAAGAAATTTTATTTGCTGTTAGAAGTTCGAAGGTACTTTTTTTTAAACCTAATGACAACCAGTTTCTTATGGTAACCCTAATTTGATTATAATATTAAATTGGCATTTCGTTAATTAGTTTAAAATTGCTTTAGGGAATTTTATTAATTAAAGTGTGAAGATTACTACTAATTATAAATACTTTTATTATTTTGAAGGCTTTTCATTTGAAATTAAAATTATTGTTGGGTTTCTATTTTAAGAATATTAATATAAAATTGAAAATATTTGAATGTATTAAGAATAGGTTTTTAAGATTTAAAAAGAAGTTCTGTTTGATAAGATGAAAATCAAACGAAAAAGAGTGTAGTAGAATAGACTGTCAACTGTGGGATACCCGTATGACCGTAATATTATATCATCCGGTTAATAACTTTTGGCAAAGTTTTAAATACACAACTTATTAGGCTTTCAGCTATGAACAAAAGAAAATTTAAGTTGAAAGCCAGCTCTTCGAATTTCTTTTACTACACTGACTGTATTTTATTCAAAAGTTGGCCATTAAAAAAATAGCCATTAAAATTTCAAACATCCAGCTTTATTATGTATAGAGTAATGCTCATGTGAAATATGAAGTTGCATGTCTGCTACTGGAACCCACTTCAGTAGACCAACCAAATTTTGCACAAGCTTTGGCCATAAAATTAAACTTTTTTTGGCAAAATTTCAGACACCCAGCTTCTATAGGTATAGAGTAATGTTCATGTAAGAGAAGTATTTGTAGGAAAGGTACTTGAATCCGTGGACCAAAATGATTGGAGTTCATTAGGGATGACGGCTATTGCATAAAAACAAATTTGTGAAAATTTCCAAATCCAAACTCCATTATTTTTTGATTTAACGTGCGAACGGAGGACGGACAGACATACATAGCTAAATCGATTTACTTTTCGATTCTGATTCCATTCATGCCTTTGAGTCTATATCGACTCCCTCTTCTTTTATACGTCAAAATCGTAATGTCAAATTTAATTTATCCTTTTGAATTGTAGTCATGCCGGTATAAAGAGCTCATTAGTGTCAGTTTTGATAATTTACTAGAATATGCAAGTTAAAGAAGAGAACAAAGAGCTTAATAACTGAAAACATATGCCATTTTGAAGAATCGATGACGGGTACTTTTATACGCCAAATAAATTCAAATAAAACTGCTTTCAATTCAGAGACAATTTATCTTTAAGATTAAGACAACTTTCAAGTAAAAAACAAAATCAAATTTCTAAGATATTAAGTCAAGTCTTTGTGTTTGTTTGTTGTCAAAATAGTTATTAATGAATTTTAAATGTGAAATGTATATTTTATATACGAGGACAGTAGAAAACTCGAAAGCCACCATTGCAACTGTGTTCCATTGTACCAATGTTCCTTTGGGTAGTTCGCGATCTTAACACACCAAAATCACGATCCTTTTTGAAAAAAAATTTGTGATATAAATTCACAGATTGGTTACGAGGTGGGAACTGGACGTATTTCGGGATTTTGACTTCGGATATTTGGGATTATAGGATTATGGGGGATGGCGAAAATATCATAGATATAGATGTTGAAACAATCGGAAGTATTGTATTTATCCTAATGAATTCTAACTACAATTTCAACATGAGATAGTTCTTATCCTTCTAACAATTTCAACATGAGATAGTTCTTATCCTTCTAATATCTAGAAACATCTTAGATTTTTTATAGATACAATTTGTTATTTTATAGGTAATAATTTTATATTTGAGTTTTAAAGAATTTCTGCGAGTTATATCATTCAATTAAATTATTTTGTTTATATTTTGTATTGACATTAATTTAAACCAAGTAGGGAGTGGTAGCTGAGTCAATTCGAGAATTAAATAGTACTTTTATTTTTGATTTTACTTGAATTCGGATCCAGGCCGCTCGAATGTAAGGTCGACACTATAACGTGAGTGCCACCCCAGGACCTTGACTTAAACATTTTCAAATAAATTTTGAATATATTATTGGGATTTGGGTTACGGTTTGCGAAAGGGAAGCTCGACTAGCTGATAAGAACGGGATTATATTAATAAATAAATTTAATAATTCCGTTTTAAATACAACATTTAATTCCAAAACGTTCAATTTAATTTGATATTTATTAAAAAATAATAACTAATTTAAAAAGTTGATTTTATAATTATTTTACTTTTTTTTCATTAAATTTACTGTTATTTTAATATAAATTTTCAATTTTTCTCAAGAATCTTATCAAAGTCCATAATATTCAATAGATATAAACATAGCAATTTTCTGAATTTAACAAAATGTTTTATAATTATAATATAAACACATTAATCAAAAATCGAAAATTAATCAATTTTTTGTTTTGTTTTTTTTATTATAAAAATTTTAATTTAAAAAAATTGATGGAAAATTTTCTTTTCCTATAAATTTTTCCCAATGGAAATCTTTAAATCCTTTTTAACCCTTTCTTATAATTTTCTAATCATTTTGTAGATAATCAAAGTGTAAAGTCTAATAAAGTTTATTAGCAGTAAAAGATTACAAATACAAACAAAAAAAAAAACAAAAAAAATCTAATCTAAAACAAATATCCTTTGGTATCCTTAATTATAAAATATTTTGTTTATTTTTTTTTTTTTTTATACCTCTACAAATGTTTAAAGAATCATAGAATTTCATTTAAGTAATTTAATGATTAATATTTCATATATCTAATATTAAAACAAGTATATATATATCGTATGTATATATAACTATATTTAATAATTGGAAGCTCCCCAAGGACTTTAGATTTTACTAAAGTTTTTTAATTTTAAATGATTTTTCATTCAAAAATTCTTTAACGTACTTTCATTACTTAGGAAGCGATAAGACTTATCAAGAAAAACTCTTTTTCTTGTTAACTTTTTAATCAAAGTAAATATGGTGCCCTGAATTAAGCCCTGTGAAATAAAGCCCCCGGAGTTAATTCCTATTTAATGATAAAAAACGCCTTGGGGTTTTATTTCTCATAGCAATTGAGAAATAAAGCCTAGGGTTTTAATTCTCTTTTAAGTTTGACTACGACTTCTAAGAGAAATAAATCAACGGAGTATTAGGTTTCATTTTTAGTAAGAGGTTAATTTTAATTATATAACATCAGTGATGGATACGAATATAGACAAACTTTCTTGAACTATAATATCAAAAATAATTAGGCACAATACGTAGTTGGAACCGTAATCAGGGGTATTCCCTTTTTTTCAAAATTAACAAAAAAAAAAAAAAATATTAAGGGCTTTATTTCGCAAGGCCTTAATTCAGGACACCAGTAAATATATTTGTTTGAATTATATCTAGTAGATAAAGTATAGATGTGTATATTAATTTTATTTATTAAGAAAAAATATTTTTTATCAGTAAATATTTGAATTCTTTCTCAGTACATTAATGTTCATTGAACTAAAATTAGAAAATTAAGTCATAATTTTTAAAATAAATGTCAGCAACAGCAAAATAAGCAATTTATAACACAAAGTAAAATAGGATGTCAAGAAATTTTAGTAAAAAATGGAGTAACTTGATATCACTGTAATGGGATTGTATTATAATATTTAATAAAGAGAATTTTGAAAAAATGATATAATAAGATAAGAGAAAATTTTCGAATAATTTAAATCCTACTTATATAGTTTGGTAGTTAAAAACAATGTTCAATACATATAAAAATACAATTTGTTCAATACATAAAAAAGGGGTCCATCCCAAAAGATGGTTTACCAAAATCCCGTTTTTAACACCACATTGTCTTTTAATTTTATTTAATCCAATACACAACTTTCGGCTGTTTTTACAAGTCTTTCAAAAAAGTGGTGCTGCCGCCACTTCCTCACTCCCACTTAAACTCTCGCCAACCCAAATTTTGTAACCATATTTAAGACTTCTCCTAATTTAGAATCTCACACATACATATATATAAATAAATATACTGAAAAAACATATAACTAGGCTTGTGAATTCTATTGACTCTAGAATTTTTCATAATTGCGGAAAATTAAAAGTAGTATTATATTTTAATTACAATTAAATATTTAAAAAATACTTTAAAAATATAGCGGAAAACTTAAAAAACACTTAGAACGCAACTTTGAATAACTCTGTACTTCAATACTTGCAAAACTTAAATTAAACAAAATATTAATATCGCCTAAATGTATGCAAATATTTTTTAATTTATTTATTTTATTAAATTTAATGACTTTTCTTACATTATCCTTTCATTATAACTCACATTATTCTCATTAAATTTTCTATGAATATTAAGGACATTATTTAATGATGTCCTTACACCTAAATTATACTTTTTAAGGACTTGTTTTTAAAAAAAAAAATTTTATCCAATTTTTTATATATATATGCTTTACTATTAGTAAAAAAAATTTACTTAACACCACACAAAGTTTTAAGAGAAAAACTTTGGTCTCAAGTGTCTATATAATATAGATTATTTTAATGTACCAACCATTATATTTTCAATCTTTGATAAAAATGTTTATATATTTGTATAGGCGTTAATTTTTAGGTTAATTTTGAAAAATAATATTAAGATTTAATAAATTATGTAATAAACTAGCAATAGCTTTAATAGCCAAGGTTATAAAATCTTTATTTACAAAATAAATTTATAATAATATGTAATAATTATTTTTAAAGAATTTAATAATTAATGTATGAGATTTTATATGATTTGAATTGACCTTGATGAGAAAATACAGTTTTGATTAAGATGCGACAACCTTAAAAAATTTTAAATAAAATATGAAAAAAAAATTTTTAAAGGAAATTGTAATTATTTATTAAGTTTTTAATAAATTTGCTCTCGTTACTGCATTTTAAAAAAACAATAGAGCATTTAGTCTTTGTACCATTTCTGGGTTTATGAGAAGTAAAAGTTTTAAATTTCTTGGACAAAGGCCTGATTTGAACTTTAATTGATTTTTTTACCTTATAGTAATTTTTAAGAAACTCGTCTGACTTCTTAACTCATTCGTTTTTTTTAATTTCGGATATGGAAACCTAGAAAGCCTCCTATGGAAAGTAAGCGTGTTTTCTATAGGTAGTGTGCGAGACTTGTTTTTACGAAGAACATTCAAAAGCTTCGATATTCTTCTATGGGAGCTTTTCGTAGCTCCTATACAACTTTAATACACCAAATTATAACTCTTTTTGAACAAAAATTTAAGATGAGATCTGTGTTACAAATGTTGGCTGGATTTGATACAAAATAGCTTGTTTCCAAGAATAAAGATGTTTGGGAAAGGGTTTTGGGATTCAGGGAGATGACGGAAATTGGATGGGTTACTAACTTTAAGATACACATATGACGGGATGTGGTTCCATATGCGCAATAAATGCATGACAAATGCATTTCCATTGGCTGTGTTGTGCCACTTAGATAGTTCAACAGTGGGATGAGCTTCTGTTGCCCTCTTTATATCCCGTTAGAAAAATTTTGAGTGACGCATTATTTTTTTTATATATTTAGAACAGGTTTAAGTTCCTACAAGGTAAGTGACCCAACTGCCCGACGATGGTTGAATGAAGTTGTCGTTTGAATAGATCACTTAAAAGACGACTAGCCTTATTAGGCATTTTATGAAGATAAAAGCTGCAATAAAAGCTGCAGCCCAAATATATGCATTATACTTCATTTTCGGCCTAATATATATGCTTCATAGATGATAGAGAAATCGGATTGGGAGAAGTATGTTTTGTGGCGAAACAACAAACCTAAAGCAAACCCTTCAATCTAAATTGTTTGTTCTGCAAAAATGTTTAGAAACGAGTTATAAATTTTTTTTTCTATTTTTCCTCAGTTTTTTAAAATGTTTTATTAAATTTTTTCTATAACTCAGTTTTCTATTGGTTCCTTAATCTTCCTTAGAGTTAAGATATTAATTTAGACATTTTTTAAAAATACTTTAAGGATTTCAAATTAAGTTTTCCAACTCTTCTTAAAGTTAAAGTAACAACCACTTAATGAAAACAACTCAAAAAGTTGGTACTTTTTTTAATTAATTTGCATGGTATATTATGGAGACAAGAGTTGTTAATAAATTTCTGTTGTTGTTCATTTAATATTCTTTGAACGTAATTTTTTCACAGAGGAATTTTTTTTTTTCTAAATATTCTCCAGTTCATCATTTGTAAAAAAACAAATTTTTTAAAGATTCTTTCCTCTTCCTCTTCCTTTTCCATTTATTCTTTTTTTTTTTCTTAAATTCCAAAATAATTTTCAGCTATTCAGCAAATGACTTAATGTATTTGTTGTATATACAATTAGAACAAGATTAAAATTATAAAGTGTAATTTTAAAGTTAGGAAGTGAAGGTAAATTTTTTACAGGCTTTTAAAGAGCTTTTCTTTAAAAAAAAAATTAAAATTCCAAAATATATTTAAGACAAATAAAAGAAAACCTTTTATGTAATGAAAAAGTTTATTATTATGTTCATTTTTCGTGAACTCAGAAGCAATGAAAATGTTCATTTATTTTGAAGGTCGCGTTTTATTAACGCTATGAAAGAAAAATTAAGAAAAAACAAACAAAGGAAAAAATCAATTTAAAAATGAAGAGAAGAAAATATGTGAATACATCTGAAGTTTAACATTTTCTTTAATTAATATCAATACCTACATTTTTTCAAGAAGAAGAAATTCTTGATGTTCACAGTGCTGGAACTCTTTCATTACACGTGTTTTCCAATCATTGAGAATCTTATCGTATTCTAAATTTTACATAATTTGTAAAAATTGAAAGATGAAAACATTTAAACTTTTCGGTTCCAATTTTTTTCTACCCCTTTCTGAGGCAACTTAAACGAAGACACCTGATTCATAAATCTTTTTACTTCTGGGGCGCTTCTAAATACCCCAACCCATAATCTCATTAGAAATTATATCCTACTCATAATTGATCATAGTCTTAAAATATCCTTTGCAGATAATTTCCAACCAACGGTGGAAAACAATACCCGCAACAAAATTTAGGTATTATGCCTAACTTAAATTGACGGGGAACAAATCTCAAAACTTATTAGAACGCAACGCCACAAAAAATGTTAGGATTTCATGACCCTCTAAACTGGATTTCTTATATTTATTGTCGAGGAGCTGTAGAATTAGGAGCGGCGCCGAAAGAAAGAGTGCAAAACCGGCCACGAAATCCAAGTGTTATAGTGGTTTCACATATAAATGAGCCAAAACACACTAAAATTCTAGGGAATAAATTACTAATAATGGTTTTAGAGATTTGTGCGGATTTATAAGAAGGGATTTTAGAGTTGTTTTCAAAGTCAAACTTCTACCTTTTCCAGAAACTTCTGAATTAACAGAAATTTTACAATCAGTTTCAAAGACAAAACTATGTGTACACTTTTTTAGAATATAAATCTGTAGGTAATAATGGTTATGTAATCAAATTTAAAAGCCCTTCCTTTCGATATTTTCATACGCAAATATTTTATCCTGGAAAAAGGAATGATCCTAATTTTGTATCTAACTATAAAATGAATTCCTAAGAACTTATAATTCAATTTAAGTTGTTTCCAAGTGACTTTAATCTACTGAAGAGATTAATCAGTTACTATTTCAGGTGGGTCCCATTATTGTAAATTGGGTTGTTTTGTCCCATTCAGAATAATTTAATCAAAACATTTATTATTATGGACAATCAAGGACGTTATGACTCATAGTGTTCAGTAACACTTAATCCCAAAATTGCATTCGGCGGGTTTTTTTTGCTGTTACTCCATTAACTTGAAGTATCCACTAATTTGAAGTCTCCACTAATTTCTCTTCATAGTTTTTCTACTATTTCGTTCTAAGATATTGTGTGTCTACTTAATTCCTGCAGCAACAATTCATCTTCTTCATATTGTTCTGGGTCTACCTCTTGATCTGGATCCGCCTACAGGATTTCAGGTCGAACTTCATAACTTACTATTATACCTCAATATCGACAATACCATTGGGACATAAGGCCGGAAGGTTAAGACACATCACTTTCAACTTCCAGAAGTCGCGATTTTTTTATATTTCTTCTTCCCAATGGAGAATTTACCTCCTCGAGGATTTTTCCATACTATACTCCTTAGGAGAGAAACTTTAAAAACTTAATTCGTTTACCTTAACTCAAGTGGTAAGTTAATTGAATGAATTTCTATTTTCAATTTGAATATTATCACCTGTGTCTTACACTTATTAGCAAATACTGCAAAAGTGAATACCAAAACATAATTACATTTTCTCACATAATTCAATTGAACCTCGAATAAACACCCATATCAGCATTTCAACTTCAAAAAAGCGTTAAATAATTGAATTATCTTATTAATAAAGAAACACTCAACATGTAAATTCACATACCTTTAATAATGGGATTGTAAAGAGTATCTGTTTTCATTGTATAGAATCTAGAGTAGGTTTTTTTTAATTAAACCACTTATCAGAAATGATATTCAAAAAAAAAATATCTCAAATATCCTCCATTTACATTATAATCAATCAATTTTGTCATATTATTTTCAATTATCAGGCATTAAGTGTAATATAATCCTTAAAATAAAAAAAATGTATTCTTAAATTTCATCCCTACTCTTACAGTTCATTAGGGAGAAGGGGTGGGAGGATTCTTTTAAAATTTTACAACAATTGAAAATGTTTTCACTGCCTTAATATGTAGAATATCCCATATAATGACTGACAATTTTAAAATATAGTTCTTTATTTTATACGTATTATCCTTTTACTAATATCCTTTTTATTTTTTTGTGAATGTATGTACTTGTATTTTGATCCTGATATTTATCAAAATAATAAAAAAAAAAAAAAAAAAATTCTATGACCTTTACAATAAGCAAATACAAACTAGACTGAAAAATTACTTTTCCATATATTTAACATTTAGATTAAACTGAAATATAATATTTTTAGGTACCATTTTTTTCTATTTTCAGATGACAATAATCAATACATTACAAAATAAAATACATACTATACATGTATGTATATGTACTTAATACCATGTAGCAAAATGTAGGATTAGAAGACACTTTAAAATATTTGAAAAAGAGTTGGGGAAAAAAAAAAATTGAAACAAGATTTAAAGTAATCAATTTTTAAAATGTCAAATACAACAGATAAGATATTTTAGAATATCATCATTATTATCATGTATTTATATTTGTATATATGTATACTTATTTAAACGAATAAATAATATCTGTATTAACATTTGTTAAACGCATGAAATAATTTATACAATTTTTATAATAGTATAAGCATGTTATATTATAGGGTAACTCAAATAAAATTTTAATTTGAAATGTTGGCTACCTTAGTTTTAAAAATCCGAATATCAAATGTCAAATGTGAAGTGTCAAATAGATGTCAAATGTGAAATCAGCATTTTATATTTGTTTAATGAAATATTTTATATTTGTTTAATCAGCATTTAATATTTGTTTAAAACTATGTCTGCGCCATCTTTCTCAATTAGGGTAAATATTTTTAAACAGTTCACAGCCTGATCTACATAAAAATATGGGTAACGTTGTGTTGAATCAAAAAAATAAAGTAAATTTATAGTATTAAGATTTAGTTGTGCAATTTGGAAAAATTCGCAGGGACTGTGAAGGCTTTTTAAATATTGATGTTAAAAACCTAAACTCTTCATGGTCTTTCATGCTTTGACAAAATTTTTTGAAATTTTCCAAATGCTTAATACACGTATACATTATATTTAAAATAACGACTGACTGAAGGATGGGCCGAGAATTTTAAGGAATATTTGCAGTGAGTGTGAAGGCATTTTAAAGGTTTATTCAAAATATTTAAAACACTTGAATACACATTTATATTTTGAACATTCTATCATTCACAATATTATATGCGACTAACAATAATCATATGACTCTATGAAATGCGACATCATATTATTATTAGTATATAGAGTTTAAAGTTCAATTTACTAAATCTTCATACCCAAAAACTTTCTTGTTACTAGCTAAATAATTAAACTATAAAATCAAATAGTTCCTCTAAAAAATAATAGTCAAGCTTTATTTAATCTTCGTATGCAAAACATATCCGAAGAATTTTTAGTGTTTTGAAATTGTGAATGAATTTAAACACTTAATAGCACACTAAACAGATATTAATACTGGGTATACTTTAGGTACGTTATCAGATCTTTTAAAAATTTTACTGAGAGATTCTTTCAGTCACGTATAGTGAAACACTTTTCGGGTCGGAGTTAGTAACATGGATATAAAGAGCTTCAAAAAGTTCATAGAAAATTAATGAAGTCAACTTACTTACAGAGTTTTAGAAGTTTTTTTTGTACAGCTATAATCCTCAAACAGGGTCTAAAGAAAATCCCGGAAAAAACTCTCCAAGAACTTATATAATGTAAAATGAAATACAATATCATTATATAAGCTTAGATACAGGGAGCTTAAAAATATAAAATTTGACAAAACATTAAGATAACGATACATTTTTTTGTGAATCCTGTCTCGACACATTTTTTGTGAAATGTATCAGCTGCTAACTCGGACCCATACAGTTATCATCATGTGACATTATGTTTCAATTAACAAAATTTAAGAAAGATCGGTTAAGGTACCTAAACTAATGTTCTAATGTACCTATATCCTTAAAACTTCGTAAGGGCTTTCAAATGAACAAAAACTTTTATGAAGAAGATTCCATCATTACTTTTAAAACTCCTGAAAATAATTTTCAATTAAAAACGAGGAAGATTATAGTTGCCCTTGTCAACTTTTAGATACCCGTGCATACCCACTATGGTGTATAAAATAAACCGTAATTTACTTCCCTTATACATTTAACTCATTGCCCCATAATTTTGACGTAAAAAAAAAAAAAAAAAATTAACAAAAAAAAAAAAAAATCACAAAACAAAAAACAAAATTTTCATTCATTGTCCCATAACTTTAGCTTAAAAAAAAAAAAAAAAAATTAACAAAAAAAAAAAAAAATCACAAAAAAAAAAAAAAATCACAAAAAAAAAAAAAAGTTTTCATTCATTGTCCCATAACTTAAACTTAAAAAAAAAAAAAAAAAAAAATAAAAAAAAAAAAAAACAAAAAAGAAAAAAATAAACAAAAAAAAAAAATTGGCCCACCCTAAAAGTCCGATGGTCCGAGTGATGTCCAACTTTGCCAAGTAACTTGCCTTATTAATTTACCTGCCCAATTTTAATTTTAACCTTGTAGCTTTATTAGATTCACAGTTATTGAATCGAAAACTTTGTATGGCAGCCCCCCGAAAATGGGGCCCTAACATTTTGAAACTTCATATAAGTGCTCGATTCATTATATAACTAACCGTGTGTAATTTGCAGCCTCGTAGTATAATTAGTTTTGAAGAAATTCATATTGGTGCAAAGAAGTTGTATGGCAGCCCCCCATAAATGGGGCCCTAACATTTTGAAACTTCATATAAGTGCTCGATTCATTATATAACTAACCGTGTGTAATTTTCATCCGCGTAGTATAATTAGTTTTGAAGAAATTCATATTGGTGCAAGGAAGTTGTATGGCAGCCCCCCGAAAATGGGGCCCTAACATTTTGAAACTTCATATAAGTGCCGGAGTCAATATAAAACTAACCGTGTGTAATTTTCATCCCCGTAGTATAAATAGTTTTGAAGAAATTCATATTGGTGCAAAAAAGTTGTATGGCAGCTCCCCGAAGCCTTGGTCCGATTTTAACCAAAAACAATAGGGAACCTAGAAATTGTCTAAAAATGACTTTGTGTGAATTTCAAGACTCTAGCCCTTTTAGTTTTTGAGTTATCGTGCTGACACACGGACGGACGGACGGACGGACGGACGGACGGACGGACGGACGGACAGACACACATAGCTAGATCGACTAATTTTTCGATTCTGAGCCGATACGTACCCTTGACACTATATCTAGCTCGTCTAGATCGATGCGTTACAAACGGAGGAGCAAATCTAATATACCCGATGTTCATATATATATGCACGGGTATAATCATCAGCATCCCAATATTATCCTAACCGTAAACTTCTTATAACATTTTTATTCTCGACCTATGCAAAACATCACTACAAACTTTGCATACTAATTGAATTATAATTTTCCTATACTACATAAATAAACAGGCCCAAAAATATATTTCAAAATATAATTCATATACTCGTATATATACGAGTATGTACTTATATAAAAATCAATATTCATTACGCAATTTAATCCAATTTATCCTTAACATATGCAATATTTATATTTTAAATTATTATCATATTATTAAAGGGTTATACAACTATTATTATCATAAGGGATAAGTAACAATAGAAAAAAAAAAAAAAAAAATATATGTAATCCTTTATCGAGACCATTTTAATCTGTCAATATATTTTGAATTTGTCATTCAAAGGATAACAATATCCTCCTTTTCTAGTTGTATATTTGCAAAATTGAACAACAAAACACTAATAAATAATATGAGTAATTTTTGAAAATAAATAAAAACTATAGTCATTGTACTTATTTAATACATATTTGATTTTACATATATATATTAACATATACATTTGTTATTTATATTTATATAAATACACAGACAATTTCAAAATAATAATTTTAATATTTTTAATCAAAAGAACTATAAAATATTGGGTATTGAAATAGGTCTAACGGAAATTATAATGATTTCGAGGAGTTAAGAGCTCAATTACTATTTAGAAAAATTATTGGAAAATAATGATTAGTCAAGATTCGAAACTTATGAACACAAAGTGCTACAGAACTCGCGCTTTCAACTAGAATTCAAACGAGGTTTAAACGATTGTGACATTTTAAAAGACTTAAACATCTACTAAACAATATTAAACACAAAATCAAAGGATGTATCATATACCAACTCCTTAATCGTCAATCATATAATTACCACATTAAATGAGTAATTAATGAAAATTACTTTGGACTCTGGTAAGACAAAAAACCGAATTCTTATGATTAGAAAAATTACCGACTAGAGAAAGTGAGCGAGTTCTTTATACTACAGACTGGCGTAAAACGAACGATATGATTTGAATGTTTAATAACTTTTTAAATTTATTTATATTTTTGATTTTTATTTCAGAATTTTGTGAAGGAAACTTGGGGAATTGGAAATGGAACAGTACACAACAGAACAGCGATCAACAATTGTTGAATTTCATTTTGAAAATCTACGGTCAATTGTTTTGACGTAGCGTGCTTATCGTCGTTTTTTTAATGTGCGTACTGGACCTTTAGCATCAACAATAAACAGCCTGGTTGCAAATTTTCGACAACATGGTACAGTAAGACACCTTCCATGTCCACGTAGAAAACCACGTACGATCCACACACAAAAAAATATCCAACGTGTTGTGGATAGTGTGCAGAACAGTCCAGAAACATCAACAGGAAGACGTTCGGCACAACTGGGGCTATCGGAGATCCGTTCAGAGGATTTTGGCCACAATGCACATGTTCCCGTATAAGGTTTAGCTAGTGCAAGAACTGAAGCCGATAGACTACAAACAACGGCTTGATTAGTGCATTTCATTCCGACAAATAGAAGAAGTGATTTCATTAACAATTTGATAATGAGCCATGAAGCCCATCTCCAATTGAATGGTTTCGTAAACAAGCTAAATTTCAGGATATGGGCTACGGAGAATCTAAGAACAGATCATCAGCGACAATTTCACACACTTAAGTGTATTGTTTGTTGCGGTGTATTGTCTGAAAGGATCATTAGTTCCTATTTCTTTGAAAATGCACAAGGCGCTTCAGTTACGATTATTGGTGCTAAATATCGAACGATGCTGGACAATTTTCTGAGGCCAGCTTTGGAAAACCAGTTGTGGTTCCAACAAGATAGAATAAAAAAGTATTTAAACATTCAAACCATATCTGTCGTTTTGCGCCACCCTCTTTAAACGGCTCTAACAAACCAAGATATTACCATTCAGCTAAGATTACATTTTATGAGGTTCTATAATATCTTTGTGCATTGAATAGTATTGAAATATACAAAAAGATATTGTATATGTGATAATATGATAATACTATAGGTTCATAGCATTTGTAAATTAGTTCTGGATAGACAGAATCCATTCACAAATTTAGAAATTCTTTACAAAATGAGAAAATGAAGGGAACTATTTTTTTAATCAAAAGAGGAAAAGCTGATTACAATACCGAAGTTTTAAGATATACGATTTAAAGAAAAAAAAAAATTAAGTCTAGGTTCGAAAAATTATAAATTGTGCAAATATAAGGACGACAGCCTTTCCATTTCCCTCGTAAACAAAGAAAGAACAATTTACTCCAAATGGAGAGCAGAATGCTAAAATCGTTGTTAACATTCATTTAAGCAACCGAAGTATAAGGCAGTCGAAGAGCTAATGCAGTCCTATCTTTTCAAACATTTATTTAAAAATGCAAATAATTGATTGAATTTTTTTTCACCTGTTAACAAAATTATTAAAATTTATCCAAAAAAAATTAACATTTCAAATAAAATTCGTGTAGACCTAATAACGTCCTGTCGACCTAGTATAATATAAATATATACCTAATATAAATAATAATAAATAATCCTTAAGTAGTTCATATTATTTCTTAATATTTTAAAAGAAAAGGATATTATCATCATAATCATAATATAAAAATAATAATATCAAGATCCAAGGATCATCATGATTCACATATATATAATATATTATGTATTAGCATCATTAAAAACAAAAATTGTAGCATATAATACGAGTTAGTAAAGTCTTTGTTATTTTGTAAAGTAGTCCAATATTATTTATCTTTTTAATATGTTTCTTTTTGTTTTTTTTTTTTTGTAAGTTATGATGACCCATTAATTTCCAGAAATTTATTATACAATAAAAAGCCCTTTTAAACAAAAAATATCCCTTTTGGGTACAATAATAATCATAAGAATAATAATAATAATGATAATCGAAAGATTTAAAAAAATATCTTAAAGGAATTCAAATTATCCTTTTCAATCAACACACATAAAAAAAAATACATATTTATAAAAGGGTTCAAAGTTTTGGCAAAATACCTATTCATGATATAGCCATTTTAAAATTAAAAATCATTTTGCATACCTTTAGGAGGATTACAAATCATAAAATTATTCTTAATCTTTATTAATTTTTCGTGTAGGTAGCAAATTTCAAAATTATAAAAGAAGGGTTTAGCTTCTTTAGATTTTATTTCTTATTTGTTTTAAAAATGGTATAAAATGTAGATTTCAATAGTCAATTATATATTGTATTCAAGAACTAGCTAAAAATTAATTTATGAACCTGAAGATTGAGATTTTATTGAATGTTTTTGGAATACGAATTAACCATATTATATTGCATTTTTAGTTGAGTTATTTTTATTTTATTAACTTATACGAAGTATAATTTTTAAATGATCAAAACTTATGCAATAGTAACCACAATTTTTTTTAAGTACAGGGCTTTCGAACAATCATCCCTGACCATTAAGCCTAATCATATCCTAGATATTTGCAGTTTTCTTCTAATAAATTTAATCAAATAAACCTTCTATTAAAATAAAATAAAGTTTACTTCCTAAATAAAATTATTTTAAAACTGAAATACATTAAAAAACCGTTCAGAATATAAAATAATAGAGGGCTATTTAGAAAGAATATGTTTTCAGACCCGAGTTATACCGTAGAATATGTCTCTACTAGTACAACTTGTAGTACAATATTAGGCCTCACTTCACACAATATTTATAGACATAATAATATATTGATCTAAAATTTATTTATGAATTAGTTTAACTTAAACTTTACAAAATTTAAACAATTAGTTTAATAAAAGCATGAAGTAATAATTAAGCTTATGAATTAAATTACAAAATCATTATATCTTATATTAAAATTTAGTTATAAATTAAAAAAAATTCAGTTTTTGAAAGTTCTCAAATATTTTTGACAGTTCTCAAATATTATTGACAGTTCACTCATTCAGTCATCTTTTTATTCAAATCCAAGTGGAGAGTTTTCTAAAATGTCAAAATATTTCAGTAGAGTGTATCGATAATTAATATAATATTAATCCTAGTAGAATCGATTTTTCAAATTGATCAATTGTTTTAAAAATTTTTACCACCTAGTTGATTCGATTTTGTTTTTAAATAATAGCAGAACAAAAAGTAAAAAATGTAACAATAAGTTTATCGATATTTTTATTCACCCCAAACTGATTGAACTGTCAAAAACACTGTGTAAACACCAACATTAGCATTAGCACACTAACCCAATCCAATAAATATAAACTACTTACTTAATTCATTTAACCTTAAAAATAAAAACATAATTAAAAACTTTAATAAGATAATTACTAAACTAAGTGTCCTTCACTCTAGAATAAAAACTTAAGAAATTTATGAAGCAACAAATGTTTATCAACATAATAAAACCAAAATTCTATATTAACTAGTTAATTTTATAGTTAAACATTGCTTTTAAAAGTTAATAACATTAAGAAAGTATAATATTTTCTTGTGTTAAATTTTTCACATTAAAAATAATGAACAATTCAATTAAAATTTATAACATTCTGTAAAAACTTTTTCTTAATTATATCATTTCAAATTTGATAGGAAAACTTTATTTAAATATTTTTCTCTTGTACAAAATGTTGGTCTTTTTGTCATTTCAATTAAATAATTTCTCAACTAATTCTATAGACATTAATATTTTCATCAGTTCCATTACTTTTTATATCTCTAATCACTATTAGAAAACATGAATGCAATTAAAATAATTCTTTTTTTTTTTTGTATAATAGACCATATATTGCAAAATCAAGTTCTATTCTGGTATATAAAAATATAATTTTATTATTATGACCATTATGAACTTTAAAAAACAAAAGTTTACTATTTTAATACTTCAACAACTTGACAAGTTCAAAGTAAGTCTATAACATTATACCTATTTAATAACTATATATTAATTTTTTTTAAGGTTTCAAGATTTCATTAAAATGTATGTAGAAATAAGTAATGAAACAACAGAAGGTTTGTACAAGTGGCTTAGGAATACCCTACACCTGAAAAATTCAATTGATGGTTACATGAACCCATACTTCAATTCATCACATTTGAGGAACATTAAGAACTAGGACAGAACTACCGCCTTGTAGCAAATTTAAACTTTAATAAATTCCAAGCTATTGGGAAGCGTGTGACAGCTATCCGAACAACTACTTTGACTACCATCTAATATAATACTTCTAAGATAATTTTAGAAATATAAAGGAAACAGAATAGAATACTCATACACCAAATTTCAAAATTTTTATCTATATCAATTTAGCTTCTTTGCCTTGGGAGCTGTGTGACAGGTATCCAAACCACAAATTCAGCTCAATGCAAAACTCAACAATATAATGGAAAAAGGGCAGGAAACTCTTGTACCAAATTTCAATTTTCTATCTTTATTTATCTTAATTTCGGTGATATGCTTTATATATCCTGGCAGGTGCAATTAAGGTATCCGAACTACCACTTCTATTCGTCGCAAAGCTTTAAAACCCAATATAAGCAGAAGAGAACATCCAAGTATCAATTATCTAGTTAATATTATTCATAATTTGGAATTAAAAAGTTTAGGGACGTGTTTAGAAAATCGTCGAATCATCACCCCAATTAATTTTAAGTTTAGGAATACAAGAAAAACAATGTAATGAACACCCTTTTTCTAATTTTGAAGGTTCTGTGTCTATTGATCTCCAAGAAATGCTAATTTTCCCTTGGTTTAATCGGAACCTTCCGTAATCCAATCCCATTTGCAATCTAAGCCTTAATGTAGTTATAATTAAACCACAGTATAAACTTGTTCAAAACAGCATCATTATTCCTTGAATTATCAACACCACTAAATGTAGTTAAGGCATCGTACCAAAGTATACGCTCATACCTATTTTAATTGCAAAGTATAAAAATTAGGTTCAACTTCTTTTAAAAATCTAACTAAAATGTTATTGAATTTTATGAATAGAATTAAAATCACCAATCTTCTACTTTGATTTAAATGAAAATTTTTTTAAAAACATTTTAGCTTTCCTCTAAAATTTCAGGGAAAATTTCAAGCTAATAACAATAAAAATGTTCAACAAAATTATTTTAAAAATATTTTAACTTCTTGCATTAAAAACATTGTCTTAAAACATTGGTGTATCCACAAGTTTCACTTAAATCACTTAAACACAAAAGCACAAAAATAGTAATTTCACATATTCAATATTTTGACCTGCTTTTCAATTCATTCATTGTATTAGTCTTCTTAAAAATTCCGGGCACATCCTTAAAAATGTTTTTTCCCGAAAACAAGTAAATGGTACAAAACTATTATGTATTCAGATTTTAAAGATTGTGTTTTTTTTTTAATGATTGAATGTGTGTGTGTGTGTGTGGTGTACATTCACTAACAAGATGATAATTGAATAAGGCATAATAATTTCTTAAAGAAAGAAAATATATAAAAAAATTTTCACTTCCTTTTGTCTTCCTTTTTCGGAAAAAAATGTTTTCCATGATTCATATGCAGTTTTCCTGCATTCATTTAAAATATCTTTAAATATTTAATAGTGTGCATGCATGTATACATAATTTAGTTTATAACTGAATTTAGGGTTGCCAACAGTTGGTTAAACTTCAGAACATAATCATTTTATTCGTTATTTTGAGTTTCATTATATTATTAGTTATGAGAATTGGCAATTAAAATGAATAATAGAAACTTTTACCAGTCTCCTAAGGGTATACAAAATTTTAATTAAAAATCTCCTAAATATATGCAAAATTTCTGAATGAAAAGTTTCCTTAAAGTATGCAAAATCAAAAATTATAAAGTTTTAGACAAGGAACAATTATTAGAACAAAATTTCAATTTATGTACAGTATTTGAATATATAAACTTCCAAAAAGACTAAAAATATAAAATTTATAATTTAAAAGCTCGAAATATAAAATTTTAGAAAAGCCATTGAAGTCTTAGCAGCTTGTGATTGTACTAATGTCACCCTAATTATTTATATTAGAATACATTAAATTTATAAAAAATTAAAGAATACATCGTGTTCAATTATCAATTCTAAATTTATATTTAAATAATTAATAATAATAAAATTCACATACTTTACCTTTTATAATTTTCTTTAATAAAATTTTTATGGAACTGGAAATCCTATTCCATGGCATTGTTTTATATTTTCTTTTTTTAATATTACTCTAGGAATTATATATGTTGAGAAAGACTGTTGTGAAATATGGTGCTTAGTGAATTGAAATTTTTCATATTTATACTCGCTTTCTTGATACCTTCTAATTCAGAAGTGTATTCAAGTTCGTTTTGACCTATTTGACATAGAAGAGTCGAGTTGAATTCACTTATAGGAAATAAAAAGATTATTTAAAAGAAAAGAATGAATATGAATTAGATGAATCCTTTATTCAAACAAAAGAACACAATAAAAAAATTAAAAAACTGAAAACTAAATTCAAGGATACGTCTTTGTTTTTTTAAATGATTATTTTCTACAACTTTTCTATTATAATATTTGAAAGAAAGAGATAGATAAACACAAAAAAAAATAATTATACTCTGTCGTGGTGAATAATAATGTTTGTGTGTAAATTTTTTTCAGTTTAATTTAAGAGTAATGGAAATGGTGGTTTTTTTTTCCATATTATGTTTTTATTGTAAATTGAGGTCAGTCGCTTAATAATGTTTTGATAATATATTAATCGTGAAAAAAATACTTATTATGATTTAAGGAAGTTAAAATACTTGTGCTAAGTAAATAATACTTAAAATTATTTTATTTTAGATTTTATTTGCATTATAAAAATTGTAGAAACGACGTATTTATGTATCCCAAATCAAAGTACCGAAATGGAGGAACTATTAACAAAATTAAATAAAGATTTTTTAAACATGGATATTTTATTGAAATGTATAAAAATAATATTTTTGTTCCCCCAGGTTATTAAGTTTACCATTTGGCTACTGAGAATACCTTCAAAGTCATATTTCACTGAAGAAACATCTACAAAAATCAATTGCATACGTATAGGATCATTTAATAATATCTGAGTGTATAAATTACTTTAACAACAGTATTAAATCATGTTACGTAAAGTATGTTGCTTACCATTACACCAGTGTGAACTTGTTCAAAGTCATATTGTACTAGAAAAACCATTACAAAAATCAATTGCATACTTACAGGATCATATATTGTTATCTGAGTGCCAATTTCTTTCAAAACAGTATTAAATCATGTTTCCCAATTTATTTGGTGTATCGTTAACCTAATGTGAACCCGGTCAAAGTTCTCAAGCATCAGAGAAACTTTTGCAAAACGAATTGCATACTTATAGGAAAATATATGAATTTAATTCTTAAATAAGAATTATATATGCCAACTGCATATTTTATTCATGTTTCTAAATTTTGTGGTTTATCATTGCGTTTCGAAACTTCAAATTGCATAAACACATACCTTCCGAACCAACTTAAAAAAATAATTGCATACTTGTAGGATCATAAATGGATTTGGAAATATAAATAATTCAAAACTAAACCAAACAACTCACACCCATATTTAAACTAAAAAATTATTACAAATAACTAATATTTTGTTCAAAGTCTCAATAACTAGAAACTCTTTAACAAAAAAGCATTTCCGTTAATTAAAGTATTTGCTATATAAAAAAAATTTACTTTTCAATCAATTTAAAATCAATGAATCTTAAAATAATTAATTACAATAAATTTTACATTAGTACCTATATTGAGAACTTATTCGCTTGAAAATTAATTACAATTTTTAAAATTTAGAAAACAACAACCATATTATTGTATATCATATAATAAAACTCTTATTAATTACTTATTGCTTATTTTAGTTTTTTTTTTTTTGTACTCTCATTTTTTATTAAATTTGAAAGTTATTTCCTTAAAACTTTAGTTCATTTTCATCACTTTTTTCTCTATACTCTATACAAAATTGAATTTATCAAATGAAATACTAAAAACAGATTGCATCACAACTTGGATATAGATTTCATGAAAAAATGTTGTAATACTATAAAAATGTTGGAAGAATCCTTTTTTGGTTCAGTTTACAGTAATTTAATACTAAAAACAAAAAGATTTCCACCATTCATTCATTTTCAATGCACCACATATATATATATATATATATATATATATATTATTATAAAATGATTTGGTAATAATAAAACAAAAGAGTAATTTATACTTGTACTCTTCTTTCACTTAAACTGGGTTTATAAATAGAAAAAAACAAACACCACTCGCAGTACATATGTATTAATTTTCTTGAAAGAAAAACTGCCGGAAAACAGGAAAAATTTAAAACAAAAGAATGAAAAACAAAAACTTATCATGACTGATTGAAAAATGAAAGAATTGATTACATAAGTCGTTCATTTTTAGTATGTAGAATGCAATTGAATGAATTGAAGAATAAAAATGTAGAAAATGTTCTAAAGATAGCAGATAACAAATGTACATATTGAACATAAAATTCTATTTTCTATTAAAAGTACATGTAATCATCATGACCACAAAATGATCAAGTGATGAAACACTATACCATAAATCAATAATTTTACTTGTAAGATTGGCACAATCATTTTTATCATCATTTATTTAGTTTTCATCGGAATCGTAATAAAATAAATTATATTATAGATAAAGTTATATTCAATGGAAAACTAAAAAAAAGAAATTTATTGCAACTTAAACAATTCTATACATGGTTTTTTTTTTTTTAAGTTACATTGAAGATTTACTATACTTTAAGATACTCTACATAATGTTAAGATATTTCCATCCCTCAAAAGAAATAATGAAACAACAGTAAGTCGTTAGTAATACCAATTACCTGAAATATTCAATTCACAATAACGCGAACTCACAATTTTATTCGTCTCAGATTTCGGAAATATACAACAAACAGAACACAGGTACCTCTAACACAGCTACCGAAGATATACTCGTCAGGGTTTGAAATGTAGGTGGAAGGTACATTCATTCATCCCAAATTTCGACGATGGAATATTTTGAGATGTATTGTGGGGTACAAAAACAATTACTCCAATTAATCCTCTATTTAAGGGACATAATAGAAGTAGGACAAAACACTCTTGTACCAAATTTGAAGCTCCTATCTTTTTTAGTTTCAAAGATATGCTCTTATGTCTAGAGAGGTGTGTGGAAGAGAACCACACCACCGTAACAAACCATTCCAAATCTGAAGGACATAATTTAAGAAGTACAGAACACACATTTGCCAAATATCATGTTAAGATTTTATATAATATCGAAGATATGTTGTTATGTATTGCGAGATGTGTGGAAGGTACCAGAACCATAGCTGCAATGCATTCCAAATATAAAGGACATAACGTAATCAGTACAGAAAACACATGTGCCAAAGTTAAAATCTTAAATCAAAACGAAAATATGTTTTAATGTCTAGGGAGGTTTGTAGAATGTACCCGAACCATCGTTTCAATTCATTATAAATCTTAAGAATGGAAGAAAGGAACATCATTGTCGCGGAGATATGCTTGTTTGCTCTTGGTTGAATTAGAAGCTTGCAAAATCCAAGCCCAGTGTCCAATCTCGCCCATTTGCAATCCTCGCCTTACTTTCGTTATTACTAAGCTTGAGCATTACTAAGCATTGAGTTTCATTATTTTTTGAGTTATCGTGCTCACTGAAGCACAGGGATCAACTCAGAAGTTCATTCTGAGCCAAAAAAAAAAATATATATATATATATATGAAGAGTGCAGGCAAATAACAATCAACGTCACTTTTTTTAGAAATTGAGAAAATTCAATTAATATTTTCAAAGACTTCTTGCGTATAAAAATGTTCTGAAAGTGTCTGTAAACAAGCTTCATAATTAATGTTTATCCTATTCTTAAAGAAATACAATACAAAAAAATTAAAATAATTTAATATTTTCTTATTTTATTTACAAAAAAAAAAACTTAGTTTCAAAAAAATTCAGTTTTGTACGAAAAAACAATCAAATATTAAAAATTTAGGAAAAAATAATCAAACAAAAAATAATTTAATAAAAAATAAAAACATAAATAGTTCAAATTAAGTAATTCATTAAGTTTAAATTTTTATAACGTTAAAACGTATGGATTTGCTTAATTATTATCGTCTGTGTCCGAAACTTGATTCGAATGCGGCAGTGCTTCAAAAAACCGCTGCGCTTCGTCTCTGCAAAATTCTTTAAGTACCATTAAATCATTATATTTTCCAGATGAAAGTGGAATTAGGCTAGTGTAAGAAGGCTTTAAATTTTGTGAACTGTTACCAGTATTTTTATATCTGATTATGTACGAATTCCATGGGCCGTTATATGTGTTTCTTAATTGGAGTGTCCGACTGTGTTCCTTTGTTATGTAGATTTCAGAAATTGGCCTCGTTGCAAATGGAGATTTTTTTTTATAATGATTATTTTCCAAATAACTGCCCCAGTTTTTGAAAATATCTTGTTTACTTTTAATAATGACAAAGGGCGAGGGTTTGACCCGTGAAGATTTAACATGATCGTTCCATTCATCAGGCAATTCTATTTTAAGATTTTGTTTTATTAATCCCATATTTTTGTCACATTCCATGTAACTATGGCCTCGAACGGGAAATGTTATTTTAAATTCCCGTTAGAACATTTTTATTTGTAATAGTCAAGTCAAGTCAATAAAAACAATTCAAAATTTGCCATATTAAAAAGAAACTGACATTGATTGTTTTTTCCATTAAAACTGTGACATTGATTGTTCTTTCCCTGTACAGGAAATTTTGAACAGGCTAAAACTTTGATCTCGTTTGGTTTTACATTATTTATTGTTGATAGAACGAAAGATCTCATTTTTGCCTTTCCAATGATACCCATATTGCATTTTCGGAAAAAATTGACATTGATTGTTATTTGCCTGCACTCTTCATATATATATATATATACCTTTCTATGTCTAGATTACTTACTTCAGGGGGTTAGTTATTTTAGGTGCAGGGTACAAAAAGGGAGTCCATTTTAGAAAAATAAGTTATTTCTTTGATAGAAAGAAGAAACAAAGATTTATGACAGTACCTGACTACTAATAAAGATAGTAAATATGGATTTTGAATGTGTAATATAGAATAAGGCATTATTACATTTACTATATATTCATCTCTTTTATCTTAAAATATGGTTGTAGAATACTTGTATTTTTTAGTCAAATTTTTTTGGATAAAAAATGGTTTATTTTTATTGTTCTGGACAAAAATATGAAATTTTTGTTTGATATGTATGAAAAGTTATAAATATCAAAACTTTATGCATAACTCCATAACTCTTATCTAAAAATTGCTTCATTGTACGTGAAACAATCAAATTTGTATTATTATGTGAATTTTTATATAAGTATATAGAGTACAAGAAAAGTAATCTAGTAATTTTTCATTCGGGGTTTTCATATTTTTTGTCGTCTGTAAGAGGACTTAAAAATACATATCTTTAAAAATATAATAGTTCCTGGTTTCAGTTATAGAAAAGTTTGTTTTGTGGGTTAGATACGAAATCTCTAAAAGCAAATCCTAAAAAACAAAATCCCCAAAGTGAAAATCACCAAAGACAAAATCTTTTTCTAATCCGGATATCCTCTTCTAAATCACGACTAAACATATATCAATATTCTAAAAAAAGGACTAAAGTCTGAACTTGTAGCTATACCTTTTTGTAGCTAACATCTATAAGATATCTCCTAGTTCAGGATATGCATTAAAAATACTTAAATAAATTTAAACATTTCAGTATTTTGCAGCCAACTTCAAGATGTCTCTCACTTCAGAATTTCTAAGAAAAGTACTTAAATAAATTTATATGTAAAAGTATTTTGGAAAAGTTTGACGATTTTAGTTTTCAACATTTTATACTTGAGGATTTTTGATTTAGGGACTTTCGCTTTAGAGAATTTGTCTTTGAGGATTTTAAAATTTGAAGTTTTTTTAACGATGCTTCGTTTTTAAAATAAACTTTTTTTCCAAATAAGTAAATTCTGTTATAAATCTCTAGCGCCAGTTAAAATACCGCCACGGTCTTTTTTTAAAAATTTATATTGTAATTATAGAAACATTACGTCGCCTATACTATACCCCTACAATGTTAAATCTAGATCAAATAAAAATAATGTTACTAACATCTCAATTTATTAATTATTAAATAAGACTCTCTATCAATAGATAGAATATCTTTTATGATTGTAATGAAAGCAGCAATCAAATCAAAACCAATTTTTAATTTTCTTTGATTTCTCTCCTAGCATTTAATTACAATTTTTGAGTTTTTTTAACGTTTGTAAAGAAATAATTTTCTTTATATAAATCAAAAAAATCTCTTTTGATTACTTCATTTTTTTCCAGTACAAAGTAACAAAATTGAAGAAAAAAATTTTAGTAATTAGTTCAATTTTCAGATTTTTTTACAAGAAAAAGTTAATACAAACTACTTTGGAAATTGAAGAAATCAAGAAAAATTTTTCCCAACGATCTCTAATTAGAAGTGGAATCTTATCTCTAACAAATGGAATGAAGAGGAACTTGAGGAAGAGGAAAACATCGCCATTTATACAAAATAAATTTACTTAGTTTTATTCTAAGTATATAAAATGCCGAGGGCTGTAAAACCTATCAATAAAGCATATTTATAAAGCAATCCTCATTGTGGTAATATATATGAGATCATTTTATGGATTTTTTGATTTCTTACTCCTCTTGGGAGCCTAGGACCTACACTAGACTTTTCTATCGAACAGTGTTAGATGCGGCTGTTTTTGTAGTCTCCTAGATTATACCTTTTGAGTTTAGCTTTATAATTATTGTTCTTCGCCAAATGTTACTCGACCAATCACCTCTTGTGGAGCCTTGCGGAATCTGTTCAATTACCATTCTTAATATGTATCCTTGGTGCTTTTGCAGGATGTACCCTGTTCTTCTCCACTGCTTTTTTCTTATTTGATACCCTTTTGGTCGCTCTCCAGTTAAATTCTATAGACTTCTATTCGTGATTGATCTAGGCCAGAATATTTAACATTTTATTTTAAGGCATTTATTTATGAATTCTTGTTGCCTGCTGTTTGTAGTTCTCGAAGTTAGCCGGGTCATGCTACCATATATTAGAATGCCCTGATCATTTACTACTTGTTGTTTCTAAAGATTTGTGCGTTATAAAAGCGAAGCCAGATGAAAGGAGGTTAAGTGGATGCTTTATGATATGCGAAGAGAAAAACAAGGTTAACATTTTAACATGAATTTAATTTGAATTTAAAAACTTAACAACCTTTTGACAGACCAAACAACGAAAAATACTTAGAATAGTTAAAGGCATACAATAAAATATTTATGTTATAAATTTATCTAAAATTCTATTCTATAAAACAAAAACCTTGTATCTTTAATATTTAATTTGGCAAAAAAACTCAAACAATAAAAAAAAGGGGCAAATGTAGACCAAAAACACAAAACCCCTCAACTAAAGTTAATTTTATTAAAACAAGACACAAGTATTTTTAATGGTAATCAAATTTTCTCTTTATCTTTTCCGATTCAAATTCTTCGAAATTTCAGAAAAAAAAAACAACCCAAAAATACAAAAATTAAAAACAAGAATCCAATAATAGATCAGAAAAAGAGTCAAAAACATTAAAACAAAGTAGTCATAAATACCTAAACTGCTAAAATATTCATCCTGCATATAACATTATACTAAATAAGACTGTTTTTAAAAAAATATATATAGTTTAAAAAAAATATTAATACCGTGTCTTCGATTATCAAAAATTCGAAAATAATTATTTAAGCCTAAAAAGATCAATCTATTATTTTTGAACAGCAATTTTGTTGAATCTCGACATTCGATATTCTGGTACAGCGATCGGATTAGTCTCCATATAACTATTGTAATCCTATAATTTTCTACTATGCACCTAATTCTAGCAGAATGGAGTAACATTAAAAAGTAGCTTCACTTTAAAGATCTATTAGTAATTATTAAATCTTTAACCATTGCCTTGATCTCATTATACCCTTCAACATATTTTTTTACTTAATTTTAGGCACCTTATCCAGGTGCAAGAAGACAACATTCTCAGCAAATTTGATAAAGCTTATCACAAACAACACTATCCATAAAACTAATGTCTTCAAACAAATAATAATTCTGGAAAATTAAAACTCGTTTTACAGGTATCACTGGACAATAATATTTATTGCATATTATGTGGCGCCTATCGAAAATTACAATACTTAAAAACTTAAAGAGAGGCTGTGAAACGGCTTTATCCTACAAAAAAATTTAAAAAAAGCTATAAAGTCTAATCACTATGGCACTAAAAAAAATTAAGAAAACACTTAGGCCGTAAAAAAACTACAGGTGCCGAAACCGGAAATTGATCCTTCGATTATACATCCCGTCTTTATATTTAACTCTTACGATTAAAAAAATGTCTAAAAAAATTTAAAAAAAAGGTTTTCGAGGTTTAAACCATTTTGGTTCTAAGCCCCTTTCTATTAAAAATAATAGTTCTTAAAAATACCAATTCTTTGAATATTGAGCTAAAGTTTTCTAAGTTTTAATCCAAGGGTTAATACTACCAATTTTAATCTGAATCAAAATCCGCTCTTAATTTTAATGAATTTAATGAGCAGTAAAACAGAATGTTAATGGCTTATTAAACCTAAACTTTCTCCTACCTAATCCTTATTTTATCATAATCCAAATTAATTTTATTATAGGATATCTTACCAAAGACCTTTGACGCCGCATAACCATAACTTACAACTAGCGAGAACAGACAAACTATTAAGAGAATTAAAATAGATAAAAATGGAATTATTCGAATAAAATAAAAATAAAACAAAAAACAAACAAACTATCTATACAAAAACCACAAAATTAATAAAACAATAATAATAAAAACAAAAAAAAAAACAGCATACAATCAAAAACTACATATGTACAAACGATAAAGTTTTTTTTTTTATATTCTGATGCCCACCCTTTCCAATTTAATACCAAAATCCCAAATTCCTTTAAATATTCAAACTCTGCTTGAAATTTTTGTTTTTTACTTTAATCAGTTCTTATTACTTTTGGTTTTTTTCTAGTTTCGTTCCATTTCAAGGATTTTCCAAACTCAAACACACACAAAAAAAAAGGAAATATTACAACAACAAAAAAAACAAAAAAAAAAAAATAAAAAAAAAAATTAAAAGAAAACTTTCAATAAAAGATAAAATATTTAACCAGACAGAAAATGAAATTATCAAAATGAAAAAAAAACTTTTTAAAAGATTGCCTATCTATGTAATTATATACATTATGTACAGTAACGGGCAAAAATATTGAAAACTTTTAAAATTAATCCTCTTAAGGTAAAACATATAGATAGACATATCTATTTGTTTGTCAGTCATAGGTTATGTTTTTGAAAGCCATGGCTTGCCTAATAAATTACTGAATAATTTATACGCAATCAATGGGTTAAAATTTTAAAATAAATTTTAAGCTGAGCTTCTTAGGCAATCAAAAGTGTTGAAGATTCTTTTTTCGATGAAATGGAAAGAGACAGAATGTCAAAATTTGAAATAAATAATTATTAAATCTTAATTAGGTACACCTCAACTTAAAACTTATACTAATTAACCCTCCAATTCTAATCAACAAAATTCTAACCTAATTGCTAAAACTAATTTGTATTTGTTGATATCAAATACTATTTACCATCAAAACTTTAATTTATCTAAAGTACCAGATCCCAGTAGGTCACATAATGTCAATTGACATAGTACAAGTTTCAAACGCGCATGGTCAATTATAGTCAACTGACATTACGCACTTTTGAAAAAAAAACGCATAGTGTCAATTGGAATTGTAATATTTGCAATATGACGACTAAGGTCAGCGTCTTTTGCAACACGCATAACTGACTTAATGCGACCTCCTTCCAAAGTACTTATCTTTGTAGGGACTATGTGTGTTAAATCTCAGATTTTGAGGATTAATATTACTGGGACTAAATATTAGTTTTTCTTATTCTGATAATAAATGCAGAAAATTAAACTGTTCTCAAAAGTTTTGAAAGTCCTATCAAAATGATTTCTAATCAATTTTATAATAAAACTGTCATTTCATGTCATGTTTGACTCTTATTATATTTATTTTTTTCCTATGCATTCCTATGTTCCTATGCACTTTCTTCCGAATTTGTAAAGTCTTTCCATTAAGCGGACACTAATATTGTACCATAGATTTAAGCTGCATAGGTGATAATTGGTCTTATGAATATTTTATGATATATAATCTTCACTTTAACTATAACACATCGCTTGATTATTAAAATAAGTTTTTGCAGGCCATGAATGCTTTGCTAGCCTTATATATTTTATTGTGAATGCGTTCGGTAAAATTTTAGTTTTATTGTAAGAGAACTCAAATTTATTGAACAATTTTTTTTATTTTCTAGCGCTACGCTTTTAATTGAGTTAAGTAAATTTAATAGTTCTATAATTACAAACAGAGAAAAGCATTTGGTAGCTTACTGTAACTTGTTGCAATCCATTTTCTATTACTCAATTTTTGGTCGCAATTGTTTGTCATTTTATACCAAATAGAACAAGATTTCATAGATCATTATTGATTATTACATTTGATAATCTTATAATTTAGTTCTTTAATCCAGACTCTTTTAGGGACTTTATCAAGATCTATTAGACTAGGATCTCCTATTTTTATTTAAATACAAACAAATATTGGAAATTCCATCAGTTCCTCGCATCCACTGTCAATGTAAACATTTAAAACACTGTTTTTCAAAAATAAACTAAAAACTTGGTCCTGATTTAAATAAAAATTATTTCAATAGATAATAGATAGATGTTCTGATTTTATCCAATAATGTATTTATGACACATGTGTTTACATTTATACAAATCATAAAAAATGTATATGTTTGTGGATTTCCACTTGAAATAAAAAAATTATTCTGATATAAAAAATTTTTCTATCATGCAACTTCTATTTATACCCGTGCATACATATATGACATCGGGTATATTAGATTTGCTCCTCCGTTTGTAACGCATCGATCTAGACGAGCTAGATATAGTGTTAAGGGTACGTATCGGCTCAGAATCGAAAAATTAGTCGATCTAGCTATGTGTGTCTGTCCGTCCGTCCGTCCGTCCGTGTGTCAGCACGATAACTCAAAAACTAAAAGGGCTAGAGTCTTGAAATTCACACAAAGTCATTTTTAGACAATTTCTAGGTTCCCTATTGTTTTTGGTTAAAATCGGACCAAGGCTTCGGGGAGCTGCCATACAACTTTTTTGCACCAATATGAATTTCTTCAAAACTAATTATACTACGGGGATAAAAATTACACACGGTTAGTTTTATAATGACTCCGGCACTTATATGAAGTTTCAAAATGTTAGGGCCCCATTTTCGGGGGGCTGCCATACAACTTCTTTGCACTAATATGAATTTCTTCAAAACTAATTATACTACGCGGATGAAAATTACACATGGTTAGTTATATAATGAATCGAGCACTTATATGAAGTTTCAAAATGTTAGGGCCCCATTTTCGGGGGGCTGCCATACAACTTCTTTGCACCAATATGAATTTCTGCAAAACTAATTATACTACGAGGCTGAAAATTACACACGGTTAGTTATATAATGAATCGAGCACTTATATGAAGTTTCAAAATGTTAGGGCCCCATTTTCGGGGGGCCGCCATACAAAGCTTTCGATTCAATAACTTCCAATCTAATGAAGCTACAAGGTTAAAATTAAAATTGGGCAGGTAAAGTAATAGGGCAAGTTAGTTGGCAAAGTCGGACATCACTCGGACCATCGGAATTTTAGGGTGGGCCATTTTTTTTTTTTTTGTTTTTTTTTTATTTTTTTTTTTTTTTTTTTAAGCTAAAGTTATGGGACAATGAATGAAAATTTTGTTTTTTTTTTTGTGATTTTTTTTTTTTGTTTTTTTTTTTTTTTTTTTTTTTTAAGCTAAAGTTATGGGACAATGAATGAAAATTTTGTTTTATGTTTTGTGTTTTTTTTTTTTTTTGTTTTACGTCAAAATTATGGAGTAATGAGTTAAATGTATAAGGGAAGTATATTACGGTTTATTTTATACACCATAGTGGGTATGCACGGGTATCTAAAAGTTGACAAGGGCAACTATAATCTTCCTCGTTTTTTTTTCTGTTTTTTTATTGTTTTTTTTTTTCTAGCCCACTTATCATAGTACAGTTGCGGTTACTAACACGCATTCATTTCTTATGTTTTAATATACACGTGATTGAAATATTTCATGAAAAATTATTAAATAAAATAAAAAAAAAAAAAAAAAAATGAAGATCATGCGTAAAAATCAAAAAGTAAATAAAAAACTCAAAATATAAATCAAAAAACCAAAACCTTTAAGTGTCTTAAAACAAATATTAAAAGAAAAAAAATACTAAAATCAAAATACAATTGATTGAATGAGTTTTAATAAAAATTGAAACGTGTTTCATTTTCATTTGGTTTCGTAAAATATATATATATACATAATTTTTTTTATTAAACTAAAAATCATTTTAATTTTCGTAATTTCCCAAGTGAATATTTAAGAAATATTTAAAAATAGGCTTTGCATAGAATAAGTATTTAAAAGAAATTAGAAGGAAACATCATAAAAACAAATTATAATTAGAAATATTTAGAGAACAAAGGGCCTCTATAGATTAGTGGGTAAGCATTTGTCTAATTAGCCGGGAGTGCAGGTTCGATTCCCCATACGGGTCATGAATTTAATCGAAAAAAATTACTGAAAAAATAATTTTTCTTTACAAGTCCCCATGGTGACCAAATGTCAAATAGGCAATATTTACTATTGTCCTGGCACTAATTATAAATAAATAAATAAAACAATTTGGGCTACAATTTGGAATACAAGTAGCAAGATATTTTTTTATTCTAAGCTAAAACTTTCCTCAGTAATAAATTGAATAATAGGGGAATTATGTCAAGAATTGTGAAATAAAATTTAAAAACACCGAAGACATGTCCTATTATAAATCGGGTATGGGGGCTTAATCTAGCTACTTATATTAATGCAACCTATGTGATAATTAATATGCTAAAAATGTTTAAAAAACGATACGCAATACAATCATGGTGGAACTTTATCAAGATATGTGAGTTAACATTTAAAGCTGCCGAAGAAATATTATTATATTATAGAATTGGAATCAAAAAAACATCTGAAGCCAATTGGATATTCAATTAAAATTTTCAAATAAAAACTATCAAATAAGATAAAAATATTTAAGAAAATATAGATACAAATATTGTTTCCAATAATTGGCGTATGGTAACCTCAAAAATATTAAAAATACGTAACAATTAAATAGGAATACTTGGACAATAATTGTTAAATAACACTTATAACATCCGAAGGCTTCCTATAATGCAACTGAAACCACAAAAGCATCTGGAACCCATAAAATGCAATTTAGAACTCTGTTCTCGCTGTAATATAATTGATTGATTGTGAATATTTTAATATGTTAAAAAAAGTACGTAATACTATCATAGGGAACTTTGTCAAGAATGGGAAATTCACACATATAAATGCTGAAGACATATATTATGTTGGACAACTGAAAAGAAGAATTGTTCTGAAACCAATTGGGTACGCTTTTTAAATCCCTCTTCTAGTTGTATTGTAAATCGGTTGATAGACAGACTTTGTTGGTATACCTAGGATATATGGTCACCCCAAGAAAAAAAAAATGCAAAACAATTAAGGCAATACAAATGTCAAAATAATGTCAATTCTTCAATAACATTTCATATTATTCAATTACTTTATAAAGTTCAATCAACTTTTACATACATATTATGATAAATGATAGGTATACCCATAATTCTCTCTTAATTGACAGTCGAAATTTGAAAAAAATTTGAATATTGACAAAATAACTCAGTTCAATGTCATTTTCTTTTACCAACACAAAAAAAAACCTTTTTTTTATCTTTCATATCCCAATTTTTTTACAAATTTTTTTCGTTTATAAAAATGAAATGAAATAAAATCCAAAATACAATCGATTAATACCAGTTGAGTTGATTTCAAAGACATTATAATAAGGTTTATATCTATATTAAAAATGACAGAAAAAGAAAAACTCTCGTTATCCTTAAAAAAAAAAACAAGAAAATAAAAAATTCAAAAAAAAATTAAATATAAAAACAATATAATATAAAATTCAATAATAATCTTCATATATTTGAATTTAAAGACAAAGGCATCTATTTTTGACATATATTTATAATACAAGAAAGAAAACAGATTCCTTTAACAAGGGAATACTGAAAGGCACTATGAAAATAGTTTCCACAATCAAAAACGACAACGTCATTCAAAGTAGAGTTGAACTTTGGGGACTTTTTCTTTAAGCAATCAGAATTTTGGAAACGCATATTATGTAATCTATTTATCCTCTATAATTCCATAACCCCGAATATTCCATTTACGGTTTTCCAACACCTTTTCATATTCTTTCCAATGATACCAAATTCTACCTAAGTCTTACAGGTTCCGGTCTGAAGTTTATTTTTAACAGTACCTTTAAAGTTTTCACACTACCCAAAAAACTTTGTATAGTTTTAATAACTAGCTGCTGATAATTTCTACTGTGTCTTCTAAATAAATATTAAAACTCTAAGATTCGTCAAACTTGAGAGTATCAAATATTTATTTGTGCAGGGTTTTCGGAACTCAAATACCAAGAACGAGGATAATACAAAAATTATACCAAGCAGAAAATTGTTCTAAAAGAGGAGGGGGCTATTTTTAACGGTTTTAACTGCTCTAAGGACGAGGGAATGAAAAGCTCGAAAGCCACCCATTGAAACTGTGCGGTATTTCTTTGGGTTGTGTGAGAGTAGTGTGTGATGGAGATATGGAACGAATTGGGATTATGGTGGAAGTTATTTGGGATTTCTGGATTATGGGGGATGGGGAAAATTTAATGGGATATTTAGAAGAAAGATGTTAATGTTCTTCTTAAATTTAGCTAAATCGTACACATATACATTATCAACTTTGGGGAACACATTTGGTGGAATATGGTTCCAGAAACGTGATGAGTGCATGGCAAACGAAATTCTATAAGCCGTGTTGCCCTCCTTGTTTCCGGTTGGAAAATCTTGGAGAATCTTCTAGTTTGTTGTAAAGATTTTTTTTTACAAAATCTTTTTTGGAGAGTATTTCAATAATAGTGAAAAAGTACTTAAAACATTAGGAACATTTTTCAATTTGGTTATGGGAAGTTTTTTCTTAGGGTCTTTCTTCACAGCACCACTAATGTTATCCTGTTTTATTGAACTGAATTGAAACTCTTAATAAAATTAACTGTATCCGATAAAAATGAAAAAATTTTTCTTTTAAGAAAAACTTATTCAAATGAAAATTTTATGATAACGATTTTTTAGTTTTTATTATTCTTTTGTTTTGTTTTTTTTTTAAATAATTTTAAATGATTATGACATTAACAAGTTTTTATCTCAAAATGTCTTCGCAAGTTTAACAAAAGTTTCAACCCTTAAACTATTTCGATACAAATTTGTTCTAAAATCGAAAATTTTATACCATATACTTCAAAAGAAATAATGTATACTCCTCTTATTTAATTGATAAGTTGAGATGAATTTAGGTTTTTCTTATCACAGTAATTATTAAACTTTTTATATTTAAACATCCCTACCTATATATATATAGGTTAGATTTATTAAAATTGGCTATTTTGTACAAAAATTCTAAAATAAGCCATTTCATTGTAAAGTAATTGAACTTAACTGAATGATTACTTAACATCCAAAATAAATGATTCCTAAACTGAATGATTACTTTACATCCAAAATGAATGATTACTTATTCAAACGATTACTTGAATGGACCAAAAAATACTTAACTCATTACAAAATTGATTTTGGAAAAAGTACTTAATAAAAATCAAAGACAAGTACTGGTACTTAAAAATATATAAGTACCAGTACAAATACTTGTTCTAGTATCGGAAATGCTATTGGTTTGCTATTTTAAGTACCAAAATACTTTAAATACACCAGCTCTGATGATAGATCAATCACTACCGTATTATCATTACTTTTAGCAGTTATTACATGCAACTAATAGATGTACCCCATAGTAATTAAACGAAAATATCTTGAAAATCATTTTGAAAAATGAAATTAACTGTATCTTGAGTTTGTAAATGAGTTTATTTTTTTATGACTATAATATAGGCTTTTCTCTAGATTTGCTTCGCCAAACTGTGACATCGATAGTTTAAATGAAATTGCTTAGTAATTGAAATATTGTACTTGAATACTATGGTACAATATGTCTTCCAAACCTCACAGTTTTAATTTTTATTTTAGAAATATATTGCATATCAATAGGGGTATAAGTTTATACAGTAACATAATGTTATTATTTTATTTTAAATGACTTAAACTTTGTTTTTCTAAGCAAAGGCGGCATCAACTTGTCTCCTCCATGGCTAACAGTTGTTCCCATATATCTGAATTTCCTCCAAATTTTGTCAAGAAATGGGATAATTCAGCCATTTCTGTACGACGCCAAACATTGTTAGGTTGACATTGCCTTCAATTTTTCCTCAATTTTAGCATTTTACCACCACTCTTATTATATTGGCTAAAATTTAACTTAGGTATTTTCAATTGGTCCCACTTATTAAAATTATTAATTTTAATAATAAAGAAAATAAACGAAGTTTCAAACAATCTATTCAACATATTCAAGCCCCGGAAACATATTTGAGAACTTTAAAACAGATGATAAAAACTAAGATCAGTCTAAATTAAAAACTTAAACACGCGGCAAAAGCATTTCATTAAATAAAAATAACCCTTCTTGAAGACAAATATTGATATTTGATACTCAACTTTAACAATTAAAGAATTACTTTCAAAATTTTGTGGATCTTTAAATCTTTTAAATTTTCAATTCACACAGTCGTAAACCATAATTCAATTTTCTCGTCCTTTCTTTTACTTTGAAAGGAAACCAATTATACAAACATTAAGAATTAAATGAAATTAAAAGATTATTCGGTGTATCAAAATGTCAGTAACATAATGAGTTTTGTATAATTACCATTGAATACAAGTACAATAAAAATATCCAACAGTTGTACTAGTTATATAAAATTATACTATATTTGCACCAAAAAATTAACATTCGATATTCATTTTTCTATTGCAATCTAATTTTGCATTTTCAAATTTTAACCACAGAACAAAAGTCGTCGTCAAAAATGTTCAACTTAAAAAGTTAACCCAAATTAAATATCCATTGCATATTTTGATGATGCTTTTTTACATGACAATGAATTTTCCAAAATATTCAGACATTTTATTTAAATGCGATCAAAGAATTCCCTGATAAAAAATGTGCACAATAAGCATAAAATTAAAATTTCTATTCATATTAAATGGTCCAAAAATTCTTATTTTAAAAAATTTTCCAATTCAAAGTTTTCCCCATACACAAATATAAACGAATGGTCGAATATTGCATAATTTTGCACAATTTTATTTTACTTTAACTTGGTATCTATTTAACTATATGTTAGTTTGTTAATCTATAACATATTACGTAGTTTGATAATAAATTCACACACATAATAAAAAAATCTGCTTTCAACCGCTCTTACAGGAAAAGCATAATGAGAAACTTCTTTCAAAGACCTTTACTATGACATTTTACGATTTAAGATAAAAAAACTCGTTATTGCGGTGATGTAATTTCTACAAGATTTTTTAAAGATTCCAATACGCACAAAAATTTTATTACCTAGTTAGAAGTTCCTTTTTTTACCAGTTTCAAATTTTGCTATGCGTCATCAACAACACCAAATCTGAAATTTTTTTAAATTACTAGGCAAGGTTTCCCTGATTTTCTCCAAAAGCTTTTAAATTCAAGATATTAAAATAAATAACTTGTGCATGAAATTTGAAAGCACTTTGACCAGTTGTTTAGTCATTACAAGTGTGCACTTACAGACAGATACACAAACGGACATACGACAGACATTATAACAAAAAATACGTTTTTCATGTTTCTGAGCACCGGAGTAATGCACATATACAAAAATCTCAATTTCCTATTTTTGGCGCGAAAACAATACCCAACGCTTATTAAATTTCATATAAGCGGTTGACAATCAAAAAAAATTCATTGAAAAACATATTTCAAATCTGAATTAAAAGCATGACTGGGTTGCACACTTACAGATATGAATGGACATTGTCTTAGTACAAGATATATTAAAACAAATTATGACAATAATCAAATTTTTCATCTGTTCAACAGTTCAAATTATTCAGATTTTTTTATACATATTACAATGTCCATTTATTCTCTGTGCTTTTTGAGTCTATGTTAGAAATTCTGAATAAAAATAATGTAATTATTTGCATGTAAATGTAATTGTTAAAATTAGTTTTGAAAGTTATTTTGAAAATGGTTTAATTTGACATTTTTTTCAACTTTTTAGTTTTAAAATGCTAATGAAGTCAAAAGGGCATTTCAAGAACTTTATAGTATTATATGGAAATTTAATTTTTATGAAGAGCAAATATTTTTGTGAATATCAATAGATACGTGTATATAAAGTTTTGTTCATATTACATATATTTAAATATTTGTTAAATATAAATTGAAAAAAACAAAATTTGAGAATTTTATATTTTGAAAATAGGAACAAAATATTATGACTTTTTTTAAAAAATAAATTTTTTTTTAAATATTTTTTTAAATTCAAATTTGATTAAATTGTAACAAAGTTCGGACATATACTGATTAGATATGGAGGAAAAATTTTTTAATCTGTCTTTAGGGAATTATATTTTGGTAAAAAGTTACAGTGTAGGTTTTTCATGATTATTAAAAAAGTTTAAAATGCTAAAGGATAAAACAGGGCTTACCACTCTTGGAGAAATTATTTTATTGGGTTTTTTAAACTATTTTAATATAAAAAAATTTATTAATTTCGCAACTTTTTAAAATAGAGTGATTTTAATAAAACTGTTATACATATCCAATAATTTTTTATAAAACTGTTATACATGTTATAAAGATTATTCTCCGCACTTGTTTCCATTCCAATGATTTTTATTTCTACTTTACAAAAATATTGATATATTTCTTTATTATTTGAATTGAAATAGAACAATAACATGATTACATACAGCTAGGCGTTATTTTACAAACTTATAAATTTAACGAGTTTTCTAACCCCATACCAACCCATTCTATTAATATTGAATTTTCTTTTACGATTTTCAAAAGTTCTATTTCTTCACTTATCTTACAAAAACTAAAGCATAAAAATGCATAGATTTAGGCGCTAATTTTTTTAAACTGTCAAGTTTTAGGATATTTCCTTGTGCAATCATATTACTTTTTGTAATATTTTAAATCCATTAAATTTTGAAAACATTATTTAATTTACAAACCTTAGTAAATCGAAATTTATTTTTTTAAATTTTTGTTTCAAATTTTGACCATCAAAAGGCCTATAAAAATTAGTAGTGGATTAATAGGCAGTTAGTTGGGATTGCTCTGACGGATTAATTGGATTGTTTTAAAAATAAAAAACAATGTATTTACTGCAGAAAATGTCCTATATAAATTATAACTCAACATTCAACATTGTAACCTAAATTAAACATTACCTAGATGAAAATATTTTATTTGGAACTTAATTTTATAACCACAGCAACATTTAGGTCAACATTTGCAACAATGTAAGGTCATTATTAGTAAAATTAATTTAAGTGAATAAATTTTGATTTATTAAAGTAGGAAAATAATGTTTTAAAATTTAATGCACTCAAAATATTAAAAAATATATTTAAGTACAAGGAAATATCTTAATAATATAGAGTTTATAAACAGCCCGCCTAAATTTATGCAATTTCCTTTTTTTGCTTTGCAAAGTAGATACCAATTTGATGAAGTGAACCTTTTAAAAATCTTATTTTGAAATATTAAATCAAAATCAATGGAATGGAAGGAGTTAATAAATATCGTTGAACTCATACTCATTTACGAGTGTCCTACATAAAATATCACTATAAATATTCAACATTTTAACCTACATTTAACATAACCTAGATAATATTTTATTTACAAATTAATTTTATAACCAACCTTCAACCTTTTTCATTTGTTCATCATGCATCTTTTTGCGAATTATTTTTTTTTTTTTTTTAATTTCTTTAATAATTTAAGAAGAGAAAATTCTGTTGCTTAAAATGTTAATACCAAACTGAATGAGAAAGCAACAAATAAAAGTTTATCCTGTGGTTTAATTTTTTTTTTTTATTTTTTAATATTCATAAAGTTGGTTTTTATCACATTTTTATTTTATTTTTTCATTACCTTTTCTTCACTATTTTATTCTCATATCGTTATTCTGACGACTTTCATTATCCCCTCTCTTTTTTTTTTTTTTTTTAGCATAGCGGATAGTTAAGACAAAATTGTCTTGTGCCTAGATGGAGCCAACAGTAACACCTAACTGATAATAACCACTCATATAAAACCATTACAAAAACAAAAAATAACAAAAAAACTTCTCAAAAGTAGGTGAGCTTTTCTATATAGTCTCTACTATATTTAATAGATTTCACTTTTATTTTTATGTCCTGTTTACTTTCAACAAAAATCTTAAATTTTTTTTTTTTACACACAGTTAGTTTTCACATTTGTAAAAATTTATGTGAATGTTTGTGTGTGTATGTACTGTTGTTTTAAAAATACTATATAGGTCTATCTGGGTAGCTACATATTAATGATTATAATATCAAGTTTTTTAATGAGTTATTTATTTAATGGTTTATCTGGCTACCCGAATCTACGCCCCTGGAATTTTGGCCCCAAAGAATAAATGAAAAAAGGCTCCAAAATGTTGTATGAAATTGGGGCGTTTTTTCATATGAAAAATGACCCCAATTTTTTTAAATAAAATTGGGGTCAAAAATTCATTTTTTTTGGGGCCAAAATTCATATGAATAAGCGTAAAACTCTGCTTTTGAATCCAACTCTAAAATCCCTCCTAATTCAGAATCCCACATATACACATATATAAATATTCTGGAAAAAGCGGCAATCCTGATTTTGAATCCAACTTTAAAAACCCTCCTAATTCAGAATCCCACATATACACATATATAAATATTCTGGAAAAAGCGTCAAACCCTGCTTTTGAATCCAACTCTAAAATCCCACCTAATTCAGAATCCCACACATACACATATAAATATTCTGGAAAAAGCGTCAAACCCTGCTTTTGAATCCAACTCTAAAATCCCTCCTAATGCAGAATCCCACACATACACATATATAAATATTCTGGAAAAAGCGTAAAACTCTGCTTTATCCCTAAAATCTCTAAAAGGAGGCATTTTAGAATTGGATTCAAAACAGGGTTTTACGCTTTTTCCAGAATATTAATATATTTGTATACGTGAGATTCTGAAGTAGGAGGGATTTTAGAGTTGGATTCAAAATCAGGGTTTCAATAATTTGTTTAGCGGGGGTTTGGGGGCGGCAGCCTCCTCTATTTTTAAATTTTTATTTGTTGAAATATGCATGTAAAAAATTACGGTTTTTAAAAAATAGTTGGTCATTAAATTTTGATTTTTGGAATTTTTTTTTGTGGAATTATTTTTTTGGAAAAATAAAATTAAATTAGGGTCAAAATTCATTTTTTTTGGGGCCAAAATTCATATGAAGTTAGGCCCCAAAAAATAAAATTAAATTGGGGTCAAAATTAATTTTGGCCTACGTTTTGGGGCCTTTTTTCATTTTTTTTTGGGGTCAAAATTCTTGGGGCGTAGATTCGGGTAGCCGGTTTATCTAGGTTTTTTTTTTTTATTTTATAATAGACTCATCTTTTATCTAACAACTTAATGTGTAAGCTACCAGCCATAATCTGAAATGTTATATTAATATATTATGTATATAATATTAGTATATAAATATGAATGAATAAGACTATATAATTGTGTGTAGATTTACGGTTAAATACTTGAGTATAGTGATTTTTTTTTAAAATGCCTAAAGAAAAGAAACTTGTAAAAAAAGTTGATAAAAACAAAAAAAAACAAAGCTATTTTTGGAATTTAATTCTTTGTACATTTTTATGACATTTATAATTTTTCTAGATTATATATTTTATATTTATACGTTTATACACAAAATATATAGATACTAGTATAAATTTTAATATTTAATATAGTAGTTGGTATTGTAGCTTTAAAAATTAATTTAGTAGACGAAAACAAATGTTAAAAAAAAAAATTGGCTCAACAGTTTTTTATACCCGTGCATACATATATGAACATCGGGTATATTAAAATTACTCCTCCGTTTGTAACGCATCGAAATATACGACCTAGATATAGTGTCAAGGGTACGTATCGAATCAGTATCGAAAAGTGAATCAATCTAGCTATATGTGTCCGTCCGTCCGTCCGTCAGCACGATAACTCAAAAACTATAAGAGCTAGAGTTCTGAAACTTTCACAAAGTAATTTTTAGACAATTTGTAGGTTCCCTGTTGTTTTTGGTTAAAATCGGAGAAAGGCTTCGGGTAGCTGCCATACAATTTTTTCGAAATTTTAAGAATATTTTCAAAATTAATAACGAAATAGAAACCAAATATAAAAACAAACAAATTGTTATCTAATAATTAATCGATTCATGGTGTAGTGGTTAGGACATGTTACTTGTAGCAAAAATGACTCGGTTCGAATTCAGGCTAAGGAAAATTTTTTTTTTTTTTAAATTCATTTTTTGTTATCTATTTTCTTTTTAATAAAATATATGTATTTATTTTATGCAACTATAATAATTTAAAAAAAAATTGAGATGAATATAAAATCGATGGCTTAGTGGTTAGGACGTAGATCTTTTAATTGAAAGTGTGGGTTCGAATCTCGTTTAGAACATATTTTTTTTTTAAATTCATCTTTTTTTTTAATTAATTTTTTTTTTTATTAATTTTTTTGTAATTAAATATAAAAAAACAAATATTTTGAATTTTCTGTCAAACAGTTCAATTGCAATATATGAAATTCTTATTTATTTAATACACTAATACACGCACGGGTATCTAAAAGTTGTCAAGGGCAACTATAATCTTCCTCGTTTTTTTTTTAAATGGATGAAAATTATGAAAATTACAAAAATAAATTTTGACTTTTATGTATTTTTAAGAGAAAATAATAATTGACATTAATAAGTAGTATTTTTTTTTTAGAATTAAATATTTTCTTATAATAAAACGTTCAACTAGAGATTAATAATATTTTATAGAATATTGAGTTAAATTTAAATTGAGGTTAAAAGAATCGGACCGGTTCGAATTGGTTTGAAATTTTTGCGTTTTACTTTTTTTTACCGGAGGAATCATGGGAAATAAATGATGAAAAATAAATGACACTTTGCAATTAATCAAGGTTTTTTTTTTGAATAAAAATACAATTTAAATAAGTTCAATACTGATAAAATGATTCAGTCACAACAACTTTTCTTAAAAATTGATTAACATGACTAGGCTTTTTAAATTATTATTTAGTTTCGAAATATCAAAATTTAAATGGTGTAACCTTACTTTTTTTCCTAATAAATCTAATACGGTAACACGATAATTTTAGTTATTATATGTGCTTAGATACCACTGCACATATAACCAGATTGTTCACCACTGCATTAGTAAAATGTCAAATTTAAAAAAAATTAAATAAAAAAAAATATTTTTTTCAATATATACTTTTATTAAAGTAGTACTAGCCCCCTAAAATGTAGAAAATAAAAAATTTAAGGTAGATCTTGGGAATTTGTTACTGTGTTAATATAAAAGTGAATTGCTGGTATAAGAAACAGTTCTTTTAATGTTTCAAAACTTTTAAGCTTAAAATGTTGAAAATTTTCATTAACCAAAAATTGATGGTAGATCTTTTGCGTTTAAAAGTGTTTTAGTATAAAAGTAAATTACTGCATTAAGACTATCTGAAAGAAGAACTGTCACCATTTCAGCAATTTACTTTTATAATACTAAAACACTTTTAAAATTTGTAACTTTAAGAACTAAAATACTTCACTTTGATAATATAAAAACATAGACCAAATAATTATATAGACGATCAGTTTCATATAAAAAATTTTTAGGGTTTATTTTTTATGTCAGTCCGTACATTTTTAGTTCATTAATTTAAAATTTATACAAGTAGGTAGGTACTTAAATAAAAAAAAAATTTAGATTAATATTAAAAAAAAAATTTCACCATGAAGCGAATTTGAACCCTAACTTATTCATCTTCAAATTTTTAAAATGCAACAAAAAAATTTATCAGTCATTTGTTAATAAATAAATTAATTTTATTTATAGATTTTTTTATTATTTCTCTTGAATTTAAAAAAAAAACAAAAAAATTTTCATCTTTGAAGGAGGATCGAACTCAGACCTATTTATACCGTCAGCCACTTTGCTAACCACTGAACCACACAATTCTTACAAATCTATGGTCAGTTTTCTAATATAAATGAATCACTAACTGACAGAATGAAAAATAAAGCCATAGACAAAGGCAAGTTCAATTAAAAGTATATAATAAGATGTTACAGAAATAATATAAATGAACAGTGAGCCAATTTTTTCTATAGATCAGTTTTTAATCATTAATATATGATTGAGCTATAACAATGCCAGCATTATTGAATTGTTGAACTCACAGATGTTCTTAATAATTTTTTAATCTTAATCATTGAAAAACATCTGCTAGATCAAAATTTTTTTGAAATTGTGTGGGTTGTCCAACACTTATATTACTCACTGAGGAGTCCAATAATATACAGAATACAATAAAATACAGAATGCTTTTGTTGGTATATATATATTATGTATGAATGTATTCGCTAAAAAATTTAATTTATATTTCATTTATTGTTTTTGTAATGATAAAATTTTTGAATATTAAACATATTCAATAACAATTTCACTTATAAGTGAGTTTTACGATAACATAAAAGCAAATATAATTTATTTTATTTTTGTTTTTATTATTTGTTTACATTACGGAATTAATTAGAAAATTTGAGTGGAAAAACACTAAAGTGTGAATTGTCAAAACACAAGAACGAGAGGATAATTTCAGTTCTACTTTTCCAATAAGTTTATTTTCACAGAGGCTAACATAATTAGATTTGATAATTTCTTAATAAAACTAATATGTAATCACTCTGATCAAATAACACAAATAGCAGAAAATAGGTTAATCTCAAAAATCTATTGTCATAATGACAAGTGTATGTATATAGAAACCAGTTCAACAACAGGATTCATCGCGTCTGAATTCTTTATTTTAAAAAATGATCAAAAGGTTTTTAAAAGATTTTTAATATGCACTACCATATTTTTCTGGATAACAATCTTCCCTCATTTAAAAAAAATCACCACCAATGGAATATGAAATAGTAAATATTCCGAGTTTCATTTAAAAGATCATTTCATTAAAATACATAGCTAGGCACTAAAAATAAAATTTAAATTTTGATATATTTTTAACTATTAACTTTTATAGAGTTACCATACATAAACTTAAAGACTCACTCTATTCAAAATAAATCCAAAAAAAAAGCCAAAATAAAATTAAACCTTAAAAACCCAAAAGAATTTACATTCTATATATATTTTGCATTTTGAAAAGCGAACCCACTGGACGACTAAAACTCAACACAAAAAAAAAACATACAAAAAATCAAAAAAAAAATTCAATAAAACTGAATAGATGAATGCATGAAAAGTTTATTTTTTGTTTCATTTTTCTTTTCTTATTATTGTTCTTTTGATTTTTTCTTTTTATTTTTATTACCAATCCATCCCATTGAGAATTAAATTTTTTTTTTTGTATTTTATTCAATTTTATTTTATTACTTATATTTTCTTGCCTTTTATTTTTATATCCCCAAAAAAAAAAAAAAGTAGTACAAACGTTTAAAATCAAAAGTTCCAATGGAATATTTTCAATGTTATTTCATTGCTGCCATCTTTTGGAAAAAAAAAAACAAAAAAAAAACCAAAGAATCTTTACAAAAAAAAATATACTAGTTATAATATCCCCCATTTGACTCATTCTATTTACCAACTGTTTATATAGCGGATGACAACTTTGACCAATATGTTGGACTTTTTTTGATAGCTAAGGCCAAATAAAAAAAAATTAATTTATTTTTTTTTTTTTTATTTAAAGAGTAAAGTGAATGTACACATATATAAACCTATACTTAGTAAATATATATATTTACTTAGATACATAATAAAATACCCCATGGAATCAAAATATTGTATTCATTTAAAATGTCAGATGAGATTTGACAGAAATGAGAATAAAATTAAAAAAAAAAAATTTTGAGAAGAATGTTTTTTACCATATATATGTATATACCCTTACATTCAAACTTTGAAATCAAGAAACTTTTATTCTCATCTAAAAAAAAGAAAAGCTTTAGTCCCTTTTCCTGTTTTTTGGAATATTTTCAAAAATTTTGTAAAAATGAGTTTAGTTTTACTCTATCCGTCCGTCGGTACATGTGTGTTGAAAAAACTTTTACACCGTTTGAAATAAAGAAATAAAATTTTATAAAATGAAAGAACGTTTTCTGCAACCCCCTCCCCATTAAAGTGCTACAGACCCCAAAGTCCTGAAAAGCTCTATATTCAAATTGTTATTACAAGAGTTCTATGACTGTATAAGATAGATTTTGAATCTAGCACAAAACAGCCGCTTTTATAAGCTTTATACATATATATAAAATTAAAATTCAGGGCTGCCATACTGCACCTTAAATTACCGCTGTGCAAAACTCAATATGTGTACATTTTCGACCCCTCATATCTTCTTAACCCCTTAAGTTAGCAACTTCGGAAGAAGTTAAATCCTTAGAAATTAGTACGAGTCAATTAAAAATTATAAATATATATAAAATAAATATTCAGGGCTGCCATACTGTACTTTAATTTAAAGTAATGCAAAACTCGACATATGCACATTTCGACTCCTCATATCTTCTAAAAGCCTGAAGATATCATTTTCGGATGACGTTAAATCCTTAGAAATTAGTATGAGTTATTTAAAAAAATAAGGGCGTCGGCTACTGTTAAGGAGCTGCTAAAGGTCCAAAATCGAAATTTATAATATCCTAACATGTGTTGCAGGATTCTCTTAATTTTAAAGTGCTTTCTTAAAATTTAAGTCGAAACACAATATGAAACATTGTGTAGTTTTGAAAATGTGCTGTTTTACACCCTTGGCTTTCTTTATCACTTGTTTCCTTTTTTAATTTAAAAAAATTCCTTTCTACAGATAAAATTTTTAAACTAACTCATCATCGTCAGATTGTCGTCCATATATAATCCTATATCTAACCCCAGAAATCAGAGTGTAAGTGTTTTCCATCTCTTACCTCTATTTTTAAATTTAAATTTATCATGTAAAGAAAATTGTTAAAAATTACAAACATAGCAAAAAAAAACACGGAACTGAAGAAGTAAAAAAAAAATCCGGAGAGAGAAACTAATAAAAAAATTATGTGTCAAGTTTTCAACATTTTTGATATACAAAATATTTAATTTAGCATGGTTTTCTATTTTTTTAACATTTTTGTTTCTAATAGTTGCTACCTACTGGTTGAGCTGGAGATTTTAATATTACTAAATATTATATTTGCAAGGTCCTTAAGGGAAAATTTCAGAATGATATGCCTATTGAAAATGTGCTATAATAGTTCAAGGACTGTTCAAGTGTTTTATTTTTTTTTACACCAAATTTTTATGCTTTAAAAGAAATTTAGAACAAACAAGATTAAAGAACATTTTTCATGAAAATTTTTCCAATTTTTAAATTTTTGAAAAATCTTTCATAACAAGGAAAATTATTTTAATTCAAACAGATGCGTTACCATGGAAAGGTGGAAAATTACATTGGAAAAAAAATTCAAAGCGAAATTAATTTTTTAAAAAACTTTATTTATTACAGATGATATCTAACAGAGTTTTAATTATAAAATTTGTAAAGGTAACTAACTAGTCATGGAAAAATGTTATGACTTGGTACTAATTTGCATTTTTTTAATTTTTTTAAAGTATAACTATTTAGCTATCACTAACTTCATCACAATAAGGTTTTGAAATAATTTTAAATTCAACGAATCATTTGGACATTTCTAGCTAATAAAAATAAAGTCAAAAACTAACCTGTGAGTTATAAGCGTTAATCAAAATTTTTTTTTCCCAATAGCACGATTACTTTAATAATTATATTTATTTTATCCAATAAAATCAGATCAGGTCATAACACTTTTTAATACCAATTTTTTGAAACCTTTTTTGAGGTTCTTCAAAAACAAGAAATATATTATGATTGAGACAATCAGACACTAAAATGTTGCTGGTTTTAAAAAGTTTTGTTAGTATTTAAAAGTTTTAATCGGGTTATTTTTTATCCTCAAAATCATCAAGTTACATATGGAAAACTCTAATACTTGTAGTTGTGACATACAGTTTGAAAACCTACTTAGCTCCTAGTTCCGGAAGGTCCTAAAAATTCTTCGATAACTCAAAAAATAATTATGCTCTCCTTATGAAATTTATACTGTAGGTTACTAATAACGAAAGTAAGACGGGAATTGTTGGTGACCAAAATCGGACCATGAATTCGGGTTCTGCAAACTTCTGATTGAACCAATAGCAAACGAGCATATCTCGGAAATCAATAAAACGTTCAATTTGATACAATGGTGAGATCGGACCATGAGATTGAGTTCTGAAAGTTTCCGATCGAATCAAAGGCAAACCAGCATATCTCGGAGACTCAGTTTTTCTTCTGTCCCAAAAGTTAAGAATGAATTTTAGTGATAACTCGGGTCTGCCACATACCTACCAAGATCAAAAGCATATCTTCGAAATTGATAAAAAAAACTTGCTATTTAGTATATGAGTGTTCTGTTCTTGATTGTTAGGGTACCTATCACATGCCTCCCAAATCCGAATAAACATATTTTGGCAATGGTTAAGGTAAGAAATTTGAAATTTGGTACAAGGTAATTGGCTTAATGTTCCTGAAAATAATGTGAGTTGAAGTTCGTACAACTGTTAATTGAATTTTTCAGGGGAACCTATACATTATTAAGTCAATTAGATTGAATAACTGTTGTTTCATTACTTGTTTTTAGTATCAATTTCTAAGTAAAAATACTTTTTAATAATTCCAGACTCAAATTGCACAAAAACAAGTGATGAAAAAAAACCAAGGGTTTTTAAAAAAGCACATTTTCAAATTTATATTGTATTACATACTGAATTTAACTTTGGAAATATTTACTTGGAAATAGTTACTGCTTACTTATAAAATTTACTGCTAACAGTATAGTTTTTAATTTAAAGTTGTTATAGCCCTTCAATAAGGAAGGTTGCCAAGTTTCTCAAGGATCTAACTTCATATAACTCCCCCCTCCGTCCCCCTCCATTTTTTTAGGTTTTAGGAATTAAATTGTGAATTCCACAAAAATTTGGAATTTTACTTAGAATTATACAATCTAAGAAAAAATGGGTAAAACTGAGAGACACTTTCTTCAATTTAAGGAACCGCTTTTAAATTTAAGAAAAACCTTTAACATATGTCAAAATATAATGTTGGGCCTTTAAATTTTGTATATTAATAAAAAAAAATTGGACAGGTATTCAAGTTACAGGTGCTTCAAAATAGCAAAATTTAAATTTTCGAGCCCTTATAGCTCCTAAACAGGGGGTTTGACAAAAAAATTTTATTAACCGGGTCCTACTAGTATTTGAGGATCTAACTCCTCCCAAAATTTCAGGATCCTATCTTAAACCGTTTAGGAGATATATGGGACCAAAAATTTTGCAAAAATTGAGTTTTATATAATGGTAAATTTTAGTACCGTATGGCAACCCTATACATTTAAACGACATATTTTTGTAAAGCCTATAAAAGCAGCTCTCTTCTACCGTTTTTTTATTGAAAATGAAACTAACAGAACTCTTATTATATCAATTTAAAAATAGGGCTTTTTTGGAATTTGCAGGGGCTGTAGTTTTGTCACCCTTCAAAATTAAAAAAAACCTTTGACACATGTTAAAATATAATTATAGAGCTTTGCATTTTGAATATCACTAAAAAAAAATTTAGACAGGTATTCAAGTTACAGGTGTTTAAAAATAGCATAATTTCAATTTTCGAGCCCTTATAGCTCCTAAATAGGGGGCTTGAAAAAAAAATTTTGCTAAAAGACTACTACTAGTTTCTTAGTATCTAACTTCTCCCAAAATTTCAAGACCCTAGCTTGAACCGTTCAGAAGATATGTGTGGCCAACAATTTTGCAAAAATTGAGTTTTGTGTAATGTTAAATTTTAATACCGTATGGCAACCCTAAATATTTGCCTTTTAAATATTTATAAAGTTTATGAAACCAGCTATCGTTTGCCGTTTTCAGATTGAAAATATATCTAACAGAACTCTTGTTATAACAATTTAAATATAGGGCTTTTCCAAATTTTGGGGGGCTGTAGCTCCGTAACTGATGGGGCTACAAAAAAAAATTCTTCTACGAAATTATTTTTTTTGTGAAAACTACCCATGGTTAAAATTTCGGTTCTCTATTTCAAACGGTGTAAAAGTTTTTGTAAACATACGGACAGACAGACGGACGGACGGACGGACGGACGGACAGAGTGAAACTATATAGGCACATTTTTACAAAATTTTTTGAAAATGTGCTAAAAACTGATAGTCAAGATTTCTATTTTTTTCTATACCAGATTTCCTTACCCTTGATTAAAAATAAAAAAAATAATGAAAATGTTATATTTTCTATAGCATGTCAAAAGTAATGCAATTTTTTCTGGTTTTTTCTCTCTTTCTATCATAATGGACAAAAGAAAGGAGAACATATTAGTTCTTGCATAAATTTTTTTATTCCAAAACAAAAAAAAAAAAATAAGAAAGAGAGAGACATACTATAGCTTGTCTTAAAGCAAAATTAAAACTTTTGACTACTGCTTGAGATAAAAACAAAAATAAAGTTTTAAATAAAACTTTACATCTTTTGAATCGGAAAAGAAAAGAAAATCCAAGAAAATTTTTCTCTTTTCTGTTGTAAATTAGAGAAAATTTACAACAATTATTTTATTCCCTTGTAAAAAGAAGAAAAAGCTAAAAAAAAAAAAATATTTTAAAACATTGGTTGTCTTTAAAACACAAAATGTAGGAAAAAAACTTCTATACCAAAGCAAAACGGAAATGATTTTAATTACATTCCAAAAGTTACAAGAACAAGAGCAAAAAAAAAAGTCCCAGAATACCAATTAATTCAATAAAAATAAAGAAAAAAATAAAAAATGGACATTAAATTTAAGACAAAAAAGGAAAACACAAAACTAAAGTTTTTAAAAATTAAATTAATTAAACATAATTTTCACATGAATAAATTTTAATTTTAAAAAAAATTTTACCGAGGCAATTATAAAATAAATAGATTCTACATATTTTTGTGATTTGCATAAAAATTTTTCACGCCTCATATTTTCTCTTGCATCATTTTTTCACTTGCTACAAGACTTAAATTTATTTTTATTCCAATAACTCCGTAATCATATAATGACGTCACAAATGGATATATTTGGTTGCAATTTTTATACTATATGTGTCTCATTAAACGTAAGCCACAGATTCTTGCTATATTCTTCTGCTGTATATCAGATCAGATTCATTAGCAGGTCGTAAATTCTTTAAACCATCCTTCTGTTTTAATATACTCATATAAAAGTTATTTAGATTTGAGTTAAGAGCGGAAAATATCCAGAAGAAATTCAGCAGATTCTATATTATCTTGAAAAATGTACCATATGGTATCGTTTATATGTTGGATGCATTATCGGTCCACAATTATTTAAGACATTCGACTTCACTTAATTTTTAGCAAACCGACCGAAAAAATCACTCAATTTTTTCATACATACAAGTTCATACACATCATAATGGGAATGGCTGCAATTATTCTTTCAGTGACAATAACGGTAATTCCTGCAATTAAGCTGAATATGTTAAAAATTACACTAAAGCAAATTTTACAGTAAATATGCTGCTCCATACAGAACGATGATCAATGACTTTTTGTTTAAAAATGTAAATAGTATCATCCAAGAAGTGTTTTGTTTCCAACAAGATGATGCTGCACTTCATAGAGCTACCGCGACAATAGATTTATTGGTACCAATATTATTCCCAGAAATTGTCTAATTAATTGGCCTCCAAAATAAATATCATAAAATTATCGTTCAAATTAAACAAATTTAAGTTTCAATCTGCGTGTTTTTTTTTCAATTTAAAATTCTGTCATTCAAAAAAAAAACACCAGTTATGAATATTCCTTTACATTTAACATTACCAGATTGCCCTGGGTTTCTTGTATATCTGCAATGTCAAAATATTAAGTATTTGTTGAAAAAATACCGAAATTAGAGGCAAAAAACATTTTTAATTTTGGTGACCTGTATTAGTCGATAAAAAAGAAGAAAAATTTCTGACCGCGGAAACTCACCATTAAACGGACCAAAAGTGTGGAGTCATTAAATACTCTATTAATTGTTTCTAAGCCCTAAAAATGACAAACATAAGTTGAAATTGTAAATTAAAATGAAATTAAATGAACACTTCGACACTATTTCAAAATAGAAACACATTTTTTAAAGACAAACAAATCATTAAATAAGTATTCAAAAGAAAAATATTTAATTTTCTTTACCAAAAGTTAAATAAAGAATCCGAAAAAAAAAACTAACCAGCCCTTTTTTTTAATTCCTTGGCTTAATATTCAATACCCATAATGATATAGTACGAAATTCCCACGACAAAATTGCCAAAGATAAAATTTACAAGACAAAATCCCCAAAATCTGAAAAACCGAAATGACCCAAATACCAAAACCCTCAAAAACCAAAGTCCCAAAAGCCCAAATTTCCAACAAACAAAATTTTCAAAAACAAAATCCCCAAAATAATTAAATCGCTTTATACTTTTATATGAGTTTTTAATTAATGACCCTGATTTTAAATCCATCTCTAAAATTGCCCCCTGATTCTGAATCCAGCACACAGGATTTTAATTTAAAACTTCTCCTTCAAACCAATTTCTCAGATTGCGTCAATCTCCCATTTAGAAGATTTCTTTTTCAAGGATTATGGTTTTGGGAGTTTAGATTTTTGGATTTTGACTGTAGGGATTTTGGAAATTTTGCTTTGTGGGAATGGTTTTCCGTTGCCTACCTATAAGAAAAAAGAAACATTTAAAAAAAACTTTTATATTTCTTTTTCTTCTAGTTAAAAAAAATGGGTTTTTAAAGAACCCGATCTATAAAGAAAATGTAAAATTCTTGACAATTTTAAGAATATTTCATTTTATGTACACACAAAAAAATTTCGTCGTCCTTATCGAATTTAATTGAAACCAAAACCTTTTTCATATTTTTTTTACAAATAAATGAGAAAAAACACAAGGCATAGAAAAAGTTAACAAAAACCAACAAAACATCAATCAACTGAACAATATAAACTTCACAAGGATTCAAAAGGACTTTCAACATTTTATTTAAAAAGAAAAAGAACGAAATGAATAATTTCAGGAAGATGAAATGTAAAATAGCCACGTTATATAAACAAGAGATGGAAACCAAATAAAAAAACTTCTCTTTAAAACTTTTAAAGTGTTCTGAACCCTTTTTGGTCCTTCCCAAAAAACTTTGCTTTTGAAAAACAAGTAATAAAAATTACTTTTTCTAATATAATTTTCTCTACCTCTCTCTCTCTCACTCACTTTTCATTCTAATAATAAAAACTAAAACTTTTAATTTTATTATGCAAAATACCTAGAATTCAATTATATTAAAAAAAAAAACTTAAATTTTGAGGCCTTAAATGGACTTAATAAAAGTTTATTTTTATTTCGCATACCCATCAAAATCTATTAATTCAATTGACCACGTATTATGTATGTTATCTATAGTGTGCTGATGATCATAAAACTTGTAACTAACAACAACAATATAATTTTCACTTTTATTTTTATGTCATTTTCTAAAGGACACATACTCATTCAAAATAAATATTCACTATACGTCCTCATTCATGTACATATACATTTATATAATAAAATGTCGATATTAAAATAAATACAATGGAATATTTAAGTTTAGATTATTAAATCAATAGCACTTCAGGGCAATCGTTAACTGTAAATATAAAATTTGAATAACAATTAATAGATTTAAAGATTTTGAATGGAAATTACAAAAAAAAAACTTGGAAGAATTAACATATTAAATAAATTAATATGATTTCAATAAAATATTAAAAAATTTATAAGAAGAGCAAATACCGTTAGACTGACCTTTGAGGACTCTAGAATAAAAATTTATGGTAAACTTTTATGGAACTGACAAATATTTTTGTTTTATTAAAAAAATTTCCGAAAATTTTTTTCATATTTTTGTAAATACGTTGGAAAATTTAAAGTTAAAGTTTATGAATTTCGAGAGAATTTAACACTTTCTATGGCTGAAACCTATGTTCATGTTGAACAAAGCACTAACACACCAAACAAGAATAAAAAGAACCCATACGTCCCACTTAGAAGACCTCAAACACGCAGATGGTATCGCCTAAAGATATGAAGCAAAAACTCGACTCCCTAAACGTAGAAACACAAAAGTATAGATTCATAATTAACATTCCAAAGACAATGTTCTCAAGACTAAATGCTAATAGTTTTAATCCGCTGATAATAAGTTGAGAGTTTGGCAAGTGGCTATTATCTTGGCTAGAAAGAATAGCATTTGGTAGACTTTTGGCAATCTTCAGATCACCAAAATTAAACTGAAGCACGAAAACAAGAATATATGAGGCCAGTGAAACGAGGCTATTCAAACACCGAGCAACAAATAAATTTCAAGTATTTAAAAATAAATACCTCCGGACAATAAATAGTATAAGATTACTTCGAAGGATAACAAATGAAGAACTTTAATCATCTCATGGGGAAAAACCATACTCTGTCCAATAAAATAAAAAATAAATATGGATTGGACCAAACACTTCGCAAATCAACAGAAAACATTAGGTTCAGACACTTGAAAAAAATGTGTGAGTAGACCAAAAATAAGGTGAAGAGGATCAAGGTGAAGAGGGAAATTAAAAGCTATGGAAAAGTATATGTGCAGAAATAAAGTAACTGGATCCTAATAGGGTCCGTTAGCTTTGTGAAAGTCATATGCTTCAGAAAGTGAAATGGAAAACAAATGGCCATTGTAGCTATGAACAGAAATGCGTAGAATAATGCCAGTGTCCTTCAAATTCACATACACCGAATTAGATACAAATATTTTGCGTTTAATTTTCTTCATTTATCTTCCTTTTACTCATAAAACACATTTAAATATTTATACTTTTTCAATCAAAAGAATTTTATTGATTTTTTTTCTGCTTTCGCTACATACACACATATAAATTGAAAAGAGATTACACCTTCTAAAAATAACCTTAAAAATAGAACCGCCCGTCATTCATTCTTTATTTATTATATAAAAACCCACTCAACATAAGTATATAGTATACTTTCTATACGTAGTTAACGTATTTTGGAAAATATGTTAGATCTATCTTGCATATGTCATACATAAAATAACTGAAAAGAAACACATAAAAACTAAAACTGTAAATTCCATTAAATAAGAAAACCAAAAACATAAAATGGAAAATGGAAAATAGAAAAACTAACCGCAATATCAATTTACATTGAAAATAAAAATTGAAAAACTGTAACTGTCTAAAGTAAAAATACAAAAATTGTAACAATGTTTTAATAAGCAAATAACATTCAAACAAGCATCTATCAAAATAAAAATTGAATGATTCGTTTTCCTTTTCTGTTTGTTACGACGTGTGTTTATTTTCTATGATTCGTCGTTTTATGTTTTTGTTTTGTTTGTAAATGATTCAATATTTATAAAATCTTAATACATACGTATGCATTCTTATATATACTATATATGGTACGATTGTGAAGGCCGCAAGAATTTTAAATAAAAAATAAATAGATGTCCTTTTACAAACAGATTGAACATCAGAATCACATAAGATACCTGAATAGGTATGTATTTCAAAAGTGAATTATCTCCAAAAGTTGAATTTGGAAAAACTCTGAAAAAAAATACAATTAAGTGATTCTAATAAAATTCTTTAGGGGGTTCCCTGAACAAATGCCTCAAGAAAAACAATGATTCAGTTATAACAACGCAGTAACATTTGAAAGAAGAAATTAAATAGAATTGAACCTACTTCAATTTTCTGAATATTAAAATTTTAATATTTTTTCGTTCTGTAGGTCAAATTTTTATAATTTGGGAAAATTTTTCACGACACCAAGAACACGCGTAAATCAAGAAGAAAAATTTTTTAGCAGTGACCAAGTTGTTTCTGTAGATAGTATACAACTCAAAAGAGCACATGAAAGCAAATTATTTATTTTTTAGTTACCATTGTAAATAAATGAATAAATGAATGAATAAGATAGCTGTTGCCTTCAATTTGAAATGTGGGTTTGATATAAATTATGCTGGCGTTCTAACTCCTACGTCCTCTGTTGGATAAGCAGATGTTGGCTTACTATACAGAATTATATTTAAAAGATAATCTGCTTTGAAATTAAGGGGTTTACAAAGTAATCTTCCAAAAAGCAACTATAGAATGATGAAATGCCGATGGTATACCTTGTATATTTTTATTCATTCTTGCGAGTTAAATTTGACCGATTTATATCGAATTATATTCCGCTCATCTTACATATCTTTAATGGGATATTGTGTTTAAATAATTCTGATAATATGCTATTAATATAGTATTTAATACTAACCGCCTGTATAAAACCAATTTTTCAGTTGTTCAACTTTTAAATTAAATAATAATCCTTGAAATCTGCACAATAAGATAAATACTAATATTTTTGGAATACAAATTGTTTTGTTGAAAAAAACATTACGTTTCTGTCAAAACGGTAATAGACATGTACATTTTGAGGAAAAAAATAGACTTACAATATGCATACATATTACATTTCCTATGCTACGCAAATTGAAGACAAATAAGTAATGAAAAAGGCAGCACGCCATATCATTCGTGCATAGTAGTAACCAGGTTTTATTGTAGTTATTATTATTATTATTATTATTTTTGTCGCACTTTCCATGCAAAGAGGTTTTATAAAAATATTAAGTTTTCATTTGTTATCAAAGTAAAAATATTTGCAATTAGATAAAGTAATAGTTTGAGTTCACCGTTCGTAATCACTTTTCGATACAGGATTTGAAACTTTAAGAAAGTTTTCAGTAACTTAAGATATACAGCCCCATTCTGCTGCTCACTCAGCTTCACGTAAAATTCTTTACTCACTTTTGGAAATATTTTGAGATACATAACTCAAAATGTGTGGATATATGACTGGAAAGTTGATTGGAAAAATTGGAAGGGTTTAAAATTTATAAAACATTTTAAATAACAGATGGACAAGGAACACACCAAAAATTAATTTCAGATACTAACACGGAATTTAAGTTACTTATCACCAGATGGCCAAGAGTTAAAAACATAATACAAAAACTTTCTTTCCACATTTTTTTCTCACTTAGAGATAGTGAGTATGATTAATGCAATGCATTTGTTAGTTCTATATTTTTAAGTTTTCCATTGCTATAGATTCAAATAAAATATAATAAACCTGAGAAAATAAAGTGTTTGATCTTAGAATTTTTTTTTTTTTTTTTTTTTTTTTTATTTTTTTTAAGCGCTAACTGTTTAACTGTTAGGCTAATAAGCCTGTCTATACCATAGGTACATGTTGGAACAGGGGGTCATATTATATTCGTGTTATTAGAATTGGTCTTATTGAATTCCACATACAATTTAAACATGAGATAGTACTAGGCCTTATAACATGTAGAAACGTCTTAGATTTTCAATATTTACAATTCTATTTTTTGTTTATATTGTAATATTTTATATTTTACTAATATGGTATTCTATATCTGCGAGTTATTATGATTTAATTAAATTATTTGTTTATATTTTGCATTTGTTTATATTTTTATATTAAAGTATTTTTTATTAAAGATTTATAATTATTAATTATTGATTATGCCATTAATTTGAACCCAATGGCGAATGGTAGCTGAGTCGAGTCGAAAACCAGAAAAGTTTTTTCACTTTCACTAAAATTCGAACCCGGGCCCTTTCGCATGAAAGGTCGGCACTCAACCACTGTGCCACCCAGCTGTTAATTATAGTAGTAATAGTTTTTGAAGACTAAAAATCGATAATTGCAAATCCATAGGACCCACATATTATGAGTTTAAAGTTTTCAAAAACATACATTATAAAAAAATTCGTTTTACATGGAAATTATGAAATTTTAGTAGTGATCACGAACTAAAGCTAGAATCGCTCTAACACTTTATATTATTTGACCTGTAACAGAATCCTAAGTTAGTTAGCCTAGTCATATGAAGAAATTCAATAAAATTTTAGGTTATCAGAATATTAATAACTATGAAAATATTTTGGAAACACTTCAAAACTACCTGAAACCTTAAAAGTCTACTTGTCATGCATAATATTACCAATACTCTAATTTATTCTAACAAAAACTCTTAAAATTGATTTTATAGCAGCATTCCTTCCACAAAAACAAAATTAGAAATATGAAATAAATTTAATTTAAAATTCAACCGAAATTTTTACTTCCATATACGAATACTATTTGGAGAATTTTTTACAGTTGGTTAAATTTATACTTCGTAACTCTATAGAATGTAAAAAGTATACAAAACTAATACATAGTATTTATATCTCTTTCTTTCTCTGTCACGTTTCACTTGTTTCCACTTTTTATAATAGTATGAACTTAGGTCAAAAGATATACTAAATTTGCCATTACGTTTGTAACACACTAAAGGAATAGAGTAGATATGAACTAAAGGTATGGATCGTATCCAATTTAAGAAGTAAATCGATCAAACCATGCCCGGCCTCCCGCTGGAATTTTAAAATTTTTCAAAAATTCGGTTAATGTAAGGGCCTTCATCGCTATTTAAGTCCAGCCAAAAGTGGTTAACTTTAACTAGTGTTGTCTATAGTATTGTGCATAAGGTTCGAAGTACTGCCATACAACTTCTATTTTCTTTTATACATATAACTCAAAGTCTAATAAGTTGTGTATTTGAAATTTTGCCAAAAGAAATTATCCGGATGACATGATGTTTATATCACGTTCATGTGGGTATCCTAGAGTTGGCATACACACCTCCTTGTTCTTTCCTATATTATATATCATGAATTTAATAGAAATAACAAATTTAAAAATATTGTGTGAATTTAACACTAAATCACAGTATGTAATAGGTTTTACTGGTGTCCTGGTTTTTCTTTTTTTTATATTATTTGAAAATAAAGTTTTCTTTTTCCATTTTTAATAATATTTTCCAGTTTTATTTCCAGAAAATTGAAAAGGGTACATTTAGAAAAAAAAAAAAAAAAAATTGAAATAGAATCTAGAAAGAATGTTTAAATAAATAAAAATAGATCTAAAAAAAAATTGTAAGTAAAAATAAAAATAATTTAAATGGAATTCCATTCTAAACAATTTCAAGTTTTCGTTTTTTTTTTATTTTCTAATAAAATATTTAAAGATCTGCACAGTATTTAAAAGTGAAAAAGAAAAATATTTCACATAACGGTATATGGAATAAAATGAATGGAATAAATAAAGAACAGGTGTAATATAGAAATTTTAAAAGAATTCAAATCACTTTTATGTTAACCCTTTAATACCGCAGAATTTATTTATGAATTTATAAAGAAAGTGAAGAATGCCGTTCTTTTTTATGTCTGACATGTAAAAGCATCATATTTAATTCCCAAAAGGGACATATGATTTGCTTTCAATTAAAAATTTGTGATCTGTTGTGTTCTTATTTGAAATAGGACTTCCTCTGTAATACGTTGTCCATGTGCTTACTTTTTTCACCATCTTGGCCCAACTTTAATAACCCAGCACATATAAATTTGTATAAGACCACAAATTTCAACTCAACTAGTCGATCTGCTCATAAGTTGATTTGACCAAAAATTGCGTAAACTTAAATATTCAGGGACAAGCATGCGTTCAACTGCTTTTTATGCACGCTTTCAACTGATATTGCATGAGTTAACTGAAGATTACTCAGCGGTCGAGTGTAATTAAATATTGAGTCGTCTCGAATTAGTTTTGACATTTATGCATACGCTCATCGGTTTAGTGAACTTAAATGCTGAGTGAACTCCAGGTTACCCATCGGTTAAACCAGAATCAAATATTGAGTGGAGTCAAGATTGAGTAACATTGAAGTAATGTTTCTGAAAAAATTCTGTAATATGTAATCTATTAAATTTAATATTGTTTCATAATTGATTGAATTAAAATGCAGATTAACTAAAGAGCTATTATCTTATCTACATTTATAATAATGTCCCCGATTTTAATTTCCATGCAAAAAAGGGTTAATAAACACATACATTTTTCTTCATTACATAATGTTACAATTACTTGTAGCTCTATTAGACAGAACACCATACATACACACAAAATATTCTGCAGTTTTTATATTTTTATTTTTTATTCCATTAAATTTTATAAGGTATGGCATAAGTTTTACTTTGTTGTCTTTTCTGTTCTTTTCATATTGTATGACACAATATACAAGCATATCGAATCTATATTTCATGACAATATCCTTTTTTTCAGGATATTTTTTTTTATATGTCCTTACATAATTTAAAATAAAAAACGAGGAAGAGTGTGGTAGAGTAGACTGTGTCAACTCTGGGATACCCGTATGACCGTTATATAAACATTATATCATTTTTAAACATTAATTACTTTTGGCAAAATTTCAAACATACCAGCCTTTTAGCTGTAGTTTAATGCTCATATAAAAGAAGGAGTTGTATGGCAGCTACTCGAACCCTCTGCAGTAGACCAACCAAATTTTGCAGTAACTTTGGCCATTACACTAAACTATTTTTGGCAAAATTTCAAACACCCAGCTTCAATAGGTATAGAGTAATGCTCATATAAAATAAGAAGTTGTATGGCAGCTACTGGAACCCACTGCAGTAGACCAACCAAATTTTGCAGAAACTTTGGCCATAAAACTAAACTACTTTTGGCAAAATTTCAGACTCGCAGCTGTAATAGGTACAGAGAAATCCTCATATAAAAAAAGAAGTTGTATGGCAGCTACCCGAACCCATGGACCGAAACGGCTGGATTTAAATAGCGATGACGGCTATTGCAAAAACACGGATTTGCGAAAATTTCAAGATCCTAGCTCCTTTCATTTTTGAGTTATCGTGGTGACGGACGGACAGACGGACAGACGGACGAACAGACGAACGGACGAACATACATAGCTAAATCGATTTATTTTTCGATTCTGATCAGATCCATACACTTGAGTCTATATCTACCCCCCCTCCTTCTCTGCGTCACAAACGTAATGGCAAATTTATTATACCCTTTGACTATATAGTCATACGGGTATAATGATCCTCCATTTTTTTTTAGGTTCCTCCAGCTATTACCTATCCATTTACATTTATTATGTATAAAATAAAACTAAAAGATTTATTTTCTTATAAATTTTATTAGAAGTGCCATTCTTTGAAAAAAGTACGAGAAACCTCCAGCAAATCGATTAAATAATGTTTTTCAGAAATAAAATCAAGGAATTGCGAAACACAGATAAATTCAGACAGGTAGATAAAGGATGAATATTTGATTCAATATAGATTTTTTTTTTTTTGGTTATTTATATATGATTAGGGTGTAAATTATACTAAAAATATCTATAAGATAATATAAATACTCGTAAATAAAATATTTTCGCGAATACACGCTTTTTGTGTATTTTTGGGAGTTATAGTGGTTAAAAATTCTTATGAATATTTTTTTTGAGGATTCATAAACAAAAAGGCAACCTTTTATCCATTTTTTTTTTAAATATTTTATTCGATTTGAATTGTGTGTTTGGTTTATTGAATTATCTGTTCATTCATCTGGTGAATTTTTATAATTAAAAGAAATTCTATAATTATTATATTATATATAAGAATAGAATATGGAGTCAAAGATAGGTCTAAAGCCGGAGAAAGAAACCCGTAGACAAAATTCTTCATTTTTTATATCATCATTAACATGAAATACAAGTAGAATTAAAAACGAAGGAATTACAAAGTTAAAATCTAATTCTCTCTAACTGAAGGTATTTTTACTTTAACTGAAGATTTTTAGTAGAAAAGATGTATTTTTAAAGTATAATTGAAGAAATTTTTACTATAAATAATAATATTTTTTACTAGAATCTGATTTTTACTTTAACTGAATAGATTATTAAATTATTTAAATACTAGCTGTTGGCCCGTCACAGAATGACGGAAGGTCAGTTGAAAGAAGAACTTTTTCTAATTAAGAACTATTTCTAATTTAATTACATATATTACATATACATATATTATATATCAATACCATTTTCTTAAATAAAATGGTAACCGTTGCATTCTACGTAATACAGACTATGCTTCAATTCTAGTTATGTACAAAAAAAACAAAAACTTATATGTTGTTGTATCTAAAAATTTGAAGATGAATAATTTATTTAGTCTACCTTTTTTATGTTTTGAATTTGATAAAATTTTGGGGCTGTTAGTTCAAATCCCTTCTTGGTGAAATGTTTTTTTAATTTCAATTAATATTTTTTTTTTTATTCAATTACGTACTTTTTAAAATTAAGTTCGATAAATTTGTGTTAATAAGAGATGTGACATAGATTTATTTTGTTTCAATAATGATTTATTTCTCCAACTATTAATGTTTTGTATATACATTTTTAAAAAAATGTTGTTATACATTCTATATTGTTTCCTTTGTTTAGATTCAAATCAAAATACTTGTTTGAAGGCTAACCGTTCTATAATGTACTTATTCAACATGCTAAATAATGTATCTATTTATATGTACGTGAAATTGTATTAAATAAATGTTGATTTTTGAATTGAGTTTTGCATTATCAAATGCAAATTATAAATTTTATTTGAAATTTTTTTAATATACCTAACCCTAACTAAGTTTAAAATCTATTTTGTCTGGTTTTTATGTTGCATTGAACTCAGAGGTATTGTATACCTGAACCCACTTTCCCAACCGTCAGTTGTTACATAATTTTTTTCCATTTTAACTTTTAAATAGATAAATAATTAAAAAGTTATGAAGGAAGGGATGAGAGATAGATGAGGTAGAGTTGAGAGCGAGATGAGGGGAAACTTTGAAATTACTTTAATACATTTCTTGGTTTATTTGCTTAAGCAAACCAATCAATGCATCAAAGCATACATTGGGCTTTCGCCCTTATTTCAAATTTTTACTGAAAATTATTAAGACTAACTACACAAATGTTCCTGTGAAGCATTGTCTTCTTAGTTTTTATTTACAAAATGTCTTACTATATATTTAAAATTTCCAGAAAATCTTCTGTGATTTTTAAAACTGAAATGAAATTTTTCATAAACTAATAAGTAAATTTTATTTTAAAAAAAATTTTTTTTTTTTTTATTAAAAATAAATAAAATATTTTTTGGCCTGCTTATGATAATTTATGATATTTTATTTTCTAAAATAAAACACATCCAACAAAACGTTAATATTTTATTTTTTTATAATTGAACACATCCAACAAAACACATTTAATTGAATGCGTTTGTTACACCTCATTCTAGACAAATATATTAATAATAATAATAATAATAATAAAATAATAATAGACAAATATTATTATATTAATAATAATAATAAATAAAGACAAATATATTAATAATAATAAAATTCTAGACAAATATATTAATAATAATAATAATAATTATAAATAAAAACCAAAACAAAATTTTCGGATTTCTTTGAATTAAAAGCTTTTAAATTTTATAATCTCTTATCAGCATTACCAAAAGGTTTTTAGTTTGTTAGAAACGCTAAAAAAATTTTTTTGTTGTGTTTTTCTTTTTATTTGTTCTTTTTTTCTTATCATACTTTGTTTTGCCGACGGCATTTGTTTTCATATATAAAAAAATAAAATTTTTTAGTTTTTAAAAATTTTTTCTAATATATAGGTAATTTATTTTTTCTTTTCTTCTTTAATATTTAAAACAAAACGGAATCCCCCTAACGTCATTTCAGTTTTCAGTTTAAGAAAATTGCCACCGCAACAGCCACTGTCCACCACCACCGATCTAGGTGTTTCAATATCAACGACACACACACACGATCGTTGAAAGATCTTTCAAATTGTTAACTCGCTTCATACTCGTTTCAATTCAATCCAAAGTCACAAACATAATAACCTCTTTTCTAATATAAAAACTATCAAAGACACAATGTACTAAAATTACTTATCAACGACACACACACACGATCGTTGAAAGATCTTTCAAATTGTTAACTCGCTTCATACTCGTTTCAATTCAATCCAAAGTCACAAACATAATAACCTCTTTTCTAATATAAAAACTATCAAAGACACAATGTACTAAAATTACTTTTTAACTCGCTTCAATCCAAACCAAAGTCACAAACCTACCAACCTCATTTATAATATAAATATAAAAATTTTTTTATAATTGAACACATCCAACAAAACACATTTAATTGAATGCGTTTGTTACACCTCATCTTTGACAAATATATTAATATAAAATAAAATAATAATAATTTTTTACTTTAAGTGGATATTGTTTTCTTAAGTATAGACATTGTTTTACTTCAAGTACTGATGTTCTTAATTAATGTAAATAGTTTTTACTTTAAGAAAATATTTGTTTTTTAAGTGAAGATATTTTTATTTTAAGAGAATATGTTTTTTTTTAAGTTTAAGCATTTTTACTTGCAATGAATATATTTTACTGTAAGTTAAGATATTTTTACATTATGTGACATTTTTTTTTTAACTGAATATTTTGTTTCAAACTTTTTACTTTAAATGAATACATTTTTACTTTTAGGAAATAGTTTGTAATTTAAATTGATATTTTTCTTTAAGTGAAAACATTTTTTACTTTAAGTGCAAAACAAATGCTTTTAGCAAATAATTTTTACTTTTAGTGAATATCTTTAACTGTTATGTGAGACATTTTTAGTTTATGTGAATATTTTTTTATTTTAACTGAAAACATTTTTGTTTTTAATTAAGATTCTTGAACAGTAATCTAAATAAAGATGATGGTGTTCTAGAGCATCCGTATCATGCTTATAAGCAGGACGGGACCTATTGATAAATATTTTCGAAATAAACGATGCATTTTAAAGATTCGTAATTATTCTCATAGAACTTTTTTATAAGGTTCCTAACTATTGCAAAAACTTCAAAATATTCCTTAAATACATTTTAATTACTTATGACCTAGAAAAGCTTCCCAAATTTTTTGTGCAATTTTATAAAACTTTATTTAAAATTTTCTTTATAATTATTTGCAAATTTTCTTCCAGGAAAAATAAAATAATATTTTTTCAATAATTTATTCTAAAAATTTACTACACGTGCTAATTGATTGTGGAATATAAATTAGTTTATATTATTATTTAATCATATCAAGTGTGCAAATATTATTTAAATAATTTATGGAGAATTTTTATTAAAATTTTATTATTTTAAAATTCAAAAAAAAAAATTTTTAAATTGTATTTAAGTTTTTTCTCAAAAATTTTTGGAAATATTTTATGAAATGTAGGATGTGAATCCCAAAAACTTGCTTAATTCTAAAATACCAGGTATAGAAAATTTTAATAAATGAAAAAGTATCCTATCCGTAAATTATAAAACAACAACGAAGAGACTGACTTACTAATGCGCTACACCTGCCAAATTCAATTAACAGTTAAGCAAAATCTACTTCAACTCATTTCTTGAACATTAAACAAACAGGACAGAACTACTTTGTACCAAATTTAAAAAAATTTTGCCATATAAACTTTCACATCAAATCAAAATGACATTAATTACTTAAAATACATACTATCGATACATAGAATCCATTATTTTAAAGTACTTTCCCCAATTTCTTATCATGTCAATTATAAAATGTCGCCCGCATTTCGTCTTTCAGACAATTTGATACATTGTACAAGGTTAAAAGATCAATGTTGTCATTAATGGAATTAAAACAAACATTAGTATATATTTTCTCACTATTATGAACACATCTACTAATTTTAAAAGGTTTCGTTTATTTTTTAAGAAACAGACAAAATAAAAATCGTAATAAAGGATTTAAATATAAAAGTATATTTTATTGCATTTTAAAACGAATAAAGTTTATTATATTCTTATATAAATCTTATAGAACAATATAAGATTTTGTATTAAAAACAGTTCTAAGTGATTATTTGTAGAAATGACTGAAGGAAAAAAAAGGGAAAATAACAATGTTTTGTTTCAACACAATATATTTTAATTAAAAACACATAAAAACAAACCCCCAACTCCTTACGCAATTTCTTTATAAATATATTGCCTATGTTTTCTATTTTATTTCCACTAAATAAATTTTATTATACACCATATAGTTTCATACCCCTGTAAAATTTTTCAAATAGAATCCCAATTTAAATCTTTAGATATCATAATTTAAAATAAAACGCAAAATATACAGGGTATCTATTGGTATATATGTTTGTAATTTCAAGAAATTAAATCAAAAAAAATATGTGTTTGTAACTTCAAGAAATTAAATCAAAAAAAACGGGGAAGAGTGTAGTAGAGTAGACTGTGTCAACTCTGGGATACCCGTATGACCGTAACATATACATTATATCATCCGGTTAATTACTTTTGGCAAAATTTCAAACATTCAGCTTTATTTGGTGTAGAGTAATGATCATATAAAAGAAGAAGTTGTATGGCAGGTACTCGAACCCTTTGCAGTAGACCAACCAAATTTTGCAGTAATCTTGGCCATTATACTAAATAATTTTTGGCAAAATTTCAGACACCCAGCTTCATTTGGTGTAGTGTAATCCTCATATAAAAGAAGGAGTTGTATAGCAGCTACTCGAACCCTCAGCAGTAGACCAACTAAATTTTGCAGTAACTTTGGCCATTACACTAAACTATTTTTAGCAAAATTTCAGACACCCAGCTTCATCAGGTGTAGTGTAAAGCTCATATAAAAGAAGGAGTTGTATGGCAGCTACTCGAACCCTTTGCAGTAGACCAACCAAATTTTGCAGTAACTTTGGCCATTATACTAAACTACTTTTGGCAAAATTTCAGACACGCAGCTTCCATAGGTATAGAGTAATGCTCATATAAAATTAGAAGTTGTATGGCAGGTACTCGAACCCGTGGACCAAAATGGCTGAATTTAAAACTCGATTCCGTTTTTTGCATAAAAACGAATTTGTGAACATTTCATAATCCTAGCTCCTTTACTTTTTGAGTTATATTGATGACGGACGGACGGACGGACGGACATACATAGCTAAATCGATTTATTTTTCGATTCTGATCCGATCCATACACTTGAGTCTATATCTACCCCCCTCCTTCTCTGCGTCACAAACGTAATGGCAAATTTATTATACTTGGACTATATAGTCATACGGGTATAAAAATGCAAAAATATGAAGAAGGTCTATGTTCAAATGTTTTTGAGGTTTTAGGAGCTTACAGTTGGAATGTAAGAACTGCTGAAAGTGCTTGAAAATGTGGTTTTAATATTTGAATCAATTAAGCCTAGATTAAAAATCAAACTAGGAATGGAAAAGTACATCAGACGAGCTTTAAAATATGTTGAGCGCTCCTTTTATAAATAAGTATTACAATCATAATTATATGTATAATTATGTAATTCTGCAAGATATTTAAATTTTGTTCACTATCTGTTTTATATTATCTCGGAACATTCTGTTTATATTTTCAATCATCCCTTCTGAAGTTACTAACTTTTGTTACAAAAATCTTCTAAAGTTTTTCTGGAACACCCCTGACCAATATGCATATGCAAGCTTTTTCTATACAGTTCCATCTTAAAACTTAAAAACGAACGAACCCTAAACGAACAAATTTTTACTTATTAGAGAAAAATCTATTTCCCTCGAATCTTGTGACCATGGGCATTAGTTTTCCAGATAATAGTAAATTAAGAACTTAAGGCCTCTTTATGACAGAAACCATCAGAAGCAATAAATCCATTCCTATGGAATACTTTAAGCTGATTTTACTGAAACTAATCCATCCATAGGACGGGATTATTATTCAAGATACAAGTACTTTATAAATGTTCAAAATTGGCAGAGAATAACCCTGTACACAGTTTTGTTTTTTAATTAAATTTATTAAATCCTTGTAGTTCCTATAGGATAAAAAAATATTCCCCTTTTTTTCCTCTTGAGAATAATAAAAATCTTTAAAAATATTTAAAATATTAAAAAAGAAAAAAAAACTCTAAGAAAAGGAAAATTTATATTGTATTCCATTTTTTTCTAGGGATAATTTTAATTACACCTAATTAACTTTATTCTTCTTCTTTTAGTTCTTAAGATATTTTTGTTTATTTTGTTATGTATTAAATTTTTAATAAATTTGTTTTTATGTAAGTGAAAATCTCTGCTATCAAATAAATTTGTTATTCTTAATTTTTGGAATTTTCATTTAATATAAATTAAGTTGAAAAATCTTTAGATAAATGTGTAAATTAAGATATTTTTAAGTAGTACCTATATGTATACATAAGTATAATTTATTATTTGGACAAAAGTTTTTAAATTTAAAAATTAAATAAGATTAAATTACATCATCAAAATATAGCATATAACAGTTTTTCTATTTTTAAATTGATTATAGTAATTATTCAGTTATATAATTAAATTATTATATTATTGAAGACTTTCAGTTTTAAAGGGTTTAGAATTTTTTCTATGATAGATTGTAAATTCATCAAAATTATGACAATTTATTATAATAAATGATTTAATTTTTGGGTTTAATTAAATAAAATTTAAACAAAGAACAAACAAAATAAATAAAAATAAATATTTTCTTTTCAATATATACTTTTATTAATGTAAAATTTTAGCCCCCTAAAATGTAGAAAATAAAAATTTGATGAAAGTACTTGGGAATTCGTTACTGTTTTAATATAAAAGTAAATTGATGAAATTAGAGACAGTTCTCTTAATGCATGAAAACTTTTAAGCTTAAAATAAAATTTTCATTAACCAAACAAAAATTGATGGTAAATCTTTTGCATTTAAAAGTGTTTTAGTATAAATGTAAATTGCTGAATTGAGAGATAGTTCTTCTTTCTGTTAACCTTAATCCAGCAATTTACTTTTATATTAAAATACTTTTAAATGCAAAAGATTTATTATCAATTTTTATATATTCCTACACTGAATATAAAAACTAATAAATTTATTATATTGTAGAAAAAGAAATGTACTTGAATTTCTTTTGTAATGAAAATATTATTTAAAAATCGGGTTCCATAAAAATCTTATGCATGGAAATTAACGGAAAACTTTCGTCAAACTTTCGTCATATATTTTGAAGTACAAAATGTCTGGGACTCTAAAGCAACAGTAGAACATCGTCAGACCAGCTCCAAATTTATAAAACCCTACATTCGGCGGCGACTTGAATGGAATTTTCATATATTTGCGGGAGCACCCGGTAACCCGTTTTTATATTTTGATAAGATACAAAAAAGAGCTGTTCATATCATTAATTTATATTAAAATCACAAACAACTTAAGGCATCACAAAAGTCTTAACGAATGTAGGAGCTGCTTGTCTATTGTATAGAAGAATATCTGCACCTGGTAGAGACAACGTTTCCGCCTCGCTGTAACAGCTCAATCTCATTTCTTTCTGATAGAGACATTTTTGATAAGAACTGTAAAATGAAGGAAGTCTTTTTTAAGCTTTACCTCCAAATCATGGAATAGCTTACCATCCTATTAGTTTCCAAATGTTTAAGCTTTAGAAGCATTCAAAGGAGAATCAAATTTTATTTCCCAATTTTTCATGCGATCCTAAAGCAGCATAGTGTGTTCTTTACTAGCCTTTTTCCATTACCAAATAGTGTAAGTCATCACCAAGTCAATTAGGAGTAGGCTTCAGTTTCTTTAATCGACATATTCACTAAACTTACTCGGTTGGAGCTGCTGTATAATAATACTACAAATACACCAATGTTAGTTTTGCGCGCCATCTATTATCCTACACAAGAGTTATTAATACATTTATATTAAATCTAATCTTTTATTACGATATTTACTATTACGATATAATTATGCAATATCACGATATTTCTTTGTTAGATATGATCTAACCGGCGTGTGGATCGGAGATTTTTCACATGAAACTGAGAAAACGAGATTGAATACATTCTAATAATTCATTTGCTTCAAGGCGCTAAAGAATATTATGAAAACGAAAATATTTTTAGTCGGTTAGCCGTCAAGGATCATTTCCGCAATTTTTAATGTTGCCTTTTCAAATTAATTAAAACCCTTTACAAAAATAATGAAGCCTCGTGTATTATAATAAAACCTTTTGTGCAAAAGTTGTGTTTTATTCATTTTGGTTTCAAAAAGCTCAAAAAGTTAATTTCCTTTAACTTTATCACAAGGTGTCATCATCAGCAGACTAAGTCTTCTTGATTAATAAAGACTCTAATATCAAAGTAATTTCCTTGAATAATTCCATCCAATTGAATACAAATTTTATCCTCTTGCATAATGATTTAAAAAAAACCTAAATACATAATCCTTCGCTATATCTTGCCTCAAAACATAAACTTTTATCCATTATTGAAATATTCCCCTTAAAAGAAACAAAAGCATATTCACAACTATTTCTACCCCAAAATCGTTTTATTTAATTCGAAATAATAAATTGTAATTTTAATAAATTTTTCGTAAATTTACAATGTGCAAAAAAATGTTCTCATTAATTTCCAAAAGGATTAATTCTATATTTAATAAATTTTAATTTGAAAATTTCCAGTGAAAATATCTAATCCCCGGAAAATGAAAACGAAATTAATTCTTAAAATCTAATACTACATCTTTTCTTAAACAGTAATAAGCAAATGTAAGATAATAGTAAGCCACTTTTATGTTTCTATTGGAATATATCTGCTAAGCACAAAATTCTAGAGAAGAGGCTTCAACTACATACGAAAATACAGTATGTTGTTTTTCTCCCACTCGAAAGGCTTCCAAAAGGCTTACAGAATTCATATAAGCTAATAATTATTTTTTTATCTGGAAAATTAACATGAAAAAAATACCAAAATATCATCTAGTAAATTTCAATAATTGGGAAATTTTACAATTAGAAATGGGTTCGATGTTATCATGAAAAACCAATTCTTCGAGGGAGAACATCTTCAGTTTTTTTTCCGAAAACTAATATTTGTAAAAATCTTTGTAAATCCGAGTTTTGTTTTTAAAAGATTGAAATTTTTGGACCAAGTGATTAAAAACAAATTGTAAATGACAAAATCTGGAATGGCATCTTACAATCAAATCTGTATTATTGGTTTGGTCAAAAATGCTAGATTCAATTAATTTGGTTAATAAATCGAATTCGTCAAGTTAAACTTATGGTTGAAAAGTTGTCGAACCACTCAAGCCTCATATAAATTTTAGGTTTGGTGGTTCCTATCGAATATAGTATTAAAATTTCAAGAGTTGTACTTATAGAATCGAGTGCGAGAGGATCCAATATTGCTATAGTTGAAAAATGATGTATACCTACAAGGTACTTCTTTGCTAAAAGGGACAAACATTGCGTGCACTCTAAGGCGCGCAAAAAAGCTTAGCTAAGACTAGAGGCTAATTATAAATAGTTTCTTCTTTTAATATGTATGTAGTAAAAAACAACATGTAGGAAGTGTAATTTTAGAGTTAAGGTTGACACCTCGGTGGTGTTGTGGGTAAGCCCATGGTTTATTATCCGGGGAGTGCGATTTCGATTTCAAATTCCGAACAGATCACAATTTCCAAATATGAAGGAAAATTAATGTGGGTTTAAAATCTAGTATAGGAGATTGTCAATAAAAATTCATTACTTTTCTTCAAAATTTTTAATATCCTACACCTAAAATAAGTATCCCCGAAATTTGAGCTGAATTTAATTGGTGTTTTGCGTATCACCCACATGCATCTCAATATCGAATATCTTCATAATTAATAAACATAGGTAACTTGAAATTTGGTGTTCCAAGAGTATTCTGTACTATTTGCTTATGATTCAAGAGGCGTGAAAATTGAATAAAATAAAATTGAGAGAAATTTAAGTAGTGCTTCGACAACTACCAGTATGTCTTTGAAATAAAATTTGATAGAATATAGTGAGTCAAAATCACCTTAATGTTTCTAAATGAACTGAACTGGGGATTCGTGAAACTTTTAATTGAATTTTTCAAAATAAGGTATTACTAAGTGGGTTTTGTAGATTTACCTTTGTTCCATTACTTGCATTTTTTTCCAAAAGGGCTCAAAAGAATTCCCTTCTAGATTTTCGATACAAAATCTTTAAAGATTTTCACTTCGAAAGTTGTAGTCCTCAGTTATTAGAGCTGTCCCTAAGCAATAAGTACGTACAATATTATATTTTAGTAAAATTTAAGTCAATGTTAAAACAAAAAACAACTACTTTCAGACCCTTTCTTTAAAACAAATATTAGGTAAAATCAAAGAAAACCAAAAACCAAAATCAACTAAACACATATACATAAATATGTATATTTCTACAATTTAATTGTTATAGTAAAATAGCAAGAAAATGCCCCCGAGGAATATTTTTCAAAATTTTTCTAATTTTCATTTTACTTAAAACCATCTCCAAATAAATTAAATGAAAAACTGAAAATAAGAAAAACAAAAGTAGAGAAAAGAAAAAACCATTTCAGTTTGTTGGAAAATTAGAATAAATAAAATAATATTTCGGTATTCATGTAGATGTTAAATAAAATTATCTGAAATTATACACATATGTATGTATATATACAAAAAACTTATAATAAATATATGTTATATGTTAACTAAAAAATTGTTATATTATTATGGACACAGATTTTTGTTATATTCAAGGTTAAAATTTACTTAAATAATAGTTTAGATATAATCTATTTAAGAGTTGCCAAGCTTTTAAAAAAAAAATCCAAAAATTGCTAATTTTTCCAAAACTAACAACTAACTGTAGTGGGTACCGTGAAATATGTCCTTGCGAAATGAAGCCCCAAGTGAAGAATTGGAAGGTAGAATAAAAGGCAAACTCCCGAATATTTTAAACTTAACGATTTATAACACCCCGAAGTCTTATTTCTTATACCTTTGTATATCAAAGATTTTTAATAAGATTTTTAAAATTGCATTCCAAATCAGGGTATTTTCCTTGCTCAAATTATTTATACATTGGTAGGTGAGATTCTGAATTAGGAAAGTTTTTAAAGTTGAAGACAGTTAAATTTTGTATCATTTTGGAGAAGGGTAGCATCGACTCTGTTTCAAAATCTTACTCCAAAATTCCTTCAAAATATCATCTATTTATGACAATTAACACCCCCCAGCTTTATTTCTCAAGAGGTTAAAGAGTAGAATGAAAAATAAATAATACTCGGGGCTTTACTGAAAGAGAAATAATAACCCCGAGGCATTTCACAGCGCCATTGTAATTTACCAAAAGTCCTTATAAATATCTTCATATTTTCAAATTAAACAAAAAACATTCCTTTGGACATAGATAAGAAAAATGTATTAACAAAATTTTTATAATAGATATTAATTTGTTTAAACTAGAATTAGAAATTTCAGAAAAGAATTAAAACTCCTAATTAAAATCCAGGCCTCAACTGACCCAAAAGTTTTTTTAAGGTGGAATATTTTTCAAAAAAAACTTGATTTATTCAGGACGTAATAGTATTCATCAAAAGAGTTCAAACTTTATACAGTGTAGGTTTAATAGTGCTTTAATAACTTTTTGGTCTCCTTAAAAATCCTTTTTTAGTTCACTCGAGCTTGGGCAGTAGTTACACAATTTTGTTCTTGGTTCATTGATATAGCGTCTAATTCGAAGGCATCAATCCATCGATTTCTCGGCTTTCCAACTGGTCTTTTTTTATCTTTTGTCCCGTTTAATACTTTCTTTGGAATGCGGGAGTCTGGCATACGTTGTATGTGACCACCCTGCACAACATCGCTGTCAGTATATACATTGTATAGCTCTAATAACTTGTCTATTATAAGATCACATATTAATTGTGAAATGTATGATTTTTAAATAAAAACTAATGTAGATAATACGAAAGGGTTAGAGCGAGTTCAGTCCTCTTGAATGCCTCCGACATAATATTATTTTTAATATTTTGATATTGTATTTTAGTTAGAAGTTGTAAAATATTAAACCCAGTTTCAAAACTGAGACGCTCTTAGAGCACAGTTCTATCACATTTTAATCAATTTTAGTGGATACCAAAATTATAATATCCAAAACTAATCTACAGTATATATTATATAGTATATATTACTAAATCTAAATGCATAATTATATTATCAACACCATATCAACGAAATTTTTTCTCGACAAGTGCAATGTTCAAATCCTTGCTATTATTGACTACCCTTTTGGGCATGAGCGGTACCCAAATCCCCAGTTCTCTGTAGTCCAATAATATATAAACATAATTTTAAAATTTTTAATTCAACATCAACATATTTAATTATTTCAAGGCTTGTAACTTAAATGGGTTTACATATTATAGTATCAATCATAAAATTAATTTATATATTTTAATAATACATAAATAACTATTATTATTATTATTAATTTAATTATTTATATTATATCATAAATTATTTCCAAAATTGATTTATTCACAATTTAAAATTGTTCTATTACAAACACAACTATTAATAATCAATCCTTTTGAATTAAACCATTATAAAATTATTCACTCAATAAATTTTTGTAACACATGGCAACCTTTTAACATCAAATAATATATTATTTACTCTAGAATATATACCTATACTTGTATATATAATTATATACCTATAACAATATAACATTAACCTATTCATTTTTAATAATATATGTAAATAATATGTTTTAATAATAAAGATAAAGAAATCACATCAGAAAATATAATGACGGCACTATGTAAAGTCACAAACAATGCGAACAATGGTATAATGCTAGAAAAGGACAGATACATATACAGGAAAAATAAAAATGAAACAAGAAATGAACAAAAACAAAACATACATATATGTATATATTTAACAAAAAGATTTTCTGATTTTATTTATTATTTAATATATATATATATATATATATATATATATATATATATAAAAAATAAAATTACAAAATAAATATAAATAAATGTTATAAAAAAAAAAAAATAACAAAAAAAAAGGAAATCGTGAAGAATAACGGGAAATGAAAATTCATTTGCATAATAATAATTCATTTTATTAATAATAAATATTTTCCGTTAAGATGCTTCATGACAATAAGTTTGTTTTTATTTATATTTTTAATTTTAATTTTTTTTTTTTTTTTTTTTTCTGTTTACATTTGATATTTAAGTTCCGCCTATATCTTCCAACTCAAACTCCACCTCCTCCAACTCAACTATTCTTTACCTACCCTAATCTATTAAATATATATATATATAACAACAAAAACAGAACTTATTGGTTTGAAATGAATATTTTATTACCTTAAAAGTAAGAGTGTTTGGAGAACAATCTAGAGAGAGACGTACTAAAGATGGCAAGAAGCAAAGGAAATTAATAATAAAATAAAACATTAGAAAATATGGTCTTTTCACATGAGCTTGGTCCTCTTGCATATGAAATTTATGTTTTTTTTTTTTTTTTCAAACCAATGAGGTCTTCTTTCAAAATAAATTGATCGCCAAATTTTCAAATGAAATTGGTGGATTTGAAAAAAATTAATTTGATCCTAGTTTTAGAAACGCCCTCGTATCTTGGGATCCAGATGTCAAATTAATATGACTAGACAAATTTAGTTCCCAATTCTAAAATAAAAACTAAAGAAAAAAAATTAATTCTCGAAAAATGGCACTTCAATTTTTTAAAATAAATCCGGTAAAATGGCACTTCAATTTTTTGGTACGTTTTACAGCGGCTTAATATTCGAACATTTAAACTTTTTCTTGTTGTATTTAGATAGTCTTATAAAATCGACGAGTAGGTTTTTTTTTCAAAAATTACCGGACCAAAAGGAACGAGGCTGATTAAAAGGAAGCCAATTTAATCTGAAAATTTAGGACTATGTGTATTTAAGGAATTAAAATTAACTTCAACTTAAAACAAACTTCATGTAAAAAAGGACCAAGTTCATGGGAAAAGAGCATATAGGTATATCCAAAAATAAAAACTTCTATAAATTACAAACTTTGAAATAAATTTTAATATTTTTTTTAACTAAAAAATTAAATAAAATCAAATTTAAAATTTAAATAATAATAAATTTAATGTAAAAACTTGTGGAAAATTTTTTTAAATTAAAAAATAAATAAAACAAGTGATGAAAAAAACCAAGGGTTTTTAAAAAAGCACATTTTCATAATAATATAGTGTTTCATACTGAGTATTTTATCGGAATATAATGTTGAAGCTTCAATGTTAATGTTTAATTTATTAAATATATACGTTGATGACTAAGTTACTATTTACTTATAAAAACCGTAATTTTTTTAATTTTTAATTTCTAATAGCCCCTCTATGGGGAAGGTTGCCCTATTTTTCAAGGATCTTATCCTCACTACTCCTCTTCTCCCAACTTTTTTAGGTTCAAGGAATTAAATTGTGAATTCTAGCAAAATTTGAAATTTTATTTAGAATTTTACTATTTAAGCAAAAATGGTTAAAACTGAGAGACACTGTCTTCAATTTAAAGAACCCCTTCTAAATTTAAGAAAATCTTTTGACATATGTTAAAGTATAATGTTGGACCTAAAAAGTTTGTATATTAACAAAAAAAAATTTGAACAGGTATTCAAGTTACAGGTGTTTAAAAATAGCAAAATTTCAATTTTCGAGCTCTTATAGCTGCTGAACAGGGGACGTGACAAAAAAATTTTGTTAACCGACTCCTACTAATTTCTGAAGTTCTAACTTCTCCCAAAATTTTAAGACCCCGGCTGGAACCGTTTAACAGATATGTGGGGCCAAAAATTTTGCAAAAATTGAGTTTTGCATAATGGTAAATTTTAGTACCGTATGGCAACCTTGTTCATTTTAGTGATATATTTTTGTAAAGCCTAAGAAAGCAGCTCTCTTTTACCGTTTTTAGATTGAAAATAAACCTAACAGAACTCTTGTTATATCAATTTAAATATAGGGCTTTTTTGGAATTTGCGGGGGCTGTAGCTTCGTCACCCTTCAAAATTAAGAAAAACCTTTGACACATGTTGAAATATATTTTAAGAGCTTTCAATTTTGTAAATCACAAAAAAAAAATTTAAACAGGTCTTCAAGTTACAGGTGTTTAAAAATAGCAAAATTTCAATTTTTGGGCCCTTGTAGCTGCAAAACAGGGGACGTGACAAAAAAAATTTGTTAACCGACTTCTACTTATTTCTAAAGATCTAACTACTCCCAAAATTTCAAGATCCTAGCTTGGCCCGTATAGAAGATATGTGTAGCCAAAAATTTTGCAAAAATTGAGTTTTGCATAATGGTAAATTTTAGTACCGTATGGCAACCCTAAACGTTTGTCTTTTAAAAATTTATAAAGTTTATAATACCGGCTATCTTTTGCCGTTTTCAGACTGAAAATACACCTAATAGAACTCTTGTTATAACAATTTGAATATAGGGCTTTTCCCAACTTTGGGGGGCTGCAGCTCCGTAACGGGTGGGGCTACAGAAAAAAATTCGTCTACGAAATTATTTTTTTTGTAATACCTACTTGTGGTTAAAATTTCTTTTCTCTATTTCAAACGATGTAAAAGTTTTTGTAAACATACGGACAGACAGACAGACAGACAGACAGACAGACAGACGGACGGACAGAGTGAAACTATATAGGCACATTTTTACAAAATTTTTTGAAAATGTGCTAAAAAAACAAATTTATACAAAAACAACGAAATAAAAAGTTATTTAAAGTAATAAAATAAATAAATGAAGTAACATTTTTAGAAATTTATTATAAAAACTTGAAAGTAGAAGATGAATCTGATAAAATTTAATAAAACGAAAAATTGATAAAAAAAAAATTATATGTTCCTTAAAGTAGGCAATAATTTAAGAAATTTTAATTGAAAATTTCACATAAATTTAAATTTTATTTTGCTTTAATAATTATATAGATTCAATTTTATTTTATTATTCATTTATATTTAATATTTCAAATTATATTAGAATTTGGAATTTTAATATTATAATCGGCTACCAGGGCCGGTAGAATACTGTAGTCCCGTAGCGTTGAACGCAACATAATTTGCTATCAAAATCAACTTAGGAATATTTATTATATGTTCTCCCTACTATAATTTAAATTTTAGAATTCCTGCATGAGTCCTTTTTGGTTTTTATTTTTTGTTTTTAATTTTACTAAAATAAAAAATTATACTAAAAGAGGATTAGAATTTTTGAAAATAATCCGATTATAATATTCTAAGTATATATATATACTAAAACTATTTTTGAATGTAAAGTCAGAGTGTAAACAATTTAAAGAACATTAAAAAAAAAAATAAAATTAAATATAATGAAAATCACTAGCTCTACTTTAATTTTTCAAATCTTGTTTCCTGTTTTAGTTTTTTTTGTATAATTTTTTTTTTTCAAGATTTTGATTTTGGTATTTTGTTTTTGTATTCTTTTTTTAACAGAATTAATGTAAGATATAAAAAATGATGATTTTTATTTCTAATTATTATGAGGGAAAATTTTTTGCTTTGTTTTTTTCATTAATAAATTAAAATTTAAGCTGTAAGTCTAAAGCCTTTAAAAATGTGTTGAAAAAATTTTTTTTTGCTAAGTAGTAAAAAATTTTTTTAAAAACTTCCGTTTAATATATTATTTTTAATTATAAAATGGAGGGAGGTGTTCAAAATTAAGTTGAACAGGATTTCAATTTAAAAAAAAATGTGTATTGCATAACTTCAGGAGGAATGTTTTTTTATACTTCAAATAATATTATAATTTACCATATTTTCAATTAAAAACTTTAAAGACAATCAGTGGCGATTGAAAAATTTTTAATTATTTTATTATACTTTAAAAAAATATTTAAATATAATAGGTACCTATAACGAATTATTTGAATTTGAACTGAGAAGAAATGATGCAATGTTGAGATTTGCATATTAAAAAAAAATTTATTAAGAAATTATGTGTTAAAAATTTTATTGCATTCTATTATTTTAATTATTTGCATTCTAAAATTCAGTTTAGAATGCAAAAGTTTCATCGATAACTGATGAGAAGTAAAAGTTTTTTTAGTGTATCAGGAGCTATAAGACCTGTGAGCAAAATTTTCTTAAAGTGCTTCTCATTTTGGTAAAATATAATTTGCGTTAAACCATTTCTAGAGCCTTTAATGAAGTCATCATTCTACGCCATTATTATGAAGTCATCATTCTGAATTATTTTAAAATAAAATTAATTATTCTTTAGAGTTTACTTTGTTTAAATATTTATTCGAAAAAAAACTGATTGTTTTCGAACTCAGGCTTTTTATGTTTATTAATACAAACTCTTATGCATTTTCTTTCGAATTTACGTACTTTGCCTATTAAGCTTGCACTGGTTTTTTACCATAAAGAAAAACCATACTCATGAATTGTAATTTTTTGTGATTATTAAATATTAATGTCTGCAGGTAGAATATTATTTAAGGCCTATTGTTAATATTGTTGTTTCCGTTAAGAATTTTTTGCCTTTGTCAATTCAGTATTTAATATGACCAGTGAATTTTAGTTAAGTGAATTTCGATGTAACTGAACTCGAAGATATTTAACGATTTTGTTGTTTGAGTTGACATAGGTGATTTAGTTTTAAATAATATCTGAACTAATGTAACTTGGCCATGACAAATATATTATTATGATGATTATGTGTTGCATAACTTTAGGAGGTAATATTTTCTCTTCTAATAATGGCAATATTCTTACTAGTTTCATTTAATTAATAGTGATACTTAATTCATCCAATTTTCCAGAGCATAAAGTCTATTCAAGAAATTCCAAATCATAAGCAATTAAAAATTATATGACATTACTATCAATCAATTGTATCAAATATTGAAATAAATTGGACTTATTTAAAAATTCCGGAAATACAAAAAAAAATAATAGATTTTTTATTTAATTCTTTATTGAATTTTAGTTTTTTTTTTTTTTAAATTTTAGTTTTTTTAAAAAAAAAAAATAATATGAATTTTAAAAATGGCTATTCAATCCAATTATAAAATTTTCATAAGTTTCCAGATGACTTTGCAATTATTTCCATTTTAGACAATTGAATAAAAAAAAAACTTTTTTAAATTAATAATAGAAATTTGCCGGAGGTATAAATAAGTTTAATGCAATATTTCAATTATATTTCAAATGCATAAATTTTTGAATAAACTCAAATTTAAAATTTTTAAAAATGGTTTTTGTATTATTATAAATTGCCAAAGTGGAAAATATTTAAAATTCGTATTCTATACGCTAATAAACAAAAGGCATGATACAAGGCAGTACGCTGTAATTTGGAATCGAAAAATCTTGGAAAACAATTTAATGTAAATATAAGCTCATAGCTTCTGAAATACTTTTTTATAGTTGGTTTGAATTCATGATTCTGAATCAGAATGGTTTTAACGTTAATTTCTAATTATATCTAAAATAAAAATCAAAAAGCCCTAATATAAGCCTTTCAATCCCAGCAGTGATAGTAAACTAGTATGGAATCACAATCATAGGGACTGGACCTGCAACTTAAATCAAACAACCACCCCAACTCATTTCAAATTTTAAAGACATTAATAAAGCAGCATAAAACAACGATTCACCACTGCCTAAATGAAAAACTGATGCACCACTGCCTTAATGGAAAAACGATGCAAAACTGGCCTCATATTTCCTAAAAGGTTTAATATAGCCTAGAATATATCATTTTCTCTATAAAAATTCTTTTCGGAACAGAAATTTTTATAAGTCCCCAAAATAAAATGAATAAGGTCCTCCAGTTAAAGAACTCTTTGCATATGAAAAAAGTCCCCAAAATTTCATAGAAATTACATAATGCCTACAATATCTAATATTTGATTATTTAAAATATCAAAATTGGATAGTGGTTTAAAGAGCTTGTATAGGCGCGTAACTATTCAAAAATTCCATTTATTTAAAGAAAAACTTATTTGTTAAAATGGAACACAAGTTAACTCCCAATAATATTTAAATTTTATAATATATTATTAAATTGAATCTAATCAATGTAACTTAATAATGATTGTTGTATTTAACACTTAAAAAACCAATTTTTTAAATTTATATTCATTGGTACAACATTTAACGCTTGATTTCACTTGGCTATCAAAAATTGACATAAAATGTTTTTGTCAAACATTTAAACTTTCAAAAAAATTAATTTTCATATTATGTCACCAAAATGTAGTGTAAACAATTTTAGTAAATTTGTAAACCTTTTTAACATACATTTAGGACAAAAAATTGATTTTAAAGTTTATGTGTTTAGCCAACAAAAAAATGCATGAATTTTAAATGAGAATTTAATGATTATTTAACGGTTTTCAATCGTCTATCAAATTATTGTTTGTTATAATTTTAATAGATCCGATTAACAGAAGGGATGATCAACAATGGAATTAAAATTACAATTGCCATGGAAACCAATTTAATCCAAATGGAAAGATGTGCAAATGAAAATTGATTTAAGAGAAAAATTTAAGAAATTTCTACCATAGTAGGACCTGAACCCTGTGGAGCTCAACCAATTATCCACTCGAAGACTTTCAACATTGAAAAAGGAGTTCCATAGAAATTTTTGTTTTTAATGCTTATTCAATCATGTAAGAAGTATAGGTCATTCCCCAAGTTATTTAGAGTAGGCTTTAGCTTCTTTAACCGTTATTAAAGGGGTTTGAACCATTAAATTTAAAAAGTCGGAATTTTGATCACCAAGCCATTGGTCAGATGTTCGGCATTCGATCGTAGTATGTATTGGCATATTTACGTGCCGTAAAAGAGCTTATGAAATTCTTTTGTTATGATCCCATCGTCTATATGAAACCATATTTCATCTTATAGGTTAATCTAAAAATTGGTGATTTTTATGTGTATAGCGATTAATTAGCCAATTAGCTTCTCTAATAATATTTTCTAAAATTTTCCTCTTTATATTACACAATATGTGATTCCTAAGCCCATTTCCGAAGGTTCCTTCCCACAAAAACTAACTTTGCATTTGTATTAAATGTAAATTAATGGGGTTTTTTTGGTATGATATACTATATTACTCAGAAAAGCATCTACTTTGTAAACTATATTTTTAATCCAAAGTTTCGTGAATGTTGAACTATGGTTTATCCATTCTATATCCAACCATTGAATTCTGTAACATATGAACTATGATAACCTACATTGACTACATTGCGAGATTTGATGTTTTATTTATTTAATAGTTCCACAGTTTAAGTCAGTTCCAAAATTTTTAAAGTTTCTTCTAATACCATCTCCACTCCAATTCCAATACTATTTTAGGTTCTAAATAAATTGTGACAGTATTAAATTCCTGTCATTTCAACATTATAACTAAAAAATTGAATTGATATTCAATGACTTGGAATTACATTCAATTGTCCACTTTGCAAGTTATAAAATAATTAAAATTTCCGCTAAAAATGCAAATTTAAATTTTATATTTAAATAATTTTTATACCAATTTAAATGAAATTTTTTCAAAATTGATATCCACCCTAATTGAAATTAATATCATTAGAGAATGAGCGATTAAAATACGAAATAATAGAATAAAAGAAAGAAAGAAAGAAAAAAAAGTATCTATAGAATATTATTGCACAATTTCTTTTTTATTTTAATTTATGGCTTCTAAACTGGGTCAAGGCAATGAAGCATTTCAATTTAAATTCTTTTCATATTAAAAACAAAGAACACAATAAAAAATCTTAAGTTTAAAAAAAAAAAAAAACTTGAACATTAGATCTAATAAAAATATCATGTTTATTTATAAAAAAAAACAAAAACTATATATGTATTTTTATCAATTCGTCCTTTAAATTTTATTCCATGTCCTTTGTTTTTTCATTTTCAAATGCATGCATAAATTCAAGTGACGCATCTTTAATTTTTCATTATAAAATTTTCACTATTATTTTATTTCATTCCATTTTTTCCTAATAGAGTCTTTCGATATTTCAAGTCCTGTTCCGTGAAGTTTGCGGGGTCAGGATATCGGTGATTTCTATACTCAGAAACTTTCTTCTTCTCTTCTATGGCGCTACAGTCTGTTTTTGAACCATGGTCTCCCTAGAAACTCCGCAGTAGCCGGTCCTAAAGCCGGTTCACAAAGGAGAAGGGAAATATAGTTGCAACCTGAACGGCCACATACATCGGCGTCTCAATAAGTGGGAAAATGTTATATAATGTAGTTGAACTCGTAACATAGTTATGAGAACTTCAACGTATTATATGACAAAATCTGAAGCAACTTTCAAATCCAACGGTCCTCCAAAGATGGGGGTTTGGTATACGGTTATCCAGTAAAAACAGCCCTATCCGGTAAAAGACATTGTTACGAAACCAGTAAATTTTATCCACGCAAATTATACTAATTGCATTATTTTTATTATAAAATTGAAATAGATAAGCTTTATATTTTGGAAAACTATTGGCAAAGTCAATAGTAAGTCCTTGGAAATGAATACCTTATTTTGATTTATCCCTGTCTGTGAATGTTAACTCAATTTAAAATAAAATTAAAATAATTGAATGGACATACCTATAATACATTCTTTTTGCAATAGAAACAAGTTAATTAAATTCTTAGAGGCTGGTCAGAATATATATAGTATCAGATAACCACTAACAATCAGAATAACAATTAAATCTGAATTAGAATTAAAGAAAAAATAAATTTGAAAATATAGTTCAAAACAGTTTGAAATTTATTTCTAAGGCCTCAGTCACGCAGACAACAAACGAGAAATTTTTCAAGAACAGTTTCAATCATATTGGTTATATAGAAGAACGAGAAAGTTTAAATAATGGTCATTTGCCAGTAAAAATTTGATTGCGGAAAAAAAAATCTTGTTTGCTGTCTACGTATTCGTGGCCTATAAGTTGAATTTTAAACCAAATGTTATTTGCAAAATGCTTGATATCATGACTTTTGTTTTAAAAGATTTAAGATGTTGTGCGCATCCAGCCGATTAATTAAAATGAGTGTCATGAAGATGATCATAAATTAGTCTTGATGGATTACTATTAATAGTACAAGATACTTTAAGAGATTGGCTTTTCAATTGAAGTATTTTTGTGTTACATCAAAATAGTGCTAAGATCTGAGACTTTAACCAAGGCTTCGAATGCCTGAAAAACAATGGTAGTTAATTAAATGAATAAATAAATAACGAAAATAAAATTAAAATTTTATTTTAAAAGCTGCTATAATTTATTCTTATTCAAAGCTGAATATTATATTCTCCTAGGACATGTTATGTAACAAATATATATTTATTAAAACTAATATTTGACAGATATGTCTACTACGTATAACGCAAACAAATCTACAGCGATAAAATTGAAAAAAACTACATTTACAATAATTTGCACAAAAATATATGAATCCATACTAAAATTGACGCATCAAATGTTAAAAACCTAATACAAATAGTACTATACACTGGAACTCGTTTTAAAGGATAGAATTTCCTGCATTATCTGCAACGTTTAGATTAATAGCTTTTTTAATAGTAATGCACACCATCGCTTAATTTCAAATTATTCAAATGTTACAACAAACATAATCAAAAAAATATATTTAGTAAATCTAATTTTAGATAGTGATCCTCAAGCACCATAAGCCTTGCACAATATTATATAGAAATCAAATTTTAAAATAAAAAGTGAAATTGATTTCTATTTAAAGAAATTAAAGAACATTTTATTAAGCCTGATTTCTGAAGAAACTCTTATAACAATTACTATTGTTGAGAGGCGCTACGACTCCAATTTCCAAAGACAAAAATTAACTAATTCGTAATATTTTTCAAAATTTTAACTTGGGAATTAGTTCATTGTTTTGGGTATATCAGTTTATTTTATGAATTTGGTGACCAATTCATATGGACTAAATCTTAAAAACTCATAAATATTTCTGGGGATTAGTTCGTATCTTTTGAGTATAACTTCAGTTTGATAATCGGGTTCGTCTTTTTTGTATAAATAAAAATCCACCTTTGAAAGTACCTTACTTTTATTATAATCAACCGTATTCCCATACTGAATACCATTGCTAATATTTGTCAAATTCACAATTACACTAAATTCTTAATATACATTCCTCTGCATCCATAAATACTAAATTTTTTAGAATTCCATTGAAATATCATTAAATTAAAATTATTACAAATATTATTTACTAAAAATATCTAATAATGAAATATTATTTTAGAAATATTATTACGCATTTCAACAATTTATTTACTAAATATTTTGTTAAAATACTCATTGAATTGTTTTATTTTTAAATAAATAAAATGTTAATCAATTGATTTAATAATCAAAAATAAATATTAACAATTATTTTTAATTAAAAAATGGTTGAAATTCTAAAAATTTCAACACTTAAAAATACTTATTAATAATTATTATATTACATTAAAATTTATAATTAATTATGATGTTATTTTTAGAATAAAATAAATTATTATTTAATATTGAATTTTAATTGTTTAATAGTAAAAGTTTAACAGAAATAGAACTAAAAATATTTGGAACTCAAAACAATTTTATAAAATATATCTCTAAAAAAAACTTTAATAGATTACCATTATAAAATTGTACTTGAATCTGTGCAATCTCTGCATCAATTTAAAAATTTTTTTAGTAAAAAATTACCTAGAATAAATTGATTAATACAAATGTATGCGTTGAATTCATAAATAATGCATTTACATATATACGAAATGAGACCCACAACTTTTACAGAATATAAAATTATAATATCTTGTTTTATTCATTTATTTCATTTCATATAACTCGGCGTCATCAACTCAATATTATTCCAAACGTATGGAATATAAAAGTTCCTACATGTTGTAGGAGTAGGTATTTCAAGAGTGCATATAATACAGGTAGGAATTTATTTCATTTAGACGACGTGATATATGCCCTCAGATCTTATGTCCCAATTTTTATGTTGCACCGTGGAATTTGCGCACTTCCATACGTACGACTCTTTGTCCCTGCCATAGTCTTTCACTTCACAATTTTCTTTGTGCTTCCCTTGAAGAAACTACTACTGACATTGGCGCAGCGTAAGTTTTCACTGGCGCGAGGACCTATCGTGCGGCTACACCCGCGATCACTCTATGAATTTTTATAATGTATATAATATGCATCTCCCTGTCATTTCTCTTTGCATTTCCCAAATGTCAGTAATTAAAAAAAGCTCACAAGATTTTTTAACCATCCATAATCCTTCAACTATCAGTGTGTTCAATGAAAGTTGTTTAAAATAACTTCAATGCTTAGTGAGTCATAAGAACCTACAGATTTTTGAGATGTTTTGATACATAACTATTAGGATGAAGTGAGCCATTCCGCCTTAATTTTGTCAGAGCCTCACCACTGGTAGGATATATTTCTCCGACAATATTTGGGCAATATATCGTGCCGCTGTTCGAACACAATGCTCAAGGAAATAATGACCTAGGGCTATATGGCATATTGCCTTGCATTTAATCATCAATTTAAAATTAAATTGCATTTAGTTTTCATTTAAAAAAAAAACACAAAATTCAAATTCATATATTCAGATACATTTTATTTGTAGGTGGTAGTATCTGGTAGTTAGATGAAAACAAAATGTTTTCAGATATTTTATAAAATTCTAATTTCCGAAATACATTATAAATGCCATTTTAATTAATGACATAAATTAAAAATAGGAGAATTCAAAATATCTCGTATACTTATTTATATAAACATATAATGTTGCAAAATTGTTACAAATATTTTTGCAAAAATATTTTAAAACTAATTTCCAAAACATCCGAAAAAGTAAATATTATGTATTTTTTTTCTCAATTTAAAAAAAAAATGTTTTTTCCATCATTCATCCGTAAAATAATGCAAGTGTAGTGTACTAAGTTAGTTTTTGATTGCATAATATATTATGTATTTACAAAACATTAAAACTTAAATTTGAAACATATGAAAAAAATTGAACTCAAAAAATATTTAACTATGTTATTCCAATACAACTATACGAATTTATAAGAGTAATTGCATACATTTAGGCATCTGTTTCTTATATAAATTGTATAAATTTAGGCTTTGTGTCAGCCTAATTTTTGTATAACTTGGAGTATTTATTTATTTTATTTTTATTTATTAAATTTAGAGTAATTATTTATTTATTTGTAGTACCAGACAGTAGTAAATGTTGCCTGATAATATTAATCCTTTGCCGATTTGACATTTATAATTATGAAATTATTGTAATACTAGCTGTTGGCCCGTCACAGAATGACGGAAGGTCAATTGAAAGAAGAACTTTTTCTAATTAAGAACTATTTCTAATTTCATTATGTACATTATGTTAAAAGTATCTCAAATAAAATTGCAATCGTTACATTTTGTATAACGCATATTATGCTCCGATTTTAGTAATAGATGCACAGAAAATAAAGAAATGACTCATATAATTTCTTGAAGTATCTTAAAAACTTAATTATATAAAATAAGTTAGTTAGTCTACTTTTTTTATGTTTCGTATTTTATAAAATGTTGTTGTCGTTAGTTCAAATCTCTTCTTGGTCTAATTTTTTTTTAATTAATATTTTTTTTTTATTTAAGAGCGTACGTGCTTAAATTAAATAAATTAGTAAAAGATTTTAAATTTTTTTATAAGTTTATTCTGTTTTAATAATGATCTATTTCTCCATCTATTAATGTTTTGTATATAAATTTTTAAAAAATTTTGCTATACATTCTATATTGTTTCCTTTGTTTAGATTCAAATCGAAATCCTTGTTTGTTGCTAACATTCTATAATGTACATCCTTAACTTAACATGTTCAATAATGTATCTATAATTTATATGTACGTAAAATTGTATTAAATAAATGTTGAAATTTGAATTAAATTTTGCATTATCAAATTCAAATTATAAATTTTATTTGGAATTTTTTCAATATACCTAATTTACTTTAAAAACAATTTATTTTGTTTGGCTTCTATGGTGCATTCAGCTCAGGTATTGTATACCCGAAGCCACTTGCCCAAACTTAACACCATTTTCTTCCATTTTTAGCTTTTTGTAAATTGTAAAATATTTAAAAGATTATGAAGGAAACATGAAGGGATGGGAGATAGATGAGGGAGAGTTAAGAGCGAGATGTGGGAAACTTTGAAATTAATTTGACACATTTTTTGGTTTATTTGCTTCTTAAGCAAAGCAAGCGAAATATTTATCAAAGCGAATAATTAAGACTTTCTACACAAATATTCATGTGAAGCATAGTCTTCTTAATTTTTATTTACAAAATGTTTTACTATTTAATTAAAATTTCCAGAAAATCATCTGTGATTTTTAAAGCTGAAATGAATTTATTCATATAGGTACTAATAAATAAATTTTATTCCATCAAAAAATTTTTTTTTTTTATTAAAAATAAATAAAATATTTTTTGGCCTGCTTATGATAATTTTGGATATTTTATTTTCTAAAATAAAACACATCCAACAAAACATTAATATTTTTTTTTTTTTTATAATTGAACACATCCAACAAAACACATTTAATTGAATGCGTTTGTTACACCTCATTCTAGACAAATATATTAATAATAATAATACACTATAATTTATATAACGTATTATAATTATTATTAGATATGATATGACCAGGGGTTGAACCCGAGACTTTTCGTTTGAAAGTCGTCACTTTACCACTGATCTATCGGTCAGATAACTTAAAGTATTCAAATGCATCATTTAGCAAATTCGACTTAAATGCATGTTACCGCTGGAAAAATTGAGTGACGTTTGATGGAAAAATTGAGTGACTTGTTCAAACGGTTTCTTAAACATACATGAAGGGGAATGTTTGAATAATAACTATAGGATTTATTCTCCTGAATATCTATAAAAAATATATTAAATCCAATTGGAGCTACCCAATCGGAGCTGGGATATCTAGATAAAGTGCAAAGATCAGCTTCAAATCTGATCAATTACCCCGTTTTATAGCTACCTAATAGAGACAAACTCAAATTTTTCCAAAAAAGAATATTAACATCTTTATCTCGAAAATCCCCTAAGTTTTCCCATGCTTGCCAAATAATCCATTATCCGAATTCCAATTTCTAAAGTTTCCTTTTCCGCTTCCCATCCTGGAAACTAAATTGTAAATTTGTATAAAAGGTCCCATTCTAAAATTTTTAGTTTTGCGGGTTCTATTGGGTAAATTTAAAGTCACACAATAAAATCCAAAAGAACTGTTTATAACTTTAATGGATCGCTTTCGATGCTTCCAAGACCCTTGTAAAATAAAAAAACAATTTTATGTAAGAACAAATATTAGATTTATTTTATTTAATCTAGTTCTATTTTAACACTATAGCTTGCATTTTATTTGACTATATTTACAACTGAGTATATTTACTTTGACGCCCTGAATTGAACCCCACGCGAAAATTTTTCATTCAAATCTGAAACAAAGTCTTATATTTGTAAAATGATAAACAAAATTAATTATTCGGTATAGATATTGAAATAGTTTGAATTGTATGAAAGGTTCAGATTATTGTACAGTTTTAAAGTAAGATTCAAAATCAGGCTAAGTCCTTCTTTTAAGAAATTATCTATAAATAATATAATACATACGATATCTTGTGAAATAATGAAATCCCTACTAGTATTTTAAGATATTCTTAAATTGAATCTGCCTAAATAAACCTCGTTATCTTAATTAGAAATCTATTAATATTTAATAAAATGTTAACTATCAGAGAGCACTTTAGTACTTAATTAATAACCTTTTAAGATCCCATGTACTTATTTAGATTTAGGATTAGATTAGAATTAGATGAGTTAGATTCACAAAAAGATTTATGAATTAGATACCAAATTTATTATATAAATTTCTTCAACACCACTTTGTTTTTAAAATACCTTTTAATTTATAGTTCTTCTTTTTTTTAAATTTTAAGAAATACTTTTTACCACTTAATTTTAATCATTCAACCCTAAAAATATGCAAAAAAAAAAATCTAAATTTTATCTGAATTTAACTCAATTATTCTGTCACATTAGCATATATAAAGTTTCAACATTAAAAAATTGCAGAAAAATATTTATCACTTTTTTTTTTGAATAAAAAATAACCATTTCAACGTTTTTCTCCTATTAATATGCAATATAAATGAATAAAAAAACTATTTATAATAGCCAACTAAGGTAAAAACGATTTCTCTCAACATTACTATCAATTTGCGTTCTTCACAATTTTTATTAATTTATACTCATTTTTCTTTAACCCCGTCCAAAACAAAAAATGAAGATTTAATGCGAAATTCATGTTAAATATTTTCTATGATTAAAAATTTAAATTTCTGAAATAAAAAAACGATGAGAAAAAGAGATAGCAAATTAGTATAGGAAAAGGAAAAAAAAATAAAAACAACTAAACAGATAGTTTGTAATTTATTTTTATAAGATGGAGAAGAAGATGGAGATGGATCAGAAGAGTTAGAAAAATCTAAAATGTTAATCTGACAAATAATCTAAAGTTGTTTTCCTATTGACTTTCTCGTACAGTTAGTTCATTTTAAATGAAATAAAATTGTATCCAAAACTTTTGAACTGAGATATATGAAGTTAATAAAATATTATGTCAGCGGATTTAAGATTAGTTTTACGGAAAACCTATTGTCCATTACAATACTTTTCTGATATACATATAAAGACATTCTTATATACATGAGAAATATCCGGAAATAGAAAAACTGAAGGAAACAACATACCCTTAATTAATTTAATATAGGTATGCTTGATCCATTAAAAGTACTTTTGCTTAGAAAATTTAAATTTCCGTACCTGTCTGATATAACAGTTTTTTTTTTTTCGAAATATTTTAATTTTAAAATAATAAATTAATTAAATTTTTTTAATATAATACTACCCTGATTTCATTGCAATATTGAATATATTAAAAAATAGCTTGTAGACAAGCTGCATTTCAAAAACACATTTGCATACCTAATGTGCATTTTATATATACCCAATTTTATAATGTGTGTAAGAAAATTTCCTTTATAATTGCATACAGTTAAGATTTGTATATATTAATTTTAAATTTCATTAATTTGCATACTGTTGAAACTTGAAAGTGAATGTTAAAATATACTCATACAAGCTATTATGCTTCTGGTAACATAACAATTTTCATTAAAAAAAAACAAATGGATACCTCCTATAATTATGCAAATAATTTACAAATTTATTTGCATAATTATGGGAGAGAAAAAAATTTAGATTGAAGAAAATTATATATCTGGAATAGTTTAATTTAAAATTTTAAGAGATTTTAAAAATCTTGCGTTATTTTATAAACTTTAAATAGTGCCTAGAACTTATGCAATTTTTAAATTTTGTGTTACCTAAAATCTGACATATTTTTATTAATAATTATTATATAAAAAGTTTTGCAAAAACTTATGTTTAGGGTATAGGACAATAAAATTAGAAAAAACGAAGTATGTAGTATATGAAGTGGCTTCTTAAATTTCCTTCTTCCTCTGTTTCCAGCACCATAAGAATAAAATCAGCTTGTCAAAAAATTTGAAAATTCGTAAAACACTCAAAATAATTGAGTTCTTGAATGAACGTAGGTAAAAGGATATTCCAAATTTGCCCACCGTTGATGACGCTGTAAAAAAAAGCGGGTATAGGCACAAAAAAATGCATCGGATCAGAATCAAAAAATTAATCGATTTAGATATGGGTGTTCGTCCTTGCGTCTGTTCTTGCGTTCACATTTTAACTCAATAACCAAAGAAGCTGGGATTCTAAAATTTTCAACTTCAATTTTTATATAAGAGCTGTCTTTGCAATCAAAATTCAGCTAGTTTGCTCCCGGATTCGTATAGCTGTTTTGGGACCAAAGTAATAAATCGGAAGATATATAAGGTTAATATAACATTCACTCAGATATCCTAGAGTTGAGACAGTCTACTCTCGACTCTTCTTCGTTTTTTCTAATTTTATTGTCCTATACCTTAAATATCTTACGTCGCCTTTTGCTTTTAACAACTGTTTAATATTCGTTTTTTAACTGTAAAATAATTAATTAAGATCGTGCAATTGTAAAAAAATAATTTCTTAAAATTTAACATCTCATTGTGTATTTTTTTTAATATTTGAAATTTTTCTTGTTTTTTTGCAATATTTTAAAAAAGAAAATTAATCATCAATTTTTTAACACGTTTTTATATTTAAAAGAAAATCCAAGAATTAATTAAAGAAAAATATTTTTGACATACTTATTAAATAAAATAAAATAAAAAAACAATATTTTTTTCAATATATACTTTTATTAAAGTAGTACTAGGCCCCTAAAATGTAGAAAATAAAAAAATTTAAGGTAGATCTTGGGAATTTGTTACTGTGTTAAAATAAAAGTGAATTGTTGGTATAAGAAACAGTTCTTTTAATGTTTCAAAACTTTTAAGCTTAAAATGTTGAAAATTTTCATTAACCAAAAATTAATGGTAGATCTTTTGCATTTAAAAGTGTTTTAATATAAAAGTAAATTGCTGGATTAATATTAACTTAAAGAAGAACTGTTTCTCATTTTTCATCTTTGAAGGAGGATCGAACTCAGTTCTACTTACACCCTAAGCCAGTTTGCTAACCACAGAACCATACAATTCTTATAAATTTATGGTCAGATTTCTAATATAAATGTATCACTAACTGATAGAATGAAAAATAAAGCCATAGACACAGGCAAGTTCATATAAAAGTATATAATAAAACAAGAACTGGCTTAGCAGCTTATAAAAAAAATATAAGACATATTCAATCCTACAAATCCATTTTACAAAGAAAAAACATTGAATAACGGGATTTCCATTTTGTTAAGAAATTCCAAGAATATTAATTGGCAACTGAAAAATTTATTACCTGTTTAACATAATGTTACAAAAATATAAAAAATTTCATTATTTAGAAAAATAATAAATGGAAATAATCTTAAGTATTTCCTGTGAAACAATTTTACAATCCCATTACAATATTTCTTGAATTAATTTTTATGTATTTCTTTAAAAGAGTTTTTGGATATAGAATTTATTTCTTAAAAAAACATAAAAATTTAACTTACAATTATCAATTATAATGAAATGTTAAATCATAAAAATTTGTATATTTTTTGAAACGTTTCGAAATTGTAATTATTTTGAATTATGGAAAATTTTTACTATTTGTAAAATATAAATTTTTTTTGGATGCTTGTACAGTATCGAACAAATGAAGGAAATTGTAGGTTACAAGGAATGAAACAACTTATATACTATACTTACACACTAAAAATAGCGGATAATATGTCAAACATATGCTTTATTTTTTGCTATTGATCGGCAGCTGTCAAACGTTAATTATCATGTCACGGTCAGCTGTTAAATATGTAAATTATTAGGCAATATAATTGGGTTTAAAGGATTAGTGAAGCTAATCTACGAAAAATCGAATTTTTAATTTCTTGAAGGAAAAAAAAACCAACTAGTCAAAGTCATGGAAAATTATTTCGACTATTGATTACAAAAAAATGTATTATGCAAAGAACTAATAATATTCACCTTAAAGTAAATTAATCTGGAGCAACTATAAGTACCACCACTTTAAAACTAATCGAATCTATATTACGGCTCTACAATAATATCGATATTCCAATATTTTTTTTTAATATAAATTTAAAATGTCTAATTTTTCCGAAAAATTTAAATAAGATTTATTTTTTTATTTATTTATTAAAATACGAGACATTAGTAAATATTGCCTGATATTATAATAGTCCTTTGCCTATGTGAACTTCTTACATCAAATTCTTTCTATTAATTTATAATTACAATACTATTTAAATTTATCAATTAAATCTCAAGAAAATATTACAAATTTTTTAGTACAAATTTTAAAACAATAATAAACGTCAAAACATTAGATTTAAACTTTTAGAAAAATAATTCAAACGTTAAAACGTCATTTTGCATTTTCGAAAAAATAAGTTTTAAATACCTTCTAATTAAATACCATTTAATATAAGAAATATTATATTCATATTAAAACTGATCAAATGAATTGAACATAGAATTTATATGACAGAGTACTACGGCTTATAATATGTAGATATGTCTTAAATTTTCAATAGTCACAATACTATTTTTTGTTGATATTGTAATAATTTTGTATTTGAGTTATATGGTATTCTACTATATCTGTGAGTTATATAATTCAATAAAATTATTTGTTTTATATTTTGCATTTGTTTATATTGTTATATTAATGTATTTTTATTAAAGTTATATAATAATTAATTACTGATTAAGCTATTAATTTTAACCCAATGGCGAATGGTTGCTTAGTGGAGTCGAAAACCAAATACTTTTTGCACTTTCACCGGGCTTCGAACCTGGGGTTTCCGCATGAAAGGTCAGCACTCTTACCACTTGTGTCTGTGTAACCCAGCTGATAAATTTTACATATGCACAATGTAAAAGTTTTTTCTGGTTCAAGCCAACATCTAAGTCTAACTTAGCAAAAGAGTTGATGATTTAAATTTGCCCAGTATGAGCTTAAACTAGATGCAGTAGGAAGTTTAAATACAATACATATACTTATAATTTTTGATTTGGAAAAAAGGCATATTTGGAAAATAGTTCAATTAAAATTTTGACAAGTAGCACGTTTTGGTTCGGATTGTACTAATTTAGACTAATTTTTAAAACTTAGATGTTGTTTAATTTAGGCAAATTACTATACTATTAAAGCCTCCAAATCATTGACAAATTATATAATGAGTAAATTTGGTAAATCGAAACTCATACTACCTAGGATATCACTTCTTTCCACTGTTAAAATATGTAAAAGTATACATAGCTGTTAGTTTTTAAAGTAGAAACCATACTCTGTGCAAACTCGTGGAAGTTAACAAAGTCTTTCAGTCTCTTTTTCAACAATATGTTAAACCCAGTTTTGTTCGTGATTGTAGGAGTATTATATAAATAAAATATTATATGATTAAAATTATATATTGAATAAAAATCATTAATTGAACAAATATTTGTAAATCCTACTTATATATAAATTAATTTCTTTAAAAAAATATTATATTTTTTTAGAAGATGAATTTCCAAAGAGAATTTTTTTTTCGACAAAGAAATCAAAAAAAATGAAACTTAACTTTCTATACATATTATGACAAATTAATTTTTTTACAGAAGAAACAAATTTCAATAAAGATAAAAAATTACTTAAAATTTTAATACGTATATATGAAACAAATTGTATTTAAATATTAAACAAAATGTCCTTTAATACCATTACTATATACAATACTTAAATATTTTAATATTTCTTTTTTTCATTTATCACTAATATAATATACCTATATACTTATAATATATACCTAAATTATTACATAATACAATATTTACTTAAGATTTTTCGATTGAAAGATGAAAAGAAACATTTTTTAACATATGATAAGTCAGAAATATCATATGTACCTACATATATAATAAATGTTATATGTAATACTTGTATATTTATACCCGTGCATATATATATGAACATCGGGTATATTAGATTTGCTCCTCCGTTTGTAACGCATCGATCTAGACGAGCTAGATATAGTGTCAAGGGTACGTATCGGCTCAGAATCGAAAAATTAGTCGATCTAGCTATGTGTGTCTGTCCGTCCGTCCGTCCGTCCGTCCGTCCGTCCGTGTGTCATCACGATAACTCAAAAACTAAAAGGGCTAGAGTCTTGAAATTCACACAAAGTCATTTTTAGACAATTTCTAGGTTCCCTATTGTTTTTGGTTAAAATCGGACCAAGGCTTCGGGGAGCTGCCATACAACTTTTTTGCACCAATATGAATTTCTTCAAAACTATTTATACTACGGGGATGAAAATTACACACGGTTAGTTTTATATTGACTCCGGCACTTATATGAAGTTTCAAAATGTTAGGGCCCCATTTATGGGGGGCTGCCATACAACTTCTTTGCACCAATATGAATTTCTTCAAAACTAATTATACTACGAGGCTGAAAACTACACACGGTTAGTTATATAATGAATCGAGCACTTATATGAAGTTTCAAAATGTTAGGGCCCCATTTTCGGAGGGCTGCCATACAAAGTTTTCGATTCAATAACTGTGAATCTAATAAAGCTACAAGGTTAAAATTAAAATTGGGCAGGTAAATTAATAGGGCAAGTTACTTGGCAAAGTTGGACATCACTCGGACCATCGGACTTTTAGGGTGGGCCAATTTTTTTTTTTTGTTTTTTTTTTCTTTGTTGTTTTTTTTTTTTTTATTTTATTTTTTTTTTTTTTTAAGCTTAAGTTATGGGACAATGAATGAAAACTTTTTTTTTTTTTTTTGTGATTTTTTTTTTTTTTTTGTTAATTTTTTTTTTTTTTTTTTAAGCTAAAGTTATGGGACAATGAATGAAAATTTTGTTTTTTGTTTTGTGACTTTTTTTTTGTTTTGTTAATTTTTTTTTTTTTTTTTACGTCAAAATTATGGGGTAATGAGTTAAATGTATAAGAGAAGTAAATTACGGTTTATTTTATACACCATGGTGGGTATGCACGGGTATCTAAAAGTTGACAAGGGCAACTATAATCTTCCTCGTTTTAAAATAAAAGATCTAAGAAAATATTATTTTTTAAAAAGCCTTTCATTTTATAATTTTGATGTCTCATGATACTTATAGAATAATAAAATAATATCAAATATTTCAATATGCGTGCGATTGAAAGTGACAGGTATATTAAAATTGCAAATTCGTTTGTAACACATCGAATAAGGCATGATAAGGCAATAAGATGGATCAGAAGCAAATTTAAAAGTAACCCGAGTAATTCTAATTCTTCATCCAATATAGTTTCTCATTCATTAAGTTTCAATCACAAGGTTGGTTGAAAAATGGACGTAATTTTAAATTCTAAAGTTAAACACAATACACTGAAACTGGTACAAATAACAAATAAATGCATGACTTTCGATACTTTCCACCTACCATTTTAAAAAAAGTACCATGTGCATTGGTTTTTCGGTTTGTTCATCAACGCTAAATTTGAGGACTTATTTAGGTTTCCATTTGTTAATTTTTGGTTTAAATTAATTCACACTTTCGGTGCTCAGAGATCTGTATACAAATTTCATGAACTAATTTGGACTTAATTCGCAAAATTAGGAAGTTGAAATCTAATTAGGCAAACTATATTTTTAACAGGGCAATCAGTTATACTTGATATCACGATATCAGGTTAATTTTTGGACAGTTAGGTAAAATGTAATTATTATATATAGGTGCCCCCGTGATCCGATTTGGTCCATCAGCGAAGTTCTTCTTTGTTTTGCCAAAAATAGCATTTATGCCAAAGTTTATTAAAATTGGCTTAGATGATTTTGATGATTTATTAGAACTTGACATTCTCGAAACTCCTAGAATTTCTATACCCTTCATAGGTCTATTTACCAAAATTTAACTCATTCTGACGCTTAGGACACGAGATTTAAAGGCTAATGTTTTCTCAATCCCGTGGTCCGATTTGGTCCATCTACGAACTTAACTTCTACTATTGTCGAAGAAAGCATTCATACCAAATTTCATCAAAATCGGTTGATATTAAACGCGAGGCACACATATATACGTACACACACACACATACTCAAGAGCACACTATAAAATTTTCGTATTTAAGCGATTTAACAAATTGGAACAATGGGGCTTTTGTTAGGACAGAAGTATTGATACTGAAGAAAAGCTACAAGTCATAGAAAAAACAATTAAAAAGTATTTTATGGACTATAATAGATTAATTATTCTTACATCCCAGAGTTAACAAGAGCAACTATGTTATTCCTTGTCATATATATACAAATATTTTTTTTAATTTCTTAACATTTATATAATTAAAACCAAATTTAATTTAATTAATTATATTTAATTATAAGAGTAGAATAATAAGTAATTAACATAATTTCAATGATATAAATTAATTAATAATTATGTTAACTATTTTTAAAACAAAACTTCCAACAAAATTTTTTTTAATTTAATATTAAATAATTTTACAAAAAAAAAAAAAATAACAAACAGTTATTATATTTTGAATTTATTTTTAATTAATACTTGAAAATTAAATTTATTTATTTTCCGAAGAATTCAACAATCAATTCAATAACTTTATTATTTTAAATTACAATTGAATTTTTATTAAATTAAAATTTAACTACTTATTTTTAAAACATTTGCCAAAATAAATGTTTCGATTGAAATTTGAATTATTTTATTTTGAAAAATAAAAATTTTTGTAATCCACTTCAAAATTTCACTTGAAACAAAAATTGAATAATAGAGGAATAATAGTTAAAATTTTACAAATACTTGAATACTTTCTAAATTTAATTTAAATAACTACCTATAAATTTATATATATGTATATTTTTTGTAAATTTTGTGGTTTGTTTTTTAATTGATTAAAAAAAAAAGGTGGATAAAATAATGGAATAATTTTACAAATTGATAATTTAGACCTCAAAAATTTAAAAAAGTAAATTATTTAATTTAAGGTTAGTAATAAGAGTCTATTAAAATATCATAAAATTAATTTTTACAAATTGGACTATTTAGAGAAGGCTATCGAAATGGAAAAGTTCTCCTGTTACAATTTATTTTAACCAATAGATATATTTAAAGATGGTCTCTGTTCGTTTAAAGATCTTCGAACTCCATAAAAAATTCTTAAAAATTTTCCACTGAGACAGTTTTGCAATGAGAAACAAGGATTTCGGCAGATACCTATACCCTTTACAGTTGAACTATACAGATGAGGCAATACGGTTCATGGAAATTCACTTTTCATACGCAAGTCAAGTTTAAAGAACCATATCAGTTCAAATGTGCTACCCAAAGTTGATAATATATATATTATTTCTACGATATAAATATTAACAACTTTTTTTTTAACACCCGAATTTCCCTCGTCCCACATAGTCCTACAATTCTAAATATCCCAAATTCAAATCCTACCAAATTCACATCCTCATAACTAAACTGTACACTTGTATCATGGATTTCTCCCTAAAATTTGTTTCAACATGGCATATTTTTAGTGTGATATAGTCCCACACTATCCAAAGGAACACAACACAGTTCCAATTAGTGGCTTTCGAAGCTTTCCATTTTCTCGCAAAAAAAAAATAAATAAATAAAAACAATTCAAAAATACTCAACAACTCATAAAACCATCAAATTTTATGGAAACGTTCAGAAAATCAAGGGAAGCACATAAAGCTTCGTAATGGAAGTGAAAAAGCTTGTTACTATTTACTAGGTAGAACTGTTTTTACTAAAAAAATTAAGAAATGCTTGTTTTTATCACTTGAGTTGGTGAAAGATGGATGAATACCTCTAAAGCCACAATCGAAACCGAATCACTTTCGAAAAATGGGGCTTTTATTCAGCAATACCATCTCGTGTCACAATCGCAGCTGTAGAATAAAAACCTGAATTGCATACGAAGCATTATACCTTCTGTGTGATAGATAGCAAGGGGTAAGCTTGGAGCGCTTTCTGTTGATTACAGGATTAGAAAATAGTTTTTAGTACAAAAAACAATTGGAATTGTATAGCAGCCATGACTTTCTATAAACATTTTAAAAATACTTATATACAGAATCGATACGCCAGTCATAGCCAGTTCGCTAGGACTGTTTTGTGACGATTAGAGGATCTGAAGATAATGGTGTAAGAAACACTTGAAGTTGTATGATAATTATGACTTTCTGTGAATCTTTTGAAAATAATTAATTACATAATCAAAAGGGAGGTCATTGTTGTTTCGCTGCGAGTCTTTTGTAGTGATTAGAAGATCTTAAGATAGTTTTTGGTATAAAACTCCCTGGAAGTTGTATTGACTCCAGCGTCGCCTACAGATAACATTAAAGAAAAACCTTCATACCACCAAATGACCTTACGTTGTAAATATGACTTCAATATGAGAATTGATCAAGGCGGAATGGTATTTCAAACAAACGCTCCAATGATTTTATATATTAAGATTAGTATAAATTAAAGGAAAGTAATTTATCTTAAATCATACAACCTTAAAATTCAACAAATTTATATTTCAATTCATTATAATATCTACAATAATAAAATCTTTTGCGGTTTATCATCATTCCACCATAACATTGATTATAATTTTGAGTATGTAATTGTTTTATTTTAATATTTTAAATTGGAATTAAAACTAAATGAACTGAAAAAATTTACAAATAAATTCTGAATTATCTTAAGATATTCAGAGGAAAGAATATCTTATAAGATTATACTGAATTTATATTGTGTTTTATTTTATATAAAATTGTAAAACTATCTTGTATTGTAACTTTTATTAAAACTATAGTAATTTTCTAAGAAAATATGAGATATGTAAAATATAATCTTAAAATAATTATATTAATTTATAGTATTTATAATATTATTATCATCTATTTTAATTCGTTTCAATGGAATAATTTTAAAGATTTTATTAAGTTAATATTTGTATATTTTTCCAAGTATTTTAATCTTCTTATGAATTTGGACTTCAGTTAAGTTTTTATTAAAAATATATTCTATATTTTTTTTAAATTTAAATTATTAATTTATTACATACGTAATTTAGTTAAGGCTAAAATAATACAACTGTAATACAATAGTTATTTATACTTTTCAATAAACTTGAAACACTTAGATATTAAAAGGGTTACTATCAGAAGCCTGTATTTCTTTTGCCTGTATTTTCATTTGCCTGTATTTTGCAGAATTATTTTCACTTTTATTAATATTAAAGAACTTCCAAGCCTCCGCTAAACAAAATATTGAAACCGTGATTTTGTACCCATTTCTAAAATCTCTACTAACTCATAATCTCACATATAGATATATATTGAAAAGGCGTTTTAAAAGGCGTATAACTTTGATTTTGAATTCACTAAAGTCCCTCCGAATGCAGATTCTCCCATATACATATACAAGTATATAAATATTCTGGAAAAGGCATGTATTAACCCCTGCTTTTAAATCCAACTCTAAAATTTCCCCTAATTATCCGTAAAATTTGGAAAAGATTTATCTAGCTAATATTTATCATATATGTGAGTAGTGCATTAAATTATCAATTAAATTAATTTGGCCTTAGCTGATATTAATGGAAGTGAAAATAATTCTGCGAAATAAAGGAAAATGAAATACAGTCAAATGAGCAAGAAATACTGGCAAATGACACTGCAAGAAAATGAAATACGGGCATATGACACGCTCCCATTTTAAAATAATAATTGAAATATTGATTTGAAATAAATTAAAATAATTATGATTGGAAATAATAATTAAAATTACTTAAAACCAAATTTATTATTTAATAATTATAAATAAATTAAAAAATATTTATTAAAAAGTAATTATATAATAATATTTTACCTTTTTAATAATTAATAATTCAAATAATATGTACATTCTGCAAATTGGTACTATTGATTTTCAATATAACATTCCTAAAAAAACAAAACTAAATCTATTTTCACATTATATTTAAAATTTATTAAATTTATAATTTTTTTTTTTTAATTTTCACTACAATTTTTCCAAAAAAAAACTTATATAAAAACAAATTTAACACAATCCAATCTAATTAAGATAATAATCGTCTTATTTTTAATGTAAAACAAGATTCTTTTGATCTTGAATTATATTTACAATTCTTTTTAAATTTTGGATTTTCAATTAAATGAATTAGCTAATTAACTCTTAATACATAATTAATATGTTTAACTTTTTATTTAATTTTTTTTTTATAAATTACTTTATATTTAATTCAATTTGTTGATTTCAAAGAATTTTGATTATTAATTAATTAATTAATAACTAAATTACAAATTAAAATAATTACACAAAATTACTAAATTGTTATTAAATTTCTTCACTTTGTAATTGCTTAATATTTTGTTAATTCTTTTTTTTTTTAAATTAATTTATTCAAAAACTACCTTGAGCAAATCATTTGATTTAATCACTAGATGAAAACTTATTCATAATTTAAAAAAAAATATTATAAGCAATATATTCGTAAGATATTTTAAATAAGTCTTCCCCAATATCAGTAATTTGTATAAATTAATTTTATTATAAACTAAATAACTGTATTTTTAATAGTTAAACACTTCTGTAATTTTAAATTCAAATTTATTAAAAATATATTTTTAATTTTAAAATATAATACATTTATTATAATATGCACATATAAATTTTAATATTTATGTATTCTAATACCGATTACACATAATTATGTTAAAATTAGTGACAAAGTTGTCATTAAAATTTAATTTTAGATATTATTTATTTGTAATAAATATTATGTATTTTATATTATATTTATTTAGTAATTACATCATATATTTGCAAATTGCATATATTTGGGCAAATAACTAATTTAATAATCTAATTTTTCCAATGAAGATTTTTTACAACCTGCATAGTATTTACATTTACACAACTTAATTTAATATGTCTTGGGTTTATACACTTTGTTAAATTTTAATAATATTATGGTACAATATATTATTAAATTTAATAAATAATTAAACGTTAATATAAAAATTGCATAACTACAGGAGGAAACAATAACATATATTAAATAATAGTTTCTGTGCAGTATTTAAATTTTCACTGCTTTATTTAATATACTATAGGCTTATCCACTTGGCCACATTTAAATATTGTCCTTTTTATTAATAATAAATAATAAAACCGAAAATATAAAAATTGCATAACTATAGGAGCAAACAATTATAAAAATTGAATAATAACTCGTGTGTAGTATTTAAATTTGCAATGAATCAATTAATATGCCATATGCTTAATATTATTTTTGTAATTTTATCCTTTATTAATTAAAAATTAAACTTAAATTTAATTGCATAACTATAGGAGTAAAAATAATAAAACTTTAATTTTATAGCATAACTTTATGGGACAAAATTGTAAAAATTAAATAAAAACATAATTTTAATAAAAATTTTACTACACATTATTAACATCCACCCTAGACACAATAAATAAAATATAATTAAATAAAAATATATAAAAAATTTTAAGTGAAAAACATTATGAAAAACAATAAATAAAGTAAATCAACATTTTATAATATAAAAAAATAACTTTAATATCATCTGATATACAAAAATAGAATAAATGCTTTAAAAAAAAAGAAAACACTTTGAAAATCAACAAATAAATTTTTATAAAAAACAAAAAAAAACCAAAAAAAAACCAAATAGAATTTGAAGAAATAAACAAATAACAAAATAATAAATTTTGTGTCACTTTATTTTTTATAATAATTTTTTTCTACCCATTTAATTTTTTTTTGGAGACTAGACAAAAAGCAATTCTCAAAAAAATATCTATAAATTTTTTTAAGACTTTTTACCTTTCATATCAAAATAAAAAACCAAGAGTCAAAAATACAAAAAAAAGCATACTTTTAGGGATGAGATTAGACGGTGTGGGTAATCTTTTATATGTGTATAATCTTTTAATCTTAAGAATGGGGAAAACAAAAAAGACAAAATTAAATTCGTATAGCAATCTGATGTAAAAACATCTAAATCTTTTAGATAAATATTGTTTTATTTGTTTCTATTTTGGTATTTTTCACATCCCATTTAAATTTGATGGTGGAGTTTTTAAATTAAAAAATATCAAAAAAAAAAACAAAAAATAGAAGAGAAAATAAAAGCACAAAAATAACCATTAAGGCGTTTTGTCATCCCTTGATATAATAAATTTTATTTTTAGATTTATAAAACTATTAAATAAAATTAAAAACAAAATTGAAAATCACTATGGTTACAAAGATTTAAAATCTGTAAAAATTTACATAATAGACAATTTAGATAATTGAACTACACACAAATAGAATCACTATTTATTTGGATATTTATTTAAATTCAACATTATTTTTTTTATAAAATTTTAATATTTTTAAATCATTTGACTAAAAACATATAGTCAAACTTTTTTAATTATTATTATTAAGTATAATTTTATTTTAAAAACATAAATTTAATAATTTTCAACCTTGACCCAATACTGACTCAATTTTTAATTTTTCTAATCTTTACTTAGTTTCAATACATTCAAAAAAATATACAAAATGAATTCTCATTTTTTTCCTCACATATTAATTGAATAATTACATACATTTATTAGATATTATTTTGCATATCGCATCACATTTAATTTTTTTTCACACATTATTATATATATATATATATTTATATTTAATTAATCTTTACACAATTTCATATAATATTTAATTTTTTATCTCATTCTTTCATTCACTTTCTTATTTTTCTTTTTCATCATTCCTTTAAAAAAAATTGGTTTTTTTTTTTAATATTTTAATTTCCTTTTTTTTTAATAATAATTTTTTTTTACTGCGGTCCTTTACAGCACGATCTACTCATTCGTAACATCTGAACACGAATGATTTCAAAATAATCAAACCAAATTATAAACAAAAAAAAAAATACAAAAACAAAAATAACAACATTTTTTCGTACTAAAAAAAAAAAATAAAACACTGAAAATATTAAAAAAAAATTAAAACAACAACAAAAAATGTAACATTTTTCAACTTTCAACACTCCTCGTACATATTCAACATCCAAATATATTCATACATATACATACACGAACATAAAATTATAAAGTATGTATCCTTATACACATCAATTCGTATATAGTAAAAAAAAAAATAAAATAAAAAAACAAAATTATCATCATCAGATGATTCAGAAAAACATAACTATTATATATCCATCCTTTTCACTCCAAAATAAAACACATTTTTTTTTTTGAAAATTAGAAAAACAAAAGGATAGGAAAATTTTTTTTTTTAACCGAGTCATAACTTAATACATACTAAAAAATATATATTTATATATATATACATATATATGTTCTATCTCTTTATTATTTAATATAAACTGTTATCTTATAAGCAGCAACAATACAGCAGCAGCAGTTGCAGCTTCACAACTCATTTGGAAAAACAATACCAATACTTTTGTATACAAAATATATACGTACCTATCACATTAGTTGCCTATTCTAAAACGGCTTAACATACACAAATTCAACTGACGGCTGATTTTTATAAACGGCTTAAAATGTATATACAGTACCGGCGGGTTATTCTTATTTGTTATTTGTTATTGTTTTATTTTATTTTATATAAAACTATGTGTTAAATGTCACAACACAAGTTAAATATTTCTGCTGTCACTGTTTCTCTGTTATAAAATGACATTTAATTTTATATACTGTTATATTTTTATGTATGTGTTTAAAAATATAATCACTCTGTAAGGATATTTTAACAGTCACAGCTGATTACAAGTTATATTGTATTGGAAAAAAAATGAATGATAAGAAAAATGCAAATTTAGTTAAATATTTTTGTATTATTATTGTTGTTGTTGTATTTTATTGGAATTATTTATTATAAAATTTATTATTTTTTTTAATTATATTTTATTTGTTATTAATTATAAAAATTACAAAAACTTAACGGGATTTTATTAAATAAAAGTTTTGAAAATAAAATGTGGAAATGAAAAAAAATGTGTTTTTTCATTCATCCTTAAATAATATATATAACACATACAAGGATATTAACAAGTATATAAAATTTTAAATTTGTTATATACAGAATAAAGATGAGTATATATTTATGTATACATATGTTTTTCTGTATACCACTTGTTATATATATAAATATTTTGTAAATTTTATAATATAAATAGTAACAGTAAAATTTAAAAAGTAAACAAGTACATAGGACATAGGTTATAAGGACGAAAAACAAAATTTTTCGTTTTTGTTGTTTTTTTTTTTTATTCTTCGGTATAAAATGTGAAAAACTCCCTTGAGAAAATTTCTTTTAAAGTTTCTTTATATACAAATAAAATAAAAAAAAAACACACAAACAAATTCTTTTATTGTTATTTTCCTGATTTTAAAAATGATTTTATTCATTTTGAAATTGTCGTTAGTTAAATTTGCACACAATTTTGACAAAAAAAGGATAGATAGTAGTAGAAAATATTGAAGGAAAAAATGCCGGGTATAAGAGTGAAATGAAACTTAAAAAAAATGTACTCAAAAAATTTTTTTTGGTATATTTTGTTTTAGAAATTTAGAGAAGAGAAGTGCTGGTCTTTTCTGCATTTAAAGAATTGTGTATTAAAATACAGTCAAACCTAGTTATCTTATACTCGTATATACCAAAATCTCATAATTTTACAAAAAACCCCGTCAGAATAAACATTCAATATAAGTATATTTGTAAACCAAAGAAAGCAATCTCCCTTTTTGATAAACTAAGGTTAAGTAAGATATATGTGATTAGCTAGACCCTTGGTAAAGCAAGTATACTTTTAAATGAACTTGCCTGTGTCTATGGCTTTATTTTTCATTCTGTCAGTTAGTGATACATTTATATTAGAAACTGACCACAAACTTATAAAAATTGTATGGTTAAGTGGTTAGCAAAGTGGCTTAGAGTGTAAAAAGACCTGAGTTCGATCCTCCTTCAAAGATAAAATTTTTTTTTTGTTTTTTTTTTAAATTCAACAGAAATAATAAAAAAAATTGCAAATAAAATTAATTTATTTGAATAGTTTCTTTAAAAATTTGTAACTTTAAGAACTTAAATATTAATTTAGATAAATTTCCTAAAGGGGATATTTTAATAAATTATGATTAGTTAATAGATAAACCGATTATAACTATTAATGAATTGGATCCAACTTGGAAATTGTCAAATTAAATATTGTATTTAATAATTTTATATAAATAATTATGTAAAAAAATTGAATTAAAACTAAAAAGTATAAAATAAAATAAAAACAAATCTTTTTTTCAATATATACTTTTATTAAAATAGTACTAGCCCCCTAAAATGTAGAAAATAAAAAATTGAAGGTATATCTTGGGAATTTGTTACTGTGTTAATATAAAAGTAAATTGCTGGTATAAGAAGCAGTTCTTTCAATGTTTGAAAACTTTTAAGCTTAGTAACTAAAAATTGATGGTAGATCTTTGCATTAAAAGTGTTTTAATATAAAAATCTGGTTCACATGTCACACTGGAGCCATGTGGACAAAACTTTAAATTTTTGGAATCAACATAATGTGGAAACATTACATCTATAGTTGGAAATGCCCAAATAACTTTAACTGTTTCTGTTGCATAGGTAAGTGTAGGGCGACCCTTTTCCTACTTTGATACCAATATCGTATTTTTAAAACTTTGATTCAAACCTGAATCTCAACCCTATTTTCACGGCTCTGCAGCCCTGTCTTGGGTACATTTGTTCCAAAATACCTAGGAAATGTATTAGTTTATTTCAATGTTAGGATCGATTTTATTTTAATATATAAATTGATAAATATTCAAAAATTTTAACTCAAATCATATTAAATTTAACAAAATTTTTTTCTCAGTGTACAAAACAAAAACTCCAAAACCGAAGAGATGAGCCAAAAAGAAACAGAAAAAAAACCTAGACATAAAATTATCATTTAACATGTCATTAATTTAATGGTATATATAGTGTAGGGACAACTTAATATGAAAGGAGGCATAACCTAAAACAAATAAAAAAAAAAATCATAAAAATATATGTACATATATACACAAACAAAAATATACAAAAATTGCGTAAGGAAAAACAAATTTACTTTTAATGTTGAAATTGTAATAGTGGTTTTCCATTTAGAGAAAAAAAAACAAAACAAAATAAAAAATTATTGAAAGAGAAAATATAGTTAGAAATGTTTTTCCAATTTTACATCCTTTCAAAATTTATATGTACCTTTATTTTAACATAACTATTTATTTTATTTTATATATCATAAATTATAATGCAATATTTTAAAACAACGTTTATTCGGACCATTATTGTTTCCTGAATACTATTTTTAGATTACTCCAATACCTTATTTAATATTTCATTATATTACATACTATTATACCATTGTAATTAAAATAACTTTTTCCAGTAATTTATCTTGGAAAACCTAACGATATAAACGGGGGCTGAACCCGCATTCCCTCGATTGATTCGGGTGCTACTTAAGTCTCTTTATGTACCTTCTGTTTGGTATAAAAATATGTACAATCAAAAACCTTTGCATATTTATAGGCTGTATTTATATATAGACTGCATATCTATTGCATATCTGTGGGCTATATTTAAAAAACTTTTTACAGTTGGTACGTTTGTTACTTAACTCCTAAGCCCCCCGTTAATTACGTTCTTTCTGGTATACAAACATGTGCAAGCAAAAACAAAAAACTTTTGCATATCTATTTGCTGTATATATAAATATTGCATATCTATAGGCTGAATTTATACATAGTCTGCATATATATTGCATACTTCTAGGCTGTATTTAAAAAACTTTTATATTCTATTTCAACATTAGAAAGTACAACACCGCATTTTAGAAGTAAAAAACCAAAACAAAGTTGCATAAAATTTTACTTTTCAGTTACTCCCGATATTCATGTTGTAAATAAAATTTCCCAAAAACAACAATAAACTAATACATCTTCTTTTTTTATATACACAATATGTGGTGAATAAAGAATATTTATCTGTGGTGAATATAGTATAATTTTTTTTTTTTATGAATCATCAACATTTTAGAATACAAAATTTTGTGGTGAATAAAAGAAAGAAAGGAAAAATTAGGAAGATTCGTACCCACAAAGAAAAAATTTACAACAACAAAAAAAAGAGTAATAATTTTACACGTAAACACTTTTAATTTTCGTCTGGGAATGAAGAGGAAGATAAAAATATATGTAAATTTATATCATATATATATATATAATTTATACATATTTTGCAAACAAAAGAATGATTTTTAAACAAAAGATTGTGATGGTAATGGTATTGCGGATACTGTATGTCGGTTATACACAATAAACGCAGACTTTTCCAATGAGACAACATAAAATTTGTTTTTGTTTTTAATTTATATCAAAAAGAAAAATATACAATTAAAAAAAGTCTTGTATTAGTTTGATAAGGCTCTAAGCAAAATTAATTTATATTGTTGCCAGATTTATTGAAAATAAGTTTTAAAGTTGAATTATATTCGAAATTTCAAATATTTGTCTAAAAGGCCTCGGCTGTTGTGTATCTAAATAAGAATAATGTTGTAATAATCCCTAAATTTTCCACCTAAAAAAACGAGAGTAATAAATTCTCTTTTTGTCAGAGTCATTCCCCTAATTTACAAATCAGAAAATTAAAGAATACTTAAATTTGTAAATGCCATTATAAAATTTAGATCTACCGTAGGCAGAGTATAACCAAAGTTAGGTAGAAGCTTATAAAATATTTAGATTAATTTACAACACTCTTCAGTAATCACACCAAAAAAATTCTCAGGTATTCGGAATTTCGGGAGTAGCACATGCAATATCATAAAGTAGTGCAACCCAAACATTTATATAAAGCAATCGCCAAAATCAAATTTAGGGAAACGGCATAAAAACGCAGAGAAAACAGTGAGAAATCACAAATCCAAAAAGAAGGAATTGCAAGGATCTTTAAAATCAGTGAATTCAAAATCAGGGATATTCCTTTCCTTCAGTATATTTACACATTTTTATATGCGGGATTTTGAAATGTGGGGTATGTTAGATTTGAATTTTGGTTTTTTTCGGGATTTGGTTTTGGGGATTTTGTCTTCGGGATTTCGTAGGCAATTTAAAATTTAGTGTTATAACTGCTGTGTCATATAGGTAGAAGGCGATATTTACATACTTAATGCAAAAAAAGATTATATTTTATTTTTCGGAGGTTCTTCGGAGATATGACAACTATATCTTTATTCCAAATAGTTTAAAGTGATGTGATTTTAGTCTATAAAAATATCACGATATTGATAAGATAGTCAGACGGTTTCTTGATTCTTTATCACCTGACCTACCTCGCAAAAAGCAAATACTATCAATATTTTAAAAAAATTGTTCAAAGAGATTCAATTACATCTGCCTTGGATTAAGTGAAATTTGAGGTTAATTTTATTTTTCCCCCCTTACAAGGTACACCTTCTTTTAATAAGATTAATGTTCCATTTTTTTATGTAAAATGTCCATTTTAAGGTTTACCAAATTTTGAAACCCCAACCAAATACAACTATAATGACACTGTTTAATTTTCTCTTATATTGCTTTAAAATTTAACACATTTTCAAAAAATTAATTTTTAAAAGTCTTTTAAAAATCTGCCAATATACTTTGACTCGGTCCATCTGTCTGCCCGTCCGTCTGTTCGTGGGCTTACGAAATTTTTATACCGTTTGAAATAAATAAATGGTATTTTAACTATGAATTCGTATCATAATATAAATTAATTTCATGGAAAAACTTTTTTCAGTAGCCCCATCCGTTACAGAACACAATCCTCCAGATTGTGGAAAAGTCTTTAAAACCTGCGTTGCATCAAAAATTCTATAAGAAATATTTTAGTATAAAAACCCCATACGGTAGTTTGATTTACTGTTATGCGAGACTCAATTTTTAAAAAATCATTTGTCAATTCTTAAACACATCTTCCGAACTGCTTGGGTTATAAAAGTATTAAGTTTGATAAAAGATAGATTTGAGAAAATAAAAATTAGTATTTTAAGAGAACTTTTTAATATCGTCCTCCGTCTAGGAACTGTAAAAGCTGACAATCTGAAAATTTGCAATTTTTAAACACATGTAACATGAATTGTCCAATTTCTTTTCAGTAATATACAAAAATATAATCACAGTTATAATGTGTCCAATCATATCATAAAATTGAAAAAAGTATCTTTTCTTTTTTGTCAATTTTTCTTATATAATAAATTTTTAACAAAAGTTGTAAAAAAGTATTCCAATATCATACAAAACTAGATTCATTTAGTAGATATAGCCATATTGATTGTGAATCGTAATTTTATCAGGACTCCCTTTAATGATAAACAACTTATTTTGTTTTCCAGTTGAAGCCATTTTTAAAAGATGAAAGGAAGATAGGGGAGATACGAAAAAACATCTGACAATTTTTTATTTTCTTCTAATATCTTAACTGACAGCTCAATGACAGCTCAACAACCTAAAAACAATACAAATATAAAAGCAAAAATAATAAAAAATTAGAAGTTGGAAAAGTTTTTTTTATACTTGTAGTCTATTTTTAGCATATTATCAAAAGATTTTGTAAAAATTAGCCTATATAGTTTAATTTTGTCCGTCCGAGTTAAAAAATTCAAATTGAAACAAGTTAGATCGTCAGAAATTAGTACGAGTTTCCGCTCCGTAAATAGGAGCTGTTAGAGGTCGAAAATTAAAATTTTGCTATTCTTATGCACCTGTAATTTAAATACCCGTCAAAACATTTTTTTAGTATTATACAAAATTTAAAGCACCAATATTACATTTTAACATGTGTCAAAGGTTTTTCTTTAATCTCAAGGGGGTCCTTAAAATTGAAGAAAATGTCTCTTAGTTTCAATCATTTTTGCTTTGAAAATAAAATTCCAAGAGAAATTCCAAATTTTAAAGAAAGCTACAATTTAATTCCTAAAACCTCAAAATTTTGGAAGGGAGGAGGTGTGTTTACATCCTGGAGAATCATCACTAAATTGCTTAGTAAAATTTTGGAACCTTCCTATTGAAGGGCTATTAGGACTTAAAAATTTTCCCATTTTTATAAATCAGTAACTCAGTCAACAAAATTAAACTCCGCATGGAAACACTGTATAATTTTTAAAATGTGCCTTTTTAAAAATCCTTGGGTTTTTTCATCACTGGTTTTATTCTCATTTTGAACACTTACAGTTGTATAAAAATAGTGAAAACAATAAAAAAAAACTACAATTAGAAGAAAAATAAATATCCTTGGCATTTAATTTTAAAATTAATGAAATCCAACTATATTGCAATCGATTCAATGAAATAATGTCCAAGTTACTAAAACCCAAAAGTAAAAATGTCATATTCTTATGGATTAGTACTGCTTTTAAAAATGAACCTCGTATACACTATAGAAATGAATTAATTGGTTCTATTTTCTTGTGGACACTAAATTCACTACTAAAATTGAATAACAAAAGTTATAAGAGTTCTTAAATTTTGATTTTGAGTACTAGTTACTTGAGAGGGTTTATTCCTTAATTTCAAAAATGAACCAGTCCCCAAAACAATTGAGCTTATAAAAGCAAAAATAATGGGAGTTGGAACATATGTATTTGTTTTGGAGGTTAGTTGATAACACTATTCCTAAATCCTATTCTACATAGTTATGAGCACACACACTAATGTACAAGATTTAATTTTAGCAATAGAATAATATTATGTAAATAGTTAAAAACTATGCTATGCCTATAGAACTGATCCTATAATATATGTTGTAGCTAAATCATCATGTACCTTTCAAAAACAGAAATTCCATTTAAATTATCCCCAATATATAATGTTTTTCGAAGTATTTAATATTTATAGGAAACAAACAATTTTGAATAAATTCATTACCTTATTGTTTTCTTTTTCTTTCTTGGCCTTTTGTTTCTTTCCTTCTCTTTTTGTTTTTTAAATAAATCAAATTAACGTTTTTGATTGAAGCCCTACATCTATATACAGGGTATATGAAAGTGAAACGGAAATAGTTGGTGAATAGTAAAGTATGACAAAAGTTGTAATTTATGGTAGAAAAAGGATCCAAATCTAGGGCGAGTGGACTCTTCTAGATTTATTTCTATAACGGTTTCAAGGTCTTATAACTCAAGCACTGTTTGTCATTTTGGGTTTTAAAAACCTTATCGTTCAAGTTTATTTTGAAAATTTTTAATTTAATAAAAACACTTTTTAATATCTTCTGCCTTTATACCAAACCAGTGCTCGATCCGGTATCGAAACACAGTTAGAACTATGGGTTTTTATACTATTATTATTTTTATCTAAGCCTTTATATTGACATATTAACTTAATTTTAGCTCCCATAGTTGTAAAGTTCTATTTTTTTAATATCTGTACTGCATTAAAGCTGTATTGTGCTTCTATTCCTCTAATTCAACCCTTTTTACTGATTTAGATTTACATTATCAAATTATTCCTTCATAATATTCATTTGTCAGACATGAGACACTCTGTATTTAATATTTTACAATACAACAAAAAAACAAAACAACTATTCATTGAAATTATATTCAATGAAAGGCACTGTAATAGTGTGAGTGTATGCAAACGAAGATATAATAAAAGTGTATTGAAGATATGTATCTATCCTATATATATATATATATATATAGTTAGTTGTAAATAGATTTTAAGGTAATAAATAATGGTTGATTTTGGTTTTTGAATTGATATCATAATTAATCAAATTATAATCAGTATAACAAATCCTTGTTGTTTAAAATAATTTGAACACATACATATAAACATCAAAGTATTGTATTTTTAACAACAGGATGTAAATTTTTGAGGTGAAAATTAGAATATTTTGGTGTTGAATATTGAACTTGTTATATTAAAACAAGTAAAACAAGATTTTGTGTCCTGTTCAATTCAATGGATCTTATGGTATATTTAGGTATCGTTATTTGTCCTTTTTAGTACATTTTCAAAAAATTTTGTAAAAATGTACCTATATAGTTTCACTCTGTCCGTCCGTCTGTCCGTCTGTCCGTCTGTCCGTCTGTCCCTTTTTACTTACGATTGACAAAAAAATATTAGCAGCGGGTAGGTATTGCAATAAAAATAATTTAATGTTAAAACTTTTTTCTATTACCCCTCCCGTTACGGAGCTACAGCCCCTCAAAGTCGGAAAAAGCCCTATATTTAAATAGTTATAACAAGAGTTCTATAAGGTATATTTTCAACCTGAAAACGGTAAAAGACAGCTGCTTTTATAAGCTTTACAAACTTTTAAAAGCCAAATGTATAGGGTTACCATTCGGTATTAAAATTTACCGTTATCTAATACTAAGTTTTGCAAAATTTTTGGCTCTTCATATCTTCTGAACGGCTCAATCTAGAAACTTGAAATTTTAGGAGAAGCTAGATCCTTAGAAATAAGTAGGAGTCAATTAAGAATTTTTTTTTGTTACGCTCCCTGTTTAGGAGCTGTAAGGGGTCCAAAACCTTAAATTTTGCTATAAATTTAGCTTTTAAACACCTATAGCTTGAACACCTGTCAATATTTTTTTTTATTTATACACAAAATTGAAAGCTCCAAAACGGAAGTTTCAACCAGTGTCAAAGGTTTTTCTTAATTTTAACTTTGTCTGTCCGTCTGTCCGTCTGTCCGTATGTTTACACAAAGTTTTACACCGTTTGAAATAGAGAGAAGAAATTTTTACTACGAGTAGGTATTGCAAAAAAAATAATTTCATGAAACAACTTTTTTCTGTAGCCCCACCCGTTACGAAGCTGCAGCCCCTCAAATTTGGAAGAAACCCTTTATTTAAAACGTTATAACAAAAGTTCTATGAGGTATTTTTTCAATCTGGAAACGTCGAAAGATAGCTGCTTTTATAAACTTTACAAACTGTTAAAAAACTTATTCATTGGGTTGCCATCGGTACAAAAATTTACCGTTATCCAATACTCAATTTTTGCAAAATTTTTGGCCCCCCATAACTTCTGGACCGCTCAAGCTAGAAACTTGAAATTTTGGGAGATGTTAGATCCTCAGAAATTAGTAGGAGTCGATTAAGAAAATTTTTTTGTTGCGCCCCCCTTTTAAGAGCTGTAAGGGGTCCAAAATTTAAATTTGGCTTTTTTTAAGCACCTGTAACTTGAATACCTGTCCAAATTTTTTTCTATTAATATACAAAATTTAAAGGTCCAACATTATATTTTAACATATGTTAAGTGTTTTTCTTAAATTCAAAAGCGGTTCTTTAAATTGAAGAAAGTATCTCTCAGTTTTATCCATTTTTGCTTAGATAGTAAAATTCTAAGTAAAATTCCAAATTTTGGTTTAATTCCTAGAACCTAAAAAAATGGAGGGAGGGAGGGGGTGGTGAGTGAGATTAGATCCTTGAGAAATTTGGTAACCTTCCCCATTGAAGAGCTATTAGGACTTAAAAATTAAAAATTTACTATTTTTACAAGTAAGCAGTGACTTATTCCCCCATAGTATATATTTCCAAAATTAAACTGAGTTTTTAACACAATATAATTTTGAAAATGTAGTTTTTTAAAAACCCTTGGTTTTTTTCATCACTTGTTTTATTTTATTATTATTGTTGTTTTTCTTTTTTTTTACTGTAATGTTCTCAGACTTATCAGAAGATTTATCAGGGATTTTCCAAATGAATGAAAAAAAGAATTTTATTTATTTATTAGTACATTTTTTTTTTTAATATTGTCTTTCCATTTTTGTGTTGGATTTTTTTTTGCAAATTTTGTTTTATGCTTCTTTTTTTAATGATTTTCATTGACATTTTGGCTTAACATGTCATAATTAGACATTTTTGGATATAAATTATCTTAATTATTTTCTTTAGAGTTATGCTTATTTTGGTAAAAACCAAAAATTTTATATTTTTTAAGGCGAAGTACGACTTTTTTATTACAAGGATAATAAATTTTCCTGGAAAATTTTTGTTTCCTTGAAGGTATGAGAAGAAAATTTAATTGAATATTGGGGGAAAACAAAAGAGCTAATGATATTTTCATCAATACAATGTTGTTTTTTTTAAATTAATCTCTTAATTAAAGTGGAGGTTCAATTAGTGGAGACTTTAGTAAATTAGTGGAGACTGGAGATCATGTTTATTTTTCTACGGCAATTGTTCAATGTAAAAGGCTAATAAGACTGTTTGTACCATAGGTATCAGTTTGAGTTGCATAGAAGATGCTGAAAATACTGTATTCTTCTTATTAGACGACTGGGTGGAACGCTTGTTAGAGTGCAGACCTTCTTTGCGAAAGGCTCGGGTTTGAATCCCAGTGAAAGTGAACAAACTTTTATTAGATTTTTCGACTCAACTCAGCTATTATTAGACTTTAAAAAAAATACAATAATATAACAATATAAACAAAAATATAAACAAATAGTTTAATTGAATAATACGACTCCAGATATAGAATTTCATATAACTCTAATATAGAATTATTACAATATAAACAAAAATAGAATTGTATCTTTTGAAAATCTAAGACGTTCCTACATGTTATAAGACGTTGTACCAACCATATCATGGTTAAATTGTGTGTGGAAAATTCACTTGGTCAGTTCTAAGAATAAGAATATAATATTTCCCTCTGTTCCGACGTATATGTCAGGCTGTTTAGCCTATAGAAGAAATATAATAAGAAGTAGCATTTGAATCAAGAAGAAAGCATTAAAATTTTATTTATATCTAATAGAGGATCGGCAATCTAGCCATTTTATAGCTCAGCTCAAAAATTTGTTTATTCCTTTGTATAATTACTAAAGTTCTTAAATAAATTGATTACTATTTAAAAAATTTTGTTCTGGATTTGAATTGAACCTTTAATACAACCTAAAAACTAATATAATTAGTAGACACTGCCTTAATCACCCAACCACTTGATTACTTATAAACGTTTTGCTAAGTGTTATTTTTTATCATTAGGTTAGGGCATTTTATCACATGGTTATTCCATGCCTTGATTCTTATAAATAAACTCATAAATTAAAGTAGATCACATTTCAACAAAAAAATGTGAATATGTTAAAGCACTATCCACTATTAAAGCACTATCCATTTTAATTAAAGCTTTTAAACAACTTACAATAATAACTGTACTTCACTTTAGAATACATACCTGAAAAGAAAAGAAATAAATTAGTTTTTTTAATAAAAATATTGTAACTAAATTAAAATAAAATTTGTTTGTTAATAAAAATAATTTTAATGAAAACAATTTATAACAAAATAAAATTGTGACTTATTCATAAGAAGGTAGCTGAGAACATAACAAATGTGCCATAACTATTATAAGTCATATGACTGTATTTCGTTTCCACGTAGAATCTTTGCATGTATTGCTTTATTATTTTACTGTATTTTATTTGCCTGAATTTTCTGTAAAAGCAGGGCTGTACGGCTTTAACAGAATATTTATGTACATGTATATGAGAGATTCTGAGTTAAGTGAGATTTAAAAGTTGGTTAAGAAATCGAGGTTTCAATAATTTTTTTTAGGTATTCTTCCGCAGAGAGGTTGTGAGCTATCAAGATAACGTCATCACATAGCGGGACTTTATATCTCAAAGTTTCCGAATATATAAATTATAAGTGGTGATGTCGCCATCAAGTGGTCGAAAAATGCATTACAAAATTTTCCTAAGATTTTGTAGAATTTAATTAAACCGTTATTTTTTCCTGTTAGACAGTAAACAGAAACCATTTTCTATTATATTTTAGGGAATGATGCTGATATACATCATGTTTCATCTGATTCGGTGCTACCGTTTTTAAGATATTACAATTTGAAGTGGAAATTTGAAAAGAAAAAAAAAATTCAAACTTTCAAAAGAATTACAAGCTTTAAATATCCAAAAACACCCTGTATATATTATTATACCGTTAGAAAGGTCTTTTAACACTCTTTCCAATTTCACAAAATTCCAGACAGGATCACCCATTTAATTAAATCTTACTGATCATGTATCAAAAAAATTAAAAAACCATGCAGAAACCATCTGTCACTTTAGTTGTGAGGTTATAAAAAAAGAAGACTGTAAAATTATGATTTTAATTACGTATTTATTAGGATATATGTGAGGATATTGTAAAAAACTTATTAATATTCTTAAGAACCATAAAAGTACTTTTAACAATTCTACAATTCAGAGATGCAAAGCACTTCAAGCAGTTACACTCAATGTACTACAGTTTTTATACATTTTGTTTCTTTTAATTTCAAAATGTTAATGGATTGACAACAAATAGAACACAAAGAATTGTATAACTCTATTACAAATTTTTACCAATTTTATACCCTCTTGATTCTTAAATATATTGCTATATTTTTGAAATCCTAAGATCAACCCAAAAATTTTTACTACCTTAAAAACTCAAAAAGATTTTATTAGTACTTCTACTTTTCTTTATAATTTTATTACTTGTAGTTTAATAGTACACATGTTACATATTAAAATAATACTTAGAAATTACTTTAAACATATTATCTACAAAATTATTTAAAATACTCATAAATCTCCCATGTATGTACAAAGCTATTATCATATGTCCACACCAAACTTTTAAATACACATTCAATATAATACACATATATTTTCATGTATCTAAAACTTTAAACACCAAATCATCAAAAAAAAACACAAATTTATAAATAATTTATTGGAAAATAAAAATAAAAAAAATAAAAAAATTATATTAAATCAGAATCATAAAAACTGAAAAGATTAGAATTATAACCCTCATATAAAACCCACTTACAAACATAAAATTCTAGAAAATTTGTCTACTTTTTTTTATAATATTTTCTTTTGTTTTTATTTTAATAATAATAAAATATGTAAAAACAATTTCTATAATAACACCCTTTATAAAACCCCACTAAAATATCTACATATGTACATGTATAGATATTCGATAATAGTCACGAGTATCCTTTAAAATATACATCAGTACCTCGAAACACATTTGATAATTCATTCTTACACTAGGCTCATAAATTTATTTCTCGACACTTTATTTTGACTCAAAATCAAAAAAAAAACAAAACAAAAAATAAAAACCCAAAAACACATAAACCATGAAAATTGAAAATCATAAAAAAAAAATAACTTTAATAACAAAAACAAACGTTATACATGTATATATATATATTATATATTTATGATATGACTTTAAAGTAAATAGCATCATTATTATATATCGAATATATTTTCCCTTGATTTATTAACCTATATAAAAATTGAAATGATGTATCCACCATCATCATAACATCCAAGTACAAAAAACAGAACAACAACACCAACAACAACAACAACAACAACCTTAAATAACAACAAAATATTATAATTTAATGTACCAAGTTTTCTCTCAGAAATATACAATACACACTATACATACAATAATTTTTCAATAAATTTTTATTCAATATTTTTTTTTCATTAATAAAATTAAGAATATAAAAATAAGTTCCACAAATAAAAATACAATCCACATAAAAAAATATCCTTTCAAATGAGGTAGAATAACAAAATATATAACAAAAAAAACCTTTTTTTTGCAAAGAATGTTTCACATCATAAGTTCCACAAATAAAAATACGATCCACACAAAAAAAATTTGCTTTACAAGAAGATTATATAAAAAATAAACAACAAAAATAAAATTTTTAATACTCGGAACGTTCCACAACATAAGTTCCACAAATAAAAATACGGTCCACATGCAAATTATTCATTTCAGAAGAAATAAAATAAAAAACAAAAGTAAAAATTGTGTATTGAATGCCAAGAGTTACGTTCCACAATATTTTCAACATGAAATAAATGAGAGAACAAATATTTTATTACCAAATTGTCAAAATAAATTCCACAATCCACATATAAGATTTTCTTAATTCTCTTTTGTTTTTTTTTTAAGATTTCATAGTAACACCCCATATGTACACGTACATTTGCAAAATTAATTAATGAAAACCATTTTCACATTACCCCTAATGAAAATAAATGTGGATACTATTGAAATGTCAAAATTGTCAAAATGGAATGCACAGCAAAATAAACATTTTAAAATAAGGAGAATATGACATTAAAAAGGATATTTTTTTGAGAAAAGCTTTTTTCATTTGTCCAAACTGCATTTCCCCATTTACTGTGTTTATTGGTGATAATTGGTGAATTAAAATTAAGTGAAGGGGAAAAAGGAGAAATTAAATATCCTAAAATTTACCCCTCCATCAAAAATAAAAAGCACAAAAGCTCTTCAATATTTCAACAATAGTTTTTAACAGGTTTTTTTAAAAAACTTAATTCATTATATTCGTTAACAAAACTGTGAGTATCCGGAGAAATGCTCTGGCTGTTGAAGGCTATGGACCAAAAGCACATGTATATTTTTATAATTATTTTTTTTCTGATTTTTTTTTTCTTATTTTATTGATGAAACATTTCATTACACATATACCTATATTTTGTGGATCAACAATGGATCAATTAAATTTATTTGAGTATATGTATATTAATGTTATTCTATTATATGAAAAAGGGTATAAAAATTTAGGTTATTACGTCTGGATACATATGTAATCATATACATATACATTATTTATATATAGTATATAATACATTCCATATCAAATTGAATTTATTTCATCCATTGTCTTGCTGGAACAAATTTTTTCGGGTTATTTTAGTATTTGTTACTTTTGTAAATTTTGTTGTTCATTTTGGAAATGTGTTCTTTTTTTGAAATGTTTTTTTTTTTACTTTTTAAATTGTGGGCTGATGGGCTATGAGAGGGTGTAAAAATAAAAATGCAAAAATATATGGAAGGATATTGAGGTAAATGGAATATCCTTGAATAGACAAATATAAATTTAAATTAATTGTATTTTCTATTCTATTTTTTTTTTTAGAAAAATGTAAAATAAAAATTACATTGAGTGAATGAATGTTAGAGAAAATGTTGATAATTTGTTGGTATAATGTTTTGTTACACCAGTTGGCAACATCTGATATTGTGATGCGATGATGGTAAATGAAATGGAAAAAAATTTTTAAATTATAGTATAACATATAAAATAAAAACAAATTTGGTGTTTTAAATTTGTACTTTAAGAAAATTAAGAAATTGATCTATGAAATACATTAAAAATATAAATATAAATAATATTTTGATAATGAATGGTGCATGTATACATATATATATATATATACTTTATTTTAATGTTTCAATTGAAAGTAGAGGAAGAAATTTAAAGTCAATTACTTAGAATTTATTTAAAATGTGCATAAAATATTATTTAATTCAAGGTTGAAATATTTTATAAATAAATTGATTCAAAATATTATTTATATTTTTCTAGGCTTCTCAGAGGATAAAAATAGTATTTTTCAATAATTTCACTTTTATGCTATCAGAATCTGTATTTTTTTCCTTTTTAAAACGATTTAAAGAAACTCCAACAAGAATATTGAAGTTTTGAGTTTATTACCAGCCTGGTTAAAATGCAACTTCGTGGTTTATTCTACTACATGTAATATTCTTGAAAATTGTCCTCAATAAAGCAAAGAAAGGCTCGGATTTATCCATATGATGTAAAAGGGTCCTGGCAGTGGACTGGAAGCGCAGTATTGACAATATTGTTTTTTTATTCGTGATCTAGAGCGTGATAAAAAAAGCTACCACCTTTCAATATGTACCAAATAATATAGACTAGTATCTTTACTTAGTGTCTTGCATCACGAAAGCAAAATTCTTGAAGATCACCCAAACAAACTTACAAAAATTATTACATTTTATAATTCAACAAAGGGAGGAGTCGACACTCTATATTAAATGTTTCGAACTTATTTCTGTAAAAGACATTCCTGTAATCGTTGGCCAGAAGTTTTGTTTTCCAATTTGCTTGATGTATCTGCATCAAACCCATATATATTGCGGAGTTTGGTGAAAGTCTAGTCGAGTCATGTATTTTTTCAATGGCGCATCTATCAATAAATGAAGCTTCTGTTTTTATTTTCAGAACTGTTCAAGCAGAAGCTGGGATACCTACTATCATCACTACTATCTGAAAAGCAAAAAGAAAGTAATCGTAAAGGATGCAAATTTCGTCGAACAAACTCTTCGAAAGAAACGTTCCATCCATGTGACGTTTGCTGCAAGGCGGTGTGTCCAAAGAATCGTCATACTACTATTTTGATTAAAATTTATTCTAGAGAACATTGCACTTAAGGTATTTTTAAAGGTTTATTCTTATATTAATTACATAATTAATTTGGAATTAGAGTTCAAAATTAATTTTATGAACTCTTTCGAATGTGAATTTCCTAGACGTTTGCAGCTTCAAAAGAAAATTGAATTTAAGATAATTTTTTCTATCATTTATATGAAATTTACATATGAACGTCATAATATACATACTAAAAAGTTTTTTCAGATTTTTTAATAAAATTCCAATATTTCAGCCTTCTTTAAAAAATTTATCGTACAATAAGTACCTATACAAGAAAAATATTGTGCCAGAAGTCTGGAGTTAAAGTAGTGTTTATATACTGTGATATAGGCATATAAATTTTATATGCTGCGTGTATGTAAAAATAAAAATAGATTATTGATTTATAAATTTTTTTTTAATTGAATAAATTTTGTTCTATTATTAGAAAATTCCAGAAATATTTTTAAGAATGAGTTGCATGATTTTCAAATATTAAGAATTGATAATTTTGTTTCTCCGGTAAGTGAAAAAATTCTGAATTATGAGTAACTTTGTGCACAAGCCAATAACCCTGGCAGCTATTTGCTTATAAAATAAAAGATTGATTGTAATATTAATTATAATATAAATTATATATAATATATCAGTAATTATATTAATACTTTGTGCAATATTTATTTAGTAGCCATGTTCATTCCCAAGATTCAAATAAATTTAAGAAAAATATTAACATTTTTCTTATAAATATTCCACCCAATTTGCAGCATCCCCTAAAGTAATTCTAAATATTTCTAACCTCTATATCTCAAAATTCTTCCGCGCTCCTATCCTCGAAGCCTAAATGTATCACAGTAAACACATTCGCTGCCATAGCATAAAAAGAAGACTGTTTCAGTGTTTAAGATCTCACACTAACGGAGCAGTTTCCATTATTGGTTTCCGGAGCTTTCCTCTGTCCATCGTGAAAAAAAAACAATAATATTTTTATATTTTACAAAAATACTCTTCGTTAGATACTTTAAATTGCGTCTATTTTTAATTAATTAAATAAATATTCATTAAACCTGCATTAGATTATATTTAGTAATTGTAGGAATTGCGTGCTATAAGTATTCTTATCGAGGCTTTTATGAGCAATTTCGGATGTTTTGGGAAATGGATAATCCATTTTTATGTATTATGTATATGAAATTTCGCTAAAAGTTTAATAAAAATTAAAGGGTTTCGAAGGACAAAATATAAATATTTAGGTGGTCTTTTGGTGTATTCTTGAGTTTTTTGATTTTTAGACAAAGATACGAAAGATTGTGAAATTATTGAATTAAAACTACAATCTAGTAAATTATATAATTACAATTAATTTTAGTCTAAAAATATTTATTTTGAATTCTCTAATTTTACTTATTTCCAGATTTTAATTTCTAAAGTTTTTTTATATATTTTTTAAGTTTTCTATTGAATATTTCCAAAGTTTGACTTTTCCTAACATTTAGTGGTAATGAATTAAAAATTTTAATAGCACTTCATTTTAAACTTTTTTGTTTCTTTGTGGTTCTAGCTTTAGGTATTTCAATACTTTTTTTAATTCTAATATTATATTTATGATCATTATCTCTATCTATTAAATTTAAATTTAATTAGAGATTACTCTTTATAACTTAATAAATGTATTTACCTTTTTCAAAATAGATTAATTGGTTAATGCCTAATTCATTTGTTTTTTTATATAGATACTTAGTACTGGTTCTGTAATTATATTTGTAAGCGCTTCATTCGTTAAAGTACCAATTTGATTAATATGGAAATTTGAGCAATGGCTCCAACTACATATATTATACCTTATTCTTGAGAGTACATGAGTATTATAGATAAGCTTGGCTGCATGCTGGGAAATAGCGCCACATCTTTTTATAGCTAATATAATAGGCATAACTTTTTTCATCACGTTTTTGATATGATTGTCCCATTTCAAATTATCATCAATTATTATTCCCAGATATTTTAATTTTTTTTTAAACTTTAAACTAAATTATCTCCACAACTGCAACACATCAACATTATCTTATCATCATCAATATTCTATGGACAGTTATATAACTATGGATAAAATACCAAATACATATTAATAGACCTAATAGATCAACAGATACAAAAGTTGATATACAAATTCATCAACGCTATAAGTATATTGTCAAACTCATCCTTATAGGATTAATAAATTCTTTTGGAAAGCTACAAATGCACAGTATCCTTGATATATATTAATTTGTGCCCGCGATTGTACACCATTTGCTTCAGAATTTTCAAAATATATTTACATAAAGCAGGGTTGTAAACAGACTCATTTGGCAAATTCAACTCATCCCTCAACTCAAATTTTAGGTCCGCTCAAAGTGGACTCAAAATGTGAATTGAGCGATGAGTTGAGTCGAAATTTGAGCTTTTTAACAACGTGATTTGAAGATACAAAATTAATTAATAAGAATTATATAATTTTTCTATAATTTATCACAAACCTTTTTATTTTCTCGTGACATCTTAAATTTTATTAAAGAATGTTAATTTTTATTTTGATGTTTTCAATTTACACACAGAAAAAATTAAGAAAAAATGCTAAAGTCAAAATTATAAATGAAAATATTTTCACAATTCAATTGTATTAGAAAAACCATTAACTTAATCACCACAAAAACCGAATTTAATTTTTTTGATTACTAAAACGCCTACCATAAGTAACAGCCATAATATGTCAAAAAAAAAAAAATAACAAAGATTATAAATGCAAATAGCAATTTTTCATATTTATGCTATCTTAACATATGTGTAATCGTTTACCATTATACAACAAATACTAACATACTTCTGGGAGTAACATTCATTTGGAATCACATTCATTAAATTTTTTTTTCTTACAAGTGGGTTTAACATATATTTTGGAATTAAATTTGGGTTGGCTTCCTAGTCTGCCTGTCGTTCTATTGTTCAAAAAGTATTATTTTACTGAAATGTTTCCCAAACTTACATCACCAAGTTTCTGTTAGAAGACTGGGTAAAATTAAAGTGTTTTGCAAACTCCTTTTGCCAAAAAGAGGAACAAATAAAATAACATATCAGCCACCGATGAGAATCAAACCAAGCTTCTTAACATACAAATTAATTCTAAACTACAGTTCGAGACCATTTGAGACCAATGCATAAGTTCAACTACAAAACCACAGTTAGATCTTGTTTAAATTTCAGAACCCTAGCTTTTTTAGTTTTTGATTTTTCGTTTGAGTTTATATAATATATATATCATAACTCCTTTACAACCTCATAAATATAATGGCAAACTCAGAATACACCATGTGAACACGGGTATAAAAATTAGTAAATTATATTATACCATTATTATAAGATACCAATGAATTCAACTTAATTTAACAATATAATTTGTTAGTGCTATTAAACTAGGAAACTCTTTCTATAAGCCTAGAATTTAATCTCTTGTGGTTACTAATCTAATTATCTTACAAGATATATTATTATTAGTTTTTTTTATACGAATACAAATTAATTAAATCAAGAACAAATTCCGAAATTAATACAAGAAAAAATTACTTATTCTAACAACTTTATCAAAAGTTATAATAGAACTTATAAATATTTAGCATTTACCGTAAATTATTATTTATAGTGTATTTACTTTTCTCATAAAATATTAACTATAAAATCAAAACTTCATTAATATTTTATTTAGAATTACAATTAAATAAGATTCCTTTAAAAGATATCCTAAATTAAAGCCCCAAAAATTATAAATTTCCAAAACTTTTGGTGGTTTTTTAGTATTTTATTTATTCAGCGATTCTACCTGTTGTCTAACCTAAAACCCTTTTTTATTTTTTTCCCCTGTTACTCCAAAGGAGCATATGGCTTCCACTTAAAGTCTGTAATTTTCTCTGTTTGATGTTCTCTCTTGGGTTATGTTCCAGGACATATCTCATCTATTTTTTACTTCTAGAACAGTGCACTTTTATGTCATTCTGGGTCTACCTTTTCCTCTCGAACCACCTTGTGGATTCCAAAAAGAAATTCCATTTTTTGCAATTTTCGCCTTTGCTAAATGTCTGTCTGATCTACTTTCACCTTCTTCTGGTTATTTTATTTACAAAGCATTCTTCGTACGCTAAGTCCCTTAGACCTTTGCTGACCTTTGATTCTATTCGGCCAGAGAATTCTGCATATTATTCCTAAGTGTTTATTTACGAAGACTTGTAGCTTATTCCTGATGAAGTTCGTTAGTAGCCATGATTCACTACCACATGTTAGCGTGGGCTTATCACAGGATTTGAATATCCTAATTTTTTTTCTCCTTGAAGTTTGGTTACTATTTAATTTATGCCGAATGCTGATCTTCCATTGTTAATTCTATTCTACACACTTTCCTTTCTTCCAGCTTTGGTAATTATTATGCTACCAAGATAGCAGAATTCCTCTACACTGTTTATTTGTTGTACATCTAGTGTGATGAGGGTCTTGTTGAGCAGTGAACGTTCATTACCTTTTTTATGCCTATGTTTATTTCGAGACACCTTTTCCGTGTCTCGCTGCGTGTTTTGCTGCTGAAGATATAGCTTTAATTTTGTTCCTCAAAATCTGAGTTAAACTTAATCAATTTTGTTCTTTCATCCTAGGTTCTGTTTAGGTTCCCCATGTTCACAGACATTACGTAAAATTTATTAAGTACTTCTATGGTTACTCTTCCGTCAAATTCTCTTTAGGCTCTCCTTTTTCTATTGTTCTTCGTAAAAAATCTGAACTTGCCTTCAATAACCATATTTTTCTTGACAAGTTGAAAATTTAAGTTCTGATTTCCTAACTTCAAATATTTAATTTAACCAATCGATTAATACCGCATTAAAGATACTTTGTAGCACCAGTAGTCTTTAAAAATTTCTTCTAATTTCTGTTTACCTAAGTATGTTCTGTTTTATTTTCTTTTTTAAACTCAACACACGTGTATCTAAAGAGCAATTATAATAATATACAGTAAAAATATTTTCCTATACGTACCTAACCTATATACAAATTCCTTAATTGCTCAATAGACATATCTGTCAAATTCATTTTAACTTTAATAATATCAATATCCGAATATCATTCAAAAGAAGATAAAAAATATAAAAATAACCAAAAGCAAAAGAAAGAGACAAAAAATATTTATCACAATTTTTCCTTTTTTTTGACATCGTTAACAAAAACTTTAGCAGTCCTGTGTAGACTTTCAAAATTTTCATCAAAATAATTTGCTTTTTAGAATATAATGTTTAATTTTATATATAGTGATATTTGTTTCCTATATGAAACATGGCATTAATTTTTCCTTCCCCTCATTTTCGAATTCTTTCTTTTTGTGGTTGTTGTTGTTTGTTTCTGCTCTTTTTTGTGGTTTATTTTTTGTGATTCGTCTTCAATTTTTATTTTTTTGGAAAATATTTCTGTTCCATTGTACACGTAATTTATGTCATTTATTGATACAAAAAGAGAATACGTACAATATTATAACATCATTTTGTGGGAAATAATATACAACCAAAAACAAAATATTTATTTTCAAAAAAAAAAAAAGAAAATTGTCATTGAAAATAAAAAATTACAATTTTGTAAAATATTGAAAAACAACGAAATGATGTAGTAATTTAAAGATTATCAAAAATCTTAATAATAAAGCATTTAATTGCTTCATCCTGTTAGTCATCTTAAGAGGGCTTTAGCTATAAATTTAGTGAAGTTTCGAACAAGGTATCTTTAAATCAACCATGTTTGTCTTACAGAGATGAAAAATCATTAAAAATTTTTAGATTTTAGATGATTTTATCTCTTAATTTACTTTCAAAACTCAACTCTAAAACACGTCCAGGAAAGATTCTATCAAAAATCAAAGAAGAAAGAAAAAATAAATCGTGGATCTGGAATTTAATAAGGTGACCACCAAAATATAACTGCAAGGCATGCTCTAGACTGACAGCCTCAAGATAGGAAACCCAGAAATTGCTGGACAGTTGAAGCAAATAGGTAATAAAAACCAATTCATGTTACAAATTAATGTTAAAGCTAAAATAGAAGGAATTGGTATGATCCCTATAGCAATTATAAGGAAACAAAAAAAGTATCATTTTATTCTTCCTTTCTTCTTTTAATAAATATTCCCACGCTAGCATTACAACGATATTATTACTAGGATATTGAAATTGATTATTCATGCGGACTATTACCACATACCACACCAAGTTCATTGTTATGTACAAGATATTAAATACTTCATATCTGTAAGATAGTTCTTCTAGGGTAAGCGATATACAATGACAACCAGAACATCGAGATAACTGGCGCTTGACGCAGGACTCGAAATTAACATTGATAAAACCTCGGCGGTTGAAATCAATAGCACCAGCAGCCAACACATCATGTTGAAAACGCTATCGGTGGAATACCAGTTAAACATATTGGTAGTATGATAACCACTGATGGAGGTGAAGAGGTAGATGTCAACAACAGACTCAACAAAGCCAGAGCAGTTTTCGGACGATTGAATCCACAATAGAGAAACACCCGGATTTTTAGCAATAAAAAGTTTAGGATCTTCAAAGCTTGTGTACAAACCATTCTAAGATCATCAGTTTTTATGTATAACAGCGAAATACGGCTGACATTTATATTTAGTTATCTAAATTATGAAATTGGAAACTAAATAGAGTATAAGGAGAGTCTAGGGAGATGTACTTTTCAAGTTCCAATGGATGTGTGAAAGTAACTTCCATTATTTTTTGAAGCAATTTTTACATTTAACATCATCAGCCAGAATCTGCAAGTATTCATAAACAAATATCTACGTATCACATGCAGAATATTCTGGCCTTTCAAAATAAATGACGAAATATTCATTTTAAAAAAAAAAGAAAATTGTCATTGAAAATGAAAAATTACAATTTTGTTAAATATTGAAAAACAACGAAATGATGTAGTAATTTAAAGATTATCAAAAATCTTAATAATAAAGCATTTAATTGCTTCATCCTGTTATTCATCTTAAGAGGGCTTTAGCTATGAATTTAGTGAAATTTCGAACAAGAAGTCCACTACAGGAGAAATACTCATACTTAGAAAAAAGAGAAAGAATAAATGGAGTAACGAGTATTTCTTATTCCCAATCACCATTGCACAAACTTCGTTTCCTAGTTAAGATATCAAGAATCAAGTAGTTCCTCTTTACAAAATATCTTACCCTATGTATGTTTCTGAAAATGGAGCTAGCCTAAGTTTTTAAAAAGGTCACACAATTCAGAAGAATGCAATGCAATTATTCTAGGTTATTAATGGTATTTCTCGCCATCCCTCGTTACTTCCCTAAGAAAATAAACTAATTCATTAATATTGCTTGAGATCTTCTTAACTGATGCAAATTACACAAGAAATTCATAATAGGGTTTATCATAAATCCATAGACAATTGAAGGATTCCTAATAACTAAAACAAGTTAGCAGAGGAAACCTATTGCAAAATATACTTTAAGCCAAGCAAAACAAACAAATATTTTAAAATCAAATCTTCGATCAAACTTTCAAGTCCTAATTAGTAATACAGTTTACTAAGCATAACTATTAAATTTAATTACACTTTATGTAATTAATTACATAATCTTTGACCATCATCGGACTCGAACAAGATAATCGAATTTATAAAATAAAATATTAAAGATTCATTATTTCTCTTAATTTCTAAGAATAATTCTTAATATTTTATGCATAAAAAAAAAACAAATATCTAAAATGAGAAATCTAATTAAGGCCAAAACATTATTCCATTACAAGAAAAAAGACAAAAACAGTCGAAAACATGATTTATAATATTATATAAAAATTCCATTGTATTTTCTAATTTTCTATTTATGTCCTTTAACTCCATTCCTTCGTGAAATTTATGAAATTTTCTTTAGAATCATTCATAGATAAACTAAGAATCTACTACTACTTCTATTATACTATCTATATTCATTAAAGAAATGAACAATTTTGATTAAATTGCTAATTTGACAGAAAAGAAACCAAAAGCAAAAAATAAGTTGTTAATAAAAAAATGTCCTACAAATATTTTCAAATACATTTATTATTCGCGCATTTCTTTTTCTTTTGTAAATTCTTTTTTGCTTGGTTCTTGTCTTCATTTTTGATCTTACCTAACATAAAATTATAAACCCCATTTAAAAAAAAAATATTGATTAAAATTTTTTTTATGAAAATAGATCCACTTTCAAAAATGTTCTAAATCTTTATTTATACTTTGAAGAGGATCTTAGCTCATAATAGGAGCAACTCGTCTGTGTAGCTCAAGAATGTCTAATTAAATTTCCCGATTCAGCTGCTTGATCTAAAGAAATTATAAACCATATTCTAAAATTCATTTTTAAGTCTCTTTCAGATTATTTTTTAATTTTATTACATACCAGCTATATTCCCGCGGTATACATCAACTATATTCAGCTTAAGAAATCCATACAAATTTAACCACAGTTATTTTCTGACCCCCATTATTTAAAAAAAATTAAATATTTACTTTTAAACAGAACATAATTAGACAGTTATCTGTATTTATCAAGAAAAGCTAATTGAGTTCTCGAAAATTTAATTCATTTAACTCGTTTCCTATACAATTAAAATTGCTTCAAAAAATAACGGAAGTTACTTTCACACATCCATTGGAACTTGAAGAGTACATTTCCCTAGACTTTCCTTATACTCTATTTAGTTTCTAATTTCATAATTTAGGTAACTAAATATAAAGAAATAAGGTAGGATTACTTTTCGAAATTTGTGCCTATTAAATTTCTTCTATTCATCTCAATAATCTTCTGAAGCTACTACCAGTTGTTGGCTTTAATTATCTTTTCAAAAGTCATTTAAAATATTAAATTTTTATTTTTGAAACAAATTTATTAAGACAATAATCTGCTTTTCAACAAGAAAACTAACAAAGTTCTCAAAAAAATTAATTCACAAATAGCGTATCCTATATTATAAAAATTGCATCAAGAAATAACGGAAGTTGCTTTCACACATCCATTGGGATTAGAAAAATATATTTATCTAAAATCTAATTTTAAATTGCCTAGATTTCAATTTGATAATTTAAGTAACTATATTGAAACAAGGTTAACATTACTTTTCAATTCAATTTGCGCCTATTAAATTTTCTCAATTCACCTGACTGATCTTCTAAAGCTACTATCATCTGTCTTCAATATTTTGCCTTTACAAGAATCATTTAAAATATTGAATTTTCAGTTTTTAACCAGAATTCAGACACTAACCTTGATATAAATAAATACTTTTTTTTTTAAATTTTTATTTCATTCAGTTACACTTGAATCTAGCATTTTTACATTCACCTTAACCTAAAGCAATCCCTTTTATAATTAGATGTTATATCAGCGAGACACACTTTCTTTGTTTCATTCTTTCAATAACTATTCATATTTGAATATTCATGAAAATAAAACTTAACAATGTTATGTTCTATTTCGTTATTTTTTTTTTTTTATAGAATTTTAAATGAAGAAATTTACATTTTTATGTTTCTAGAAAGCCCTCTAGTCATCGTATAACCGATAATGATGTCCATAGTATAAAAAATTAGTTTGAAGATGATACAACTACCCCAACATCTAAGGGTAGAGGATTTTTAATTAATATCATTACAATTTGTTAAGTGTGTTGTTGCTCTTTTATTTTTTTTTTTCTTTTCATCTTAATTTTTTTTTTTCCTTTTATTTTTCATTATGTTTCATCTCTTTTTTTTCTATTTTTTATCTCTTTTTTTCTTCATTTAAAAACATATAATATATATATATATAATTTTTTTATTTATATATATATTTCTAATTTTTGCTTGAGTTAACAATGAGCATAAATTTTTCCTCACAGGATATGCAATATGGATAATTTTTCGTAAAGAGTACCGTTATATAACGGCACATATATGTATATATATATATATATATTTCATACATAAGTGCTTGTTGTTTTGATTATTTTGTTTTTTTTTTTGAGTTGTGTGGATGTGAAAATAAAAAACTTAAAGTATACAAAATAAAAATAAAATGAAAGTGGAAAATAAAAATGATGAAAAACCAAAAAAAAAAAAAAAAACAAAAAATTAAATAGGAAAAAATAAAAATTAGAAAAGAAAGAAAGAAGTGAGAAAGAAATAAAGAAAAATAAACCAGTAAAAAAAAGCATTTATACATACATCAAGGTAATCTAAACATTTGACCTGGATTCATTCATTTTTTATTTTATTTTTTTAATTTTTATTTTTTATTTAATAAATAAATAGCTCTAGGCGACACGTTTATATATTATTTAAAAACATATATATATATATATATATATATTAATAAATATTATATACATAGATATATACATATTTAAATAAGCTGAGGCAGAGCATGTGTGCAACATTTATTTCAAATATTTGCACATTTAGAAGTGTAGAGTCCATATATTATCAGGGGAATTTTCATCTATGTCGGTTTTTTTAATGGTTTTAGTTCATAGGTTTCTATTTGAAAATTGCGGAATCCCGGAATTAATTGTGATGTTTTTTAATTTTTTCAACTTTACTTTTTCCAACAATAAAATTACCTCGGAATTTCCTTTTAAAGTAAGTAGAAGAGTGAAGCTAGCAAAAGAGTAGCATTGCCACAATTACTTGTTTATTACCATAGCTTTTCTGCTCCTGGTAGGCATTAATTTCTTATATAATTACCACCATACTTCTTAGCTCTGTTTCAAATCCTTATTTCCAACTAAGAAAGTTCAACTAAATTTAGCCATCACTAGTGTCGCCAAGTACACAAAATTAGAGAAATTTTCGCTTTCACCAAATGTTAACAGACTCAACTCCATTTTCAAGTTGCTTCACACATATAAAATTTGAGGTCAACCGGTCAAATCGTTTCTAATTTAGAGTTAAGTAACGCAAAAACCTATAAAAAGCCACTGTGTCCCAATGGGTTAACGGAACTACACTTTCTCTTTGGGCAAAGCAGTATTGCGCAAAATTGGACGTTCCAAATCTTTTTTTTGTCAATCGTCGGGCCGGCATGGGTTAACCAATTGCAAGTCTGTTAAAAGAGTTAGTTTCATTCTCAAAACGGAACGCATATACATAATTTGAAAAAAATCGGTTAAACCGTTTCTAATTTAGAGTAAAATCAAAAAATTTATAAAAAACTGTTGCGCCGTAATGGGTTAATGGAACTCAACAAAATTTTTTTTGGGGCTTTCTTTTTAGCCAAGTCAAATCAATCAAAGTCAATCGGTCAAACCGTTTTCATTTTAGAACAAAGAAGTTTAAATACTTGCACCACAGCCCCAACTTGGCGGTAACATTAGAACGCATCAAGGATGTATAGCATGAGATAGATTTTAAGTAATTGATAACGTAATTGGTAAAATAATTTATAACCTCACATCTATCCTGCATCAGTAATCTATTATACGCTACTAATCAGTTCATTTAAATTTTTTAATTTAAAAGTTTCCGGACAAAAAAAGCCAATTTCGGAACGTTTTATTGAAATCTCAAATTTAAATTGAAAAAACTAGTTTGACCGAAGCGGATGGAATGGTAGCAATTAAAGTCTCTTGAAAATTCAAAGATTCAAATCAAAATTCGAATTTTTATTTTGGTTAAATTTTACATATATTGTCTTAGAAACATCTAAAAACGAGGAAGAGTGTAGTAGAGTAGACTGTGTCAACTCTGGGATACCCGTATGATCGTAACATATACATTATATCATCCGGTTAATTACTTTTGGCAAAATTTCAAACATTCAGCTTTATTAGGTGTAGAGTAATGCTCATATAAAAGAAGGAGTTGTATGGCAGCTACTCGAACCCTTTGCAGTAGACCAACCAAATTTTGCAGTAACTTTGGCCATTACACTAAACTATTTTTTGCAAAATTTCAGACACCCAGCTTCATCAGGTGTAGTGTAAAGCTCATATAAAAGAAGGAGTTGTATGGCAGCTACTCGAACCCTCTGCAGTAGACCAACCAAATTTTGCAGTAACTTTGGCCATTATACTAAACTACTTTTGGCAAAATTTCACACACGCAGCTTTCATAGGTATAGAGTAATGCTCATATAAAATTAGAAGTTGTATGGCAGGTACTCGAACCCGTGGACCAAAATGGCTGAATTTAAAACTCGATTCCGTTTTTTGCATAAAAACGAATTTGTGAAAATTTCATAATCCTAGCTCCTTTACTTTTTGAGTTATCGTGATGACGGACGGACTGACGGACGGACATACATAGCTAAATCGATTTATTTTTCGATTCTGATCCGATCCATACACTTGAGTCTATATCTACCCCCCCTCCTTCTCTGCGTCACAAACGTAATGGCAAATTTATTATACCCTTGGACTATATAGTCATACGGGTATAATGATTCCATGGAAACGCTATAGCTGTTGATTTATTAATCTATATCTAACACGGATATTCAGAGGAATAAAATTCTAAGTTGACGACAAAAGTTTCTTCCATTAAAACTTTAATTTAATTCTGTCAAAGTTTTTTTTTTTATTTACTTTTTTCTTACTTTTATGTTTTGAAGTTATAAATGAATAAGTCAATTACAGAATTTTAGTAAATATATTTATAGGTATATATATATGTACATTTTTTTAATCATACTTTCTCAGTTATATATATTACTAATATAAATATACATATATATATATTTTTTTTAAATATAACTTTTATATTTACCATATACAGTTCATATGATTTTTACTTAATTTTATGTACATATGTGCATTTTATATACCAATTTTAATATTTGCACATACAAACATATGTGCCTACAAAATTTTCACAGGTACTTTATTATTGTTATATGGTGGTTTTCTTATAAATTTTTTTTTTTTGTTTTTAGTTTCTTTTCTTGTTAAAATATTCATTTTAACGGTTTCCTTGCGGCAATATACACCAAAGATCGTAAACATCATATGGTTGTAGTAAACATATTAAGGCAAAATGAAAAACTCATTCTAATTCCAGCAGTAGAAACGAATAAGTTTTATTTGATTGTTTTTTTTTTTTTTGAATCTACATACATAATGAACAATTTGTGTTTTATACCACAAACATCTAACTTTTGAGGTAAAATACTATTTTTCAAATCTAAATTATATCCAAGATGTTAAACTTTGGGTTTGAAATATTGTTCTCACTTAATCCTCACTCACATATTCAAAATTGTTCCAAACAACAGAGAAAGACAAATAGGTTAGAAAAAAGTTATTGGAAACAATGAAAATTTTTTGAGATTCAAAAGCTTAATGCAAATTTAAAAGTCCAGTCGCATTAAATACAAATTCCCAGGAGAAACCAAGAATAATATAATAGATTACTGAATTAAACTTTTGAACAAAGCCTAGAGTTAAATATCTTAAAACTTTCGGAAATTTCTACTTCATAAAAATTTGTGAAGCTTAAGTCTTCGAAAATTAATCTGAAAATTAAAACCATTCTAAGGCTCTTCATTAAGTATAAACGAAACAAAAACATCCTCAAGATTATCAAAGTCAACAAATGCTTATAAAAGGTATTGGTATAACAGAACTATAACCGAACTTTGTAGCTGCGCTTTTAAGAATGTTAAAGTTTCGGAAAAGAAAATTGTTACGGCAGAAAATTTAGAAATCTTGCCTTAAAGCTGGAAAGAACAATATTACAGAAATATGATTTCCAAATATGGCTCTGAGCACCATGTTTCCATGCGACGAATTATAGATCCACTGCGGATAGATAAAACATCAAGTATTAAAAATTTAATTAAAACTAAAAACTCTAAGTAATTCCAGTGCATTTTAGTTTCAAATATTTCTAAAATGAATTTCCACACTTTACTGTAATTTCAAATTAACATTCATTGGAACATATAACTACTGCAGCATAAAACAATAAAGCATAGATTCTTCTACATTACAAGAGACGACAAATTACGACGACACCTGAGTTTATATAGCCCAAAACTTAAAAATAAACTCAAATGTACCAGGACTGAAAATGTTTAAATTTTGATAACAAAATACAAAAAGAGCAGAAGGTACCCACAGTTATATTAACTTGATTTTGGTAGTCCAATTGAATATATGTATATATAAGATATCCTTCGATAGAAGTAGATATACTCATAATATGTTTTATTACTCATAGAAGATATTTTTAATTGAGTAATAAAACTATCTAACATTATAGAAAATCAACTTTAATCCAATTTTGTCTCAAGTGTTATAAAAAATATTTAACCAAAAATGCAAAAGTTTCTAACAGAACATTTTTTTAATATTTTTTTAATGATATTTTAAAAGAGAAAATAATTTCCAAAAACTTGTAATGAAAATAAAAAAAAAAAGTTGTCTAAAAATAGAAATTAATTTTGCTGCTAAAGTTTTTTAAATTAAATTTAACTCTTTTGTGGACATTTTTTTTAATTTATTAATAAAATATTAAATTAGATTTTAATATAGATAAAATAAAAAAATAAAACTGTACTTATATGCATCTACTAACTAGAGTTTCATAGGGTCATACTTTAAACTCGATAGTTTGATAGCTTTAATTACTATTTTGTTGTCACATCTATGAAAAACTTGTGAAAGGTTTAAGAGTTGGATAGTAAATCAAGGTACACCAATCAAGGTTTTTTAATAAAAAAATTTTGAAGAAAGTGGATTTGAGTGTAAATTTGAACTTTTCAAAGTTAATTGAAATTTATTTTAGCAGTACGAAAAGGGTGGCCTCGATTTTGAAGTGGGTATATACATTTGGCTTAATAGACAAGGGAATGCAGGCTTAGTTCTTTTACAGGGCATGATATATTTAAATGAAAAAAAACAATTTAAAAAATATTTTCTCAACAAAATCGCCTTGGTTACCAAATATAGTTTAAAATATAGAATGTTTGACTATAAATAAAATATACAAAAATTACATCTAAATAATAAGAAAGTATTGAAAGTAGGATTTACAACTGGTCACAAGGCCTTGATTTTAGATTGACATATGTTATTCCACACATATAACCAAAATAACCAAAAACTTTGTACTAAAATATTATGATACAATAAACATCAGTTGCATTAAAGTTTTTAAAAATAAAACAAGAAAAATTAACCAAATTATTATAAAAGATTCTAGTTTTTACTAAAATGAGTTTATAAACAAGTGCTAAACAAATTTTTGTTTTTTTAAGTTCCCTAAAGACGCGATAGAATTTTTTTTACAGTAGTAAAGTTTTTTTAATTAAAAACTTGAAAACATAATAACATACTCTTCTCAGATGGATTTGGTCCTTTTTCACATGAAATTTATCAATTTCAAATAGATTTCTAAAAACGCCTCCGTATCTTAGAACCCAGAAGTCGAAATTACATTATTTTGAAAAATCTAGTTCCCAATTCTGTAGTAGAAGCTGAATAAGCAAAGCAAGCTATGCTAAGTCCCAAAAAATGGCATATACATTTTTTGGGGGCTAATTTTTAGGAGTGGGCTTAAGAATCGAACTTTTTTCATTTTCCTTGATGTATTTGGGTTCCTCTATAAAATCGGAAAGAGCCTTTCTTCCAATTTGTCAATCCGGCTGCTGGTCTCTAGAAACGGGGCTGTAAAAAAGACCAATTTAATTGGAAAATTAAGGATTGTTTGTATTTCAAAAAGGAGCAAGTTCATGTGAAAAGAGTATAATAAAAATTTAATTTGACAAAATTGAAAAAATATTCTGTTGCTTCTCTCCTTTTTTAATATTGGAATCTTTTTGCATCATATGTTGTTATTCCTCTAATTGTTAAATTCAAGCTAAAAATGCAACATGCAATAAACTTTTTTTTTTTTAAGTTCTCTAAAACTTATTTTAAAAAATACTTTTCCATAAACATTTTTTAACTTTCAGATTTTTTTTTACAGAACTCATTTAAAACTTTGTAAATCCTAATCCATATGATGTACCATATAGAATTTACAAAATACGAAAAAAGATACAAATTTAATTTAATTGCAAAAAAAAAAAAGGAACTTAACTTACTAAATGAAAGATTCAAAGTTTAATGAAAATGAATTTATATAGTGTCTCCCATTTTCTAATTGGTTTAATTTGTTAGATCTGTAGATACTTTTACAGTTTCCTTTTTAACATCGTTTTAGATTAATTTTTTTTTTTTAAGTCGATTCACTTTATTTTCTATCTTAACAATTTGTTAAAATTCACCTTACTTACTACAAACTACACTTTTATTCAAAGTGATTAAAAAAAAGTAAAGAAGACAAAGTCAAAATAAAATCAAAAATAAAAATGATTTAAAACTACCATAGATTTGGTAAAAGTATAACCATACTGTTTGTCAAAGTAAAATTAAAACAGAGAAAACCAAACAAATGGAAGAACTCAAAAATAAAAATAAAATACAAAAAATTGCAACAAGGAGTGAAAAATGTCTGGTGCAAAATAAGAAATAATAAATATAATATAAGTAATAATGTGGATTGTTGTTAGAATTTAATCCCATTGAAGCAACAAAGAAAAAAAAGAAATTATGTGTAACTAAGCACCTCAATATATATAACAGGGCCTCGGAGGTGCATTCACATCTTGCATCGGTAACCAACGATTTTTGAATTCTTCTCTTATGTTAAAAGTGTTTTGTAGAACAACTGAAGCTTCAACTCATTAGGCATTCTAATCTAGATTAAAATTTTGCGTCGGTGACCAAAGATTTTGAAGATTTCTCTTATGTTGAAAGTGTTCTGTACTAAACTACTAAAGTTTAGGTAACCAAGAATTTTTGAAGACTCCTCTTTTGTTAAAAGTTTTGTGTAGAACAACTGAAGCTTCAATACATTAGGCATTCTAATCTACATGCGCATCTTGCGTTAGTGATCACAGATTTTTGAAAACTTCCTTATGTTGAAAGTAGAGCTGCTGATGCTTCAACTAAGCATTCATTTAAATATAGAAAATTAGGTGCCTCATATGTAATTAAAAGATATTCAATATAAAGTTATCTTACGAACTAATGAATTCACTTCCCAAACAAATTTCACTACCATGTAGAAAAGAGTTTCTAAATAAAACGAGGAAGATTATAGTTGCCCTTGTCAACTTTTAGATACCCGTGCATACCCACTATGGTGTATAAAATAAACCGTAATTTACTTCTCTTATACATTTAACTCATTACCCCATAATTTTGACGTAAAAAAAAAAAAAAAAAATTAACAAAAAAAAAAAAAAGTCACAAAACAAAAAACAAAATTTTCATTCATTGTCCCATAACTTTAGCTTAAAAAAAAAAAAAAAAATTAACAAAAAAAAAAAAAAAATCACAAAAAAAAAAAAAAAAAGTTTTCATTCATTGTCCCATAACTTAAGCTTAAAAAAAAAAAAAAAAACATAAAAAAAAAAAACACCACAAAGAAAAAAAAAACAAAAAAAAAAAAAATTGGCCCACCCTAAAAGTCCGATGGTCCGAGTGATGTCCAACTTTGCCAAGTAACTTGCCCTATTAATTTACCTGCCCAATTTTAATTTTAACCTTGTAGCTTTATTAGATTCACAGTTATTGAATCGAAAACTTTGTATGGCAGCCCTCCGAAAATGGGGCCCTAACATTTTGAAACTTCATATAAGTGCTCGATTCATTATATAACTAACCGTGTGTAGTTTTCAGCCTCGTAGTATAATTAGTTTTGAAGAAATTCATATTGGTGCAAAGAAGTTGTATGGCAGCCCCCCATAAATGGGGCCCTAACATTTTGAAACTTCATATAAGTGCTCGATTCATTATATAACTAACCGTGTGTAATTTTCATCCGCGTAGTATAATTAGTTTTAAAGAAATTCATATTGGTGCAAGGAAGTTGTATGGCAGCCCCCCGAAAATGGGGCCCTAACATTTTGAAACTTCATATAAGTGCCGGAGTCAATATAAAACTAACCGTGTGTAATTTTCATCCCCGTAGTATAAATAGTTTTGAAGAAATTCATATTGGTGCAAAAAAGTTGTATGGCAGCTCCCCGAAGCCTTGGTCCGATTTTAACCAAAAACAATAGGGAACCTAGAAATTGTCTAAAAATGACTTTGTGTGAATTTCAAGACTCTAGCCCTTTTAGTTTTTGAGTTATCGTGATGACACACGGACGGACGGACGGACGGACGGACGGACAGACACACATAGCTAGATCGACTAATTTTTCGATTCTGAGCCGATACGTACCCTTGACACTATATCTAGCTCGTCTAGATCGATGCGTTACAAACGGAGGAGCAAATCTAATATACCCGATGTTCATATATATATGCACGGGTATAAAAAGCCACCATTTTCAAAACAGAAACGGTAGCATATAATCATTTTAATTCCGAAAATATAGATACAAAATATCTGATATAGCATTTTAGATACTCAATATACTGTTACAAAGACTTTGATGCACGCATACAAAACATGGCCTGTAATATACAAGGTAATGCGGCTTTAAATCCGTCATAGGTCACTAAGAAATTTTGAAGACTTGTCCATTATTGAAGACTTGTCCATTATTGAAGACTTACTGCAGATCTATAATTTTTTAAAAATGCAAACTTTCCTAATATTTTTACCATTCATAGCATTCCGAAAAATGACTTGACAATTTGTAAATAAACAAAAATAAACTTTATCAACAAGAGGTAAGTGAAGCTAATAATAAAAAAGTTATACAAAAAAAATAAAAAAAAAATTTAAATAAAAGAATAAGTCAAATTAATTTTTTTGACTTTTTTTTTCTATCAGGATAGAAAAAACTACAAGCAACTAATTGACATGGATGAAAATTGACTGCAACTAAAAAAAATTATGATGTGTCCACCACATAACAAACTGCTATTACAGGAAAAACGTAATATGAAATTTTTTACAAAAATAATAATAATAATAAATTTTATCAAAGTAATAAAATGCTAGATTTTTGAAAGATTTCAATACATACACACTAAAATATTATTATTTATCAGTTAATTTTTTTCAGTTTGAATTTTGTAGTGCATCATCAGCAAGAGTAGACCTAAAATATTTTCAATATCTGGACAAGATACAAAAGAGAGTGGTTCGTATTATCAATGATAATAACGTCACAAAAGACTTAACGTCTTTAAGTAACCGCCGTAATGTAGGTGCTGCTTGTCTTTTTTATAAATATCTTCTAGGCAATACACGGTAACACCTGGTTAGCAGCTCAATTACATCCATACACAGCTGAGCTTTTCAGAACAAGAACTCTGAACTCTTTTCCTCCAAATTGAAATTGTAGAACACATTACCCCCATATGTGTTTCCCAATTCATTTGATCCGCAAAAATTCAAGAAGAAAGTCAACTTATACCTCTTGGGTTGCCCATTCAACCCTTAAAAGTCATTTATATTTATGACTTGTAGTTACTTTTTAGCCATAATACTTCGGAAACAGGTAGGGTACTTATCCCATTATTTTGGCTACGGGGGGGAGGTTGTTTTAGTGTAGTAAAAATCTCACACTACCTGGGGGGTTAGGATTTCAGGTGCCTTTTGAAAGTTTTTTCCTTTTTTTTAGATTATCCTAAAGAAAAAATTTTTTAGATTATTCTAAAGAATTACCCATTGGATACCAAATTTTCTGATAAAGCTTAGAAATTCAATTTTTTAAGCTCATATGAAATTTTAAAACATTCCGCTTAACTGTTTATACTGTACGCGTGGGCACATAAAGCCAGACACACACAGAGACGGACATCATTCCGGAAGCACCGGAGTAATGCATATGTTCAAAAATTTCAGCTTCTAGTTTTTGATACGAAAACAATATCGACCTACCGCTTAACGATTGATATATAGCGGTAGGAAAAAAAGACACTCAAAAAAATTATCTCAAGTGCTCTAAAAAAAACTATATAATTAAAATTAACTAGAAATATTTAACAAAGTATATAATAAACTAGTAGGTACAAAGATGGAAAAAAAAGGTAAATATAGAAGTGTCAGATTGAGTAAAACCTTTTAAAAAGAAGAATCCATGGATAAAATAAAAAATTAAAAGTTAGTTAATAATCTTAACATCAAATCACAAGTAATTGGAAAGTGAAATTTAATGATTTGCTTTTATTATCCCAGTAGCATCAGAAAAAAATATAATAACTTTTTATTAACTTCCGACTTTTTTATGCACACATGGATATAAAAAGAGAATAATTTAATAGGAACTTGTACATAATTTTTTGTTACGTATAATGTTTAATTTAATATAAATTTTTAATTTAAGATTTTTTCAAAATATTTTATTACATTAAGATTAGCTGTGTTTAAGAAGATTTTAATAAAAACATTAAAGATAAGACCTTAACGTTAAAAACTTTGAACAGTACTTTGAACAGTAGATATTATAAGTCTCTTTGATGTCTTCCAGGTTTTAAAAGAAAAAATCTTTCGCTGCAAATGTTATAATTATTTTCAGGATATTAGAGAAATGGAATGTTTAGAGAATGGAATTTTATTTGTTTTGGTTCAGGCGAATACGTTTTGGAATTTGTTCTATATATTGCTCCATATACTGGCTAAAGTTGATGGTTTTTTATGTACAGCAGAAAAGGGTAAGAGAGGGAACATTGGAATCTATATTAATATTATTACTCCGAATTTTTCCGAACATTACCATGCTTAATTCAAAATACACTAAGCTAAGCTTCCCTTCCTTATGCTCAATTCAAGCAGGTAGGTTCAAGGCAAATATTTTTTTGATAAGTTCAAGTTGAACAATCCTCACAAGAACCTCGAAAACATATTCCCGATTAGCTTAGGTGTTCAGAAAATTATCCTGAAATTTAAATTATAATTTAAACATTATAATTAATGAAGTTTGTAGATAGCTTGAGAGCAAGCACGTGTTTTTGAAGCTTTTAGAGCAATTCTAACTTTAAGTCGTCATCACTACTAAAATTTCATAATTTTCAGTAGAACCAAATTTTTTATAATTTTAATCTTTCAAAACTTTAAATTCGTTTTTGAAGCCTTTAAAAGCGTTTTAGAGCAATTCACTACTTAAATTTCACAATTTACATTAAAACCAATTTTTTTTATAATTTTTGTCTTTCAAAACTTTAAACTCGTTTTTGAAGCCTTTAGAAGTGTTTTAGAGCAATTCTAGTTTTAATTCGTGTTCGTCAGATCACGAAGATTTCGTGAGGTTTTTCAAGTATAAGTCAAATACCATTCCTCGTTATGGAAAATTATTCGGTAAAATTAAGGTACTCTTACTGGTACTGCAAAAAAATACAAGTTTATCTTGTAAACAATACTAGTACTTACTAATAGCTACCATTTCTTGACTCTTAGTTACCAGTACTTACCAATACTTACCTCACTTACCATCTATTCTACCAGTACTTACAAGTACTTACCAGTACTACCAGTATCAACTAGTATCAATACAGGTTGTACTTGAAGTACTGGTAAGTACTAGTAAGTACTGGCAAAGTAAAGATAGCTCCCAATACCAGGAATTTTATAAGTACTTGTATTTTTTTCAGTACCAGTACGTAAATTTTACTGAATATTTTTTCAAGTAATAATACTGGATTGTTTCCGTAAGTACCATAGTACTGTAATTTCGCCAACTCTGATTACCATTCATTTGATTTATGTCGTTGTAACCAATTATTTCATTATCTCCTTCTATATGAAAGTAATTAAGCAAGAACCATTACTTAAAGAGTTCAAAATATGATTTGTTAAGCAGGGAAAATGTAAAAATAAAACATTAATTAAAAATGTTTTTTAATATTTATTTCTCGAATGCTAATCTCAACCCTTAACTTGTTTGTCTCAACTTCTTTTTAATATTTTTTAACTTGTGAAAGTATTTGTTAAAAAAAAAGTTATTATTAATTTTTAATTATCTTAGTATTAATAAATGTATGCATATATTTGATTGATCCTTGGAGGCTTATAAAAAATTTTAACATAATTTTATTTTATATTTGAAGCCATAAGGGAAGTTAATATAGAATTTCTTAGAAATTTGTTTTTTTTTTTACAAAGTTATTTATAATAATATCAAGAATAATTCTTTAGAATTTTAATTATTTGTTTTATATTTATTTTAAAATTTTTTTATTTTCTTTGAATATTAATTATAATTAATAAATAAAAAATTAAATCAATATGTAAATTACTTGCAAAATAAACAGAATAAGAAAATTATGCAAATTATTTGTAAAAACTTTTATACCATTTATTTTAAATAAATACTTTAAAAAAAATAAATTAATACATAACTTTGTCTTGTTTTGGAATTTCGAATTGTTTTCAAATAATTAATCCAAGCCAAACATATTTGGAGAGATTTTTTAAACAAAACACATAATATTCATTATATTTAGATCAATATAGAAGTTCCAACGTATTCAGTATGTTTGGTAACACTGTTAAATCTTCTTTTAATTGTATATAAATATTTATTAACTAACTACATTTATGCCGTAAGGTTTGCTTAAAGATTTCATGGTTAGAGGGTTTAATGCCTTTTTTAGATTTTTTTAAAATGTCCGACAAAAGTTTACTGTTGTTTCCTCTTGTAAGTATGCAATTTCAATAAATTTTTTTGTAAATTTTATTTTTCTTTTTACTGAAACAGTGGAAAGCTTGGAAAGCCATTCATTAAAACTGTATATCATTTATGTATAGTTTGATTTATAAAACTAAGTCGTTTTACACCTAACTTCATAAAGAGACTTTTAATACCAACATACACTTCGGGTTCTATAATGGAAATAAGAAACAGAAACTTGAGAAATCATTGGTCATGAACTATGGAAATATAAATCATCTAGGGTGGAGGGAATATTTGGTGGAATATTAAGAGAATATTCTTCTTAAATTAAATTAAGTTTTGCACATAGGTATTATCAATTCTAAGGAACTCAATTAAATGGAATATTGGTTATATAAACAAACGCAAAACAATCGAGTTATCATAAGCCGTGCTATGACATCTACCCTGTAGAGATAAGCGATTTCCGTAAACCTTGTTACATTTTGGAAAATTTTTAGTCGAGGCATTAAATGTTTTATTTCTTTAGAAATCATCTGCTCTTAAAAACTATAATTATTCTATAAAACATGATTAATGACAAGCTTATGTACGGAGGCTTAGTGGCACAAAATACAAATAATTTTTGTATTTGTAATTGCACTTAATCTAGATATCTTAGAACCGATTGTGGGAGGCTTCAACCTAACTAAGTGCATTAAATTAATATCCATGATGGAAAAAAAGATATTAATTTAATGAAAATTTTTTTAACTGCATAAACTGGAATATTCCTGCACCTGCACAAAAATTTACAAAATATCCTTCTATCTAAAATCCATTAAGAAATTTTTCCCAAGCTATTTCGACGAAATTCCTTAATTACTTTAAAATTGTAAAAAACTGATTTTATTATCAGAAAAATGTATTGGCTGTTATACTATAGAGTTCTATAACAATCATATTATTCCATTTTCACTATTTCAAATTTGGTTTACATTTTTTAGAAATTTTCAGTTGGTACAAGTAAATAATAAATCTCAGAATTACTTTATTTGATTCCATTAATCAAAATTTTAAATAAATTGATTTTGTTGGAATTTTAAAAATAAACTGTAAAATTGCGGAATAAATATGGAAAAATGTTATATTGAAAAAATTTATTTAAATTAAACATTCAATCAATTTTTTATATATTTATAACAAGTTTTTTAAAATTATTTTAGTTGGAATTAATTTCCAATATTTGCACAATTTTTTTGAAATTTTATAACCAATATTTATAAAAAAATTCTATAACTTAACCATTTAAATATGGGGTTTTAATTAAAATGTTCTCTTAATTAAAAAGTTATTTTAAATTCATTTAAATTTTAAAATTTTTTCGTGTATAGCATATTGAGGTTTATTTAATGACAGTTTATTTAGAAATTTTATAATAATGACATATTTTAAATTTTAAAAAATTTGAACATAATTATATAATAATTACTTTTGAAAGATTAGAATGTTCCTTTTGAATTGAGCTGACTCTATTTAACAGTTTTGAAGTTTGTAAACCCATTTCGGACCGAAGATTTGAAAAAATAATGTTAAAAGGAAATTACACCTAATTTTGTATCACGTATTGATTTGGCAAAACAGAAAGTCACAAATAAATTTTAACGTGAACCCATTGCAGCATAAGAGCTTTTTACAAATATTTCGTTACTTTGCTCTAAATTAGAAGCAGTTTGACTGGTTACAAACAAACTTCAGAGATTACTTATGAAAGATTTGAACGCTCCTTGAGAATTGAGGTGACTCTATTAACAGATTTAAAATTTGTTAACCCATTTCCGGACGACGATTTAAAAAAACAATGTTAAAGAGCAATTACCTCTTATTTTGTGAAGTACACATTTGTGGCACAAAAACTTTTTAATAATTGTTTAAAAACATTAGAATACTCCTTGAGAATTGAGCTGATTTTATTAACTTGACTTGAAATTTGCTAACCCATTTAGGACCAACGATTAAAAAAAAAATATTGGAATCAAATTATGCACATTTTTGCAAAGTACTGATTCAGCAAAAAAACAAAGTCTAAAATAAATTTTAATGTTAACCCATTGTGGCACAAAGACTATTTAAAAAAATTTTCGTTACTTTGCTTTAAATTAGAAAGTGTTTGACCGACTGCATCCAATATTTGTATACATGTTGCCTTTTGACAATGGAGTTGACTGTATTAACTGACTTAAAATTTGTTAACCCATATTGGCACGACGATTCATGCTTTGATCTTCAAGAAAGTATTAAAAAAATTTTTTTGTCACTCCGCTCTTAATTATAGAAAATTTAACCGACTGCCTTTATGATCGATTAACTGGAATTATTTTGTTAACCCAAATTGTCCAGCGATAGGTCAAACAAAATTTTGGAAGGGAAATACACTATCAAACAAAAAATATACTTAGAAATGCAAATACGCAACAATAGTTCCCTTAAAGCTTAAAAATACACTAAAACCTTCTTTTTGGGTTGAGATTATCACTGAAAAACAAATATATTATGTTCTTACAAATTACTTTGTACTTTAAAGTAATGGTTTATTACACATATTATCACTTAAAATGCAAATTGAAATTTTAAAAACTTAACAATTTAAATAAATTTAACCTTTCTTGTATAAAATCATTGTTATAATAGCAAATCTATATTTTTTATTGTATTGTAAAAACTTTCCAGTTCCCTAATCTTAATTTATTTTTATACTTAAAATTCGTAACATTTATAAACTTTATATAAGAAATATATAAACTAAGATCAAAAGAATCTTTAAATAAAACATTATCATCATTATCATTCTAATTAACATTATCGTTAGCTCATTAAATCAATTTTGACCATTTCTTATTCTCTTTTATCTTTATTTATAAAAAACCCAAATCATTTCTCCTATAATTTATATTAAGTTTTAAAATTAGATACTAATTAATGATTAACTTAAATGTATTTTCAATCTTTTAATTCGTTTTATTTTTTCTTTGTTGAATTTTTGTCCCAAAAAATTTTTTATTTCATTTTCAATTTTCTTATGTCTCAGTTCTTTAGACCCATTTTTCTCTCTTCCAAATCAAAAAAAAACTGTAAATTAACGTACATATACCCAATTAACTTAAAAAAATACCCAATAAACATTGAAAATTTCAGAACAATTAACAGTATTTTAAAATGTTTCCATCAAATACCAGTGATTTTAAGAGCAAATAGGCAGTCATATTGGTTCTGAATTCAGATAAATTCTTTTAATCTCGGTCCATTCTTACGAAGAGCTTTGATTTAATTTATACAAATTTACTAAATATCAATTTCAAAGAAGGAATGAGTAATTCTTAAGCAAAAATGCCGGATATTTAGTTATAAAATTAGAAAAATAAACAAAATTTGGGTAAAAAAATTATAAAACTTTAAATCCTTCTTCGCAACCGCTATATATCAAACGTAGGAAACAGTAGGTTTTGTTTACGCACAAAAAATTGGAACTAGAGAATTTTGCAAATATGCAAATTTTTTTTCTATTTTAAATTTGAACCTGACATTTCTACAAATATTTTTTTTGATGTCCGTCTGTCTGTCTATGTGTATAAGTATGACTATCTGTTCATTCGTGTATAGCGTAAATGACAGTACGATATGTTTTTAAAAATAAGGTTTTGATATTAATATCATGAATTAATGAGCTTTGGAGGAAATCGAGTAACTAAACGATAAACTTCTCTTGGGTAATTTTGTGACTTTCATCCATGATTTCATATTATTTGGATGTCTAAATATGTTTAGATTACATCTTGATGCTGACACATTGTAAAATTCAAACTGGAAAAAAAAGAAGGACTAACAGATAGATAATAATATTTTAGTATGTAAGTATAGTAATCTAAGAAAGCACAAAATCTTGTAAAGAAATTTTGCATTACGCTATTCCTGTAATAGCGGTTGGTTCTGTATTGACTAATGGAGACAGCATTTTTTTTTTAATGTGGCCACATTTATCTTAGAAATATCCATAAAATTAGAACTAACATAGTAACCAATGGTACTTTCAACTTAATGTACTTCGTTTTTTTTCAAGTCTTTTGACAAATTTTCTACTCAACTTGGTTTAAAAAAAACTCATTGAAAATTATAAAAAAAAAATATTAAAAAAATAAATGTTTTTTTACATATTATTTTAAAATTAAAAATTAATAATTATCCCGAACAATAATAAGATATTTAATAAGGAATGTTATATTAATAAAAATTAAAACAAAATGAAGTTACCCTTAAATTTAAAACATTAATTTGATAATTTTGGCCGATTCACCCAGTATATCTTGAAAAATTAAACTTCAAAAGTAAAATCTTGAAAGTCAAAATTTTGACACCCAAGAACTAAGACCTAAACCAGTTTTGCACAAAATCTTGAAAAAAAATTTGAATCTTTTCCAATTAATTAGTTAGGTATAAAACGCTCAGCACAAACTTTAAAGCCATCTAAGCCGGTAAAGGATTTTATCCATTATATCGCAGCCATGATGAACAAAATGAGTATAATTGATTTGTAAGCGTCTAGTTCCGCGTAGGACGAGTAACTCCTGGCCATGAATTAGCCATGAATTAGTCATGAATTTAACAACTATCTAGCAGTTAAGGAAACTGGTAAAATTTCTGAATGCTGCAAAATGGTTTTAAAATGAAACTCAAACAGTTTTGTGGTTGGTAAAACTGTACAGACGCACTATTTATGATTAGGATCATAAGGACCAGACCCAGCTACTTAAACAAACCAATTCAAAATAACATCGCCCGCTACCCCTGTTTTAACAATTGGTAATAAAAATATCCCATGCAGTACAAGTAAATAAATCACTTCTTTTTATTCTACATCATAAACCAAAATAGAAATACATAATGTTTTTAATTTAAATTTTATCTAAATTAAATTTAAAAAAAAACATACTTAAAAACAACCAAAAGGAAAACTTACAATACAACCAAAAAAAAAATTTTCCTTTATTATTTTCATTTCAGAGTACTTTGTACACATACTTTAGACATGCAGACATTATAATAGATTAGTCGGGCGGGTTGAACAATTAAAAATGGTAGGTTGATTGGTTTATATATATATATATATACATATATATATATAGGGGGACCTTTTTAATTGCTTAAATATTTATTGTGCCTTTTTTTCCAGTTTGGTTTTAACAATGTTTTCTTTTAAATTTTTTTTTTTTTCTTTCTTTCTTTTTCCTTTTCCATTTGGATGAAACCACCTTGAAGTGTTTTCTCTTTCTTATTTGTTTTTTTTTTGTATATATAAAAATAAAATAAAATGTTTTAAAGGATATTTCAGTCCGTTAAATACAGCTGTAATAATACAATTAAGGAAATATACTGGAAAAAAAGGACTTGAATACAAGTAAATCAGTTTTTAAAATATATAAATATCTTTTTTATATTTTTTTTTTTGAAATTTTAAAACGTTTTAAGATCCATTGGAAAAACCAATAAATTTTTTAAAAACTTTGTATTTAAAAATATTTATTTTATTATAAAATGTAGCAATTTTTACTATTATTGTCTATACTAAAATATTTTTGTATCTTTAACGTAATAACTGGGAGTTTCTTCAATATTTAATTGGTTTTAAGTACTTATTTTGGTACTTAAATTAAATAAAGCCATTTTCAATTCATATTTTTATTATAATCTTTTAATATTTAAAAATTCAAAATAATTTTTCTTAAAATTCACTGAAAGTAAAGTAAATAAGGAATATAAATTTATTAAATCCGTTTGTTCAAACAAATCTTAATAGACCGAGGAACTCTAAATCTAAATTAGTAGCACATCTAAAAATCCTCCACAACTTCTTAAACATCTAGTAAATCTATTAAGGAACTATATAGTTTTTTATATATGAAAGTTTTAGTAGTTAGACTAGAAGTATCTTCAAATACGAAAGAATAGCGAAAGGATAGAATTTCAATAAATCTTTGTAAGATATTATAGTCTGAATTAATTTTGTAAAGGTTTTTTTTTAAGATAGTTTAAATATTTACGAATATTTATATTGAATTATTTTAAACATTTTTTTAACTGCTACTCTGTGAGGGAATGCGGTGCATCCATCCAGATATCTACCTTCCAATATTGCAATTGTACTGACTTAATTCAACTATATATTGTTCATTATTCTCGGAACTACGACGTCTTTCAATCTTGGAGCATTCAATTCCACTCTTATCTTACTCATTTTTATCGTTTCTCGATTTTTAGAGCTCCGTCCTTCCAATGTTAGAATTGTACTGACTTAATTCAATTATACATTGTTTTACTATTCTTGGAATTTATGCGACTTTCAATCATGAAGCATTCAACGCCATTCATATCTAGGAAATACCATTCCTCGGTTTTAGAGATCCGTTCTTCCAATGTTGCAAATGGTACTCACTTAATTCAACTATACATTGTTTTACTATTCTTGGAATTTCTGCGTCTTTCAATCATGTAGCATTCAACGTCGTTCATATCCAGGAAATACCATTCCTCGGTTTTAAGAGCTCCGTTCTTCCAATGTTGCAAATGGTATTGATATAATTTCACTATATACAGTTTACTATTCTCGGAACTCCCAAGTCTTCCAATCTTAGAGTATTCAACCCTATTCTTATCTTGGAAGTACCGTTCCTCGGATTTTAAAGTCCCGTTAAAAAGCATAAAAAAAAAATTTCATTAAAATAATACTTAATATTTCGTAATAATTTTGACGAGGAATCCGGAACGAAACAGTACTGAGCGAAACGATATTTTGAATAGAAGCAATATATTTTTTTTATGTTCTGAAATAAACATCGTTCCGGAACTTTTCATTTTTAATTCATTCCAAATCCCTGTTTTTGACAAAAGTAACTTTATAATTGAATTCAACAGTTAAACATATTGAATTTTTTTAATTAAAGGAAAGTTAAGTTAAAAAAGACATTGATAACACCGACCGAAACACTTAAATTTCAAAAAAAATTATATAACTTTCTACTATACCCTAGTTACAATACAATGGCTGTAAAAATATGAACACAGCCATAAAGCACAAAATATTAAATAATTCATTTTCTTATATAATTTAAAAGTAAAAAAATTTCTAAACGGTATTTCCTGCATTAGAATATAAATCATTTTTTTTTTCTCTCCTGCTTTCCTTTTCACTTAGTTATATTGTTCACTCCACCTCCACGTGTCTGTTAATAGTGTGAGTTAGAAAGAGAAGTAAAATCAAAAAAAAGAAAATAAAACAGAAATTATAAAATTGTAATTAAAATGCCAAAATAAGAGTAAGAGCAAGGAGCAACAACAAACATACCATTTATAACCTTACAACAGCAGCAACAACAACAACAACAACAACAACAACAATAATTAAATTACAGGACACAATAAAAATCAAAAATCCATTGTTTTAATAGGGATGGGTATAATATTAAATCAAAAAAAAAGAAAATGTCAGGAAGTTCATAGCAGAGCAAAAGAATACTTGTACATATACAAATCAATTTATTTTAATATTATTAATTTTATATTTTTTGTTTTTTTTATTGTTTTTTTTTTTTTTTTTTGCCATTATAAGTTATTATTATTATTAATATTTAATATATAATAAGAATGAAAAGATCCCGTTAAATGTCAAAATATCATGCAATATAATTTTTGACATTAATAGGATTAATATTTTCTCATTAATTAAAAAATTAAAAACATAATAAATATTTATATTTCACATCAATTTTTCAACTTTTAACATTTAATTCGACAGTGAATAAATATGAGAGGTGAAGAAAATATTTAAAAAAAAAAATTATAAATGTATTAAATATAGCTATATATTGTAGAATATACATATATATATAATGTATTGGAATAATTCGTGAAATTGAATTAATTTAAACGTTTTTTATACGTTTAAAGTAAATATTTAAAATTAATTTTTAATTAATTAAATTTTTTTTCAATTATAAAGAAAATTAAACACGGCTGTTTTTTTAATTTTAATTTTAATCCGAAATATTCAGTTTGTTTTAATCTAATTGGAAATAAATGATATGAATTATTAATTGTGATTAATATTTTGTTTATTTTTTTTGTATTTTTGACGTCTGTGAATGTTACAAGAAATAAACAAAATATTAATTTGACGTCTGTTTTTACATTGTCATTGAAAGTGGGAGGTGATATTAAAGATTCTGACTTTAAAGTAAAATATTTAAAGTGTCTAATTAATTAAAGTAATAACAAATTGTTTATTAAAATTTTTTAATGATTCTGAAAAATATAACAAGATTTTTGTAAAATTTGCTATTAGTTGCAAGAATTAATCTGGAGTTTAATCTGGAGTTTTGTTATAGGCAATGTAATACTACTAAAAGCCTACTGAAGAGCTCAGATTCAGTTGTATTGTAAAGATTGGAAGTTTATCAAGAGTTTAACTGATTTTTATAAATCACAGGAGATTTGCTATAAAATTTGCTATTAGTTACAAAATTAATCTAAGCTTATCCGAAGTTTGTCTATAGGCAATGTAATACTACAATCCATCCTACTGAAGAGTCCAGTTCCAATTGTATTACAAGTTGTGATTCAGAAAGTATTAAAATAATAAAGTTCTCTAGTGGTTTTACGAGTATACAGAGTGATTCGCAAATAAGTGTTTTGGCATATACCATTCTGTTTCAAATATCGTAAGAACAAAAATCATAAAAAAATAAGTTATGGTTCTAATGGTTTTAGAACCAGAAGATCTTGTTTCAGAATGTCAAAATCTTGTTCCGAACACAAGTTACAGGTGTTTTAATAAAAGTTGACAGCCGAAATATTCTTACATGCTCTAAAGCTCTAAAACTATCGGTTTTAGAACTATAATTTAGCGTCCATACAAAAATTTTGTTCTCACGATATTTCTTACAGGGTGGTATATATAAGACACTTGCTTGCGAATCGAACTATCATATTAAATAGCAATAATTTAGATCAAAATACAGTAGCAACTGCCGAGTACTTTCAACATTAGGCAAATAAAAGTTAAAAAACTGAAGCTTGGTCTAATTTGTGGCTGCTCTTTAGATCCTGTAGGAGTAAAGATGATAAAAATTTTTTTTTAGAAATGACAGATCAAAAAAAACTTAAATAATTTAAAATAATACACTGGATGATATATTAGCTAAAATTCCTAAAAATTCGTAATTCGAAACCAAATTTTTCATAATTTTATACTCTTATTTTAAGAGTTTGTAAATCTTAATTTAATCCTTCTTCCAGAAAATCTTTTCATTCAATTTGAATTTAAAAAACTTTTTTAAACTTTTTCATTAATTAGGATTAATTATTTCAAAACTTTATCATTTACGAAAAAAATTCTATCTACTAAAATATTCAAAGTAATATTCTTTTCTTGATTAGATATTGCTAATAATATGTTAAAGGTCAAGTAATTTTTTTTATGTTATAAATGGTATTCAAAAACCAGAAGAAAACTAAAAACTAGTGAAGTGAAAATCAAGGGTTTTAAAAAAACCACATTTTCAAAATTAAATAATGTTCCTAGATTAATAAGTCTTTAGGAAAAAGTAAAGAGCCGTATATTGGGTACATTTTGTGTACATTGGGATTTGGAGCTAATGTCGATTTTCAAATTTTCATTCTCCTAAAATTACGATTCCTAAAATGTTGACTACCGAAATGTCGATTCCTAAATTATCGACTACAAAAATATCGATTTTTTAATTTTATTTGTAGAGGGATTTTAGAGTTGGTTTTAAAATAAAGGCATTTCCTCTTTCCAGAATATTAATATATTAAACCTTAAATAAATATTAAATTTTAAGGTGCGGCGGTATTATAAAATATATTGAAAAAAATAATAATAAAATAAAAAATTGCATACTTTTTGGCCACTCGCAGCTCCTAAAAGACATGCCAAACACAAAAATATTTTTTTTAATGATTTTTACATAAATAAAGAAGCTAACCAAAGATCTAACTCCTCTCAAAAATGCGAGTTTCTAACTCCATGATAGAAGGAGTAAAAACTTTTACAAAAATTGAGTTTTGCATAACGGTAAATTAACATATCCTACGGCTAAACAAGATATTACCATCTTTTATATCAATTTAACATACAGCAATTTTTCGAACTTTGGAAGATTGTAGATCCGCAATGGGTAAGGCTACAGAAAAGAGTTTTTTCAACTGTTTCATTTCAAAAACCGTTAAACTTTAGTAAATTCCCGCCAGACGGATAGACCAGAACAGAAAGTGAATTTATACTACTGTCTCAAAATTTTTTTGTAAAAATTTACTAAAAACCAAATTAAAAACCAAAAATTAAAGACAAAATAAAAAACAAAAAAAAATATATTCATAAATTTTCCATTAAGAAATGAAATTCGAAAAAAACAAAAACAAAACAAAAAAACAGAGACTTAATATTATAATTGGAAAATTTTTTACTTTATCTTTAATCCTTATACTATGTTTATTACTCGTGTTATATGCCTTGTGACTCGCTTCTTCACCCAACTCTTCATCAAATACATATCCAAAGAAAAATTATAATTTGTTTTTTTTTTATTATTGTTGTTTTTTCTTATTTTCAATTTAAGACATAAATTTAAATTATTTTCTCATTTTTCTTCACCTTATTTTCAATTAAAAATTTTTTTTCTAGTAAAGAGCAGAGCAAAAACTTAAGAAAGAATTAAAAGAAACTGGGAATAAAATCGTTTTAGTCTTAATCGTAGACTATATACTAAGGAAATATATATATATATAATGTATACGCATATATGGAATCACATCTAGTTATAGTTGATCCAGGTGAAAGTTATTACATAAATTTAATTATGCTACACCTTAACATTTTCTTAAATAACATCTTCTTATACATATATGTATATATATATTTATATATATATATAAATTATGTGTAGGTGTATATAAATAAATAAATAAATAGGTCAGAACATTAATATTAAACAGCCTTATTAGCATAATAAGCACGATGTTCCCATTCGTATTTTAAAAATAAAGGAAAAAAAAAAAAAAAAAAAAACCAAATTAATGTTTTGTGTCCTTTTAAATGTAAAAAGACATTCTAGGACATTTTCTTATAACCATTCCTTTTTTTTCCAGCTTTTCTTTTGTTTTACATTGAATACTTATTCATATACCTATACATATACAATATAAAAAAATACATATATAATTAAAAAAAAATTTATATATGACGAAGTAAGAAAAAAAAATAAATTCTTCTGAATATTAAGAAAAAATGCCATGATAGTTGATTCCATAAATACTTTATCCATAGTTATTAATAAAAATTTTTTTCTTGAAATTCTTATCAATATAAAAAGACTTTCTGAAAAGTTTTAAATTAAATTTTTAAAGATATAAGTTACCTTAAAAAACATACTTTTTTTTGCACAAAAACTTTATGTTATTAAAAAAAATGTTATATGTATTTTACTTCTCTGTTACTTAATAAAAAAAATTTTCAATTGGTAAATCCCCCAATTTTTAGCACATTTTCAAAAAATTTTGTAAAAATGTGCCTATATAGCTTCACTCTGTCCGTCCGTCCGTCCGTCCGTATGTTTACAAAAACTTTTGCACGGTTTGAAATAGAGTAAAGAAATTTTAACCATGGGTAGTTTTTGGAAAAAAAATAATTTCGTAGAAGAATTTTTTTCTGTAGCCCTACTTGTTACGGGGCTACAGCCCCCCAAAGTTGGAAAAAGCCCTATATTTAAAGTGTTATAACAAAAGTTCTGTTACATATATTTTCAATCTGAAAACGGCAAATGATAGCTGGTTTCATAAACTTTATAAATTTTTACAAGGCAAATGTTTAGGGATGCCATACGGTACAAAAATTTAACATTACGCAAAACTCAATTTTCGCAAAATTTTTGGCCACACATATCTTCTGAACGGTTCAAGCTAGGGTCTTGAAATTTTGGGAGAAGTTAGATACTTAGAAATTAGTAGGAGTCGGTTAACAAAATTTTTTTGTCAAGCCCCCTATTTAGGAGCTATAAGGGCTCGAAAATTGAAATTTTGCTATTTTTAAACACCTGTAACTTGAACACCTGTCCAAATTTTTTTTTAGTGATAGACAAAATTCAAAACTCTATAATTATATTTCAACATGTGTCAAAGGTTTTTCTTAATTTTGAAGGGTGATGAAGTTACAGCCCCTGAAAATTCCAAAAAAGCCCTATATTTAAATTGATATAACAAGGGTTCTGTTAGGTTTATTTTCAATCGAAAAACGGTATTAGAGAGCTGCTTTTATAGGCTTTACAATATGTTGCTTAAGTGTATAGGGTTGCCATACAATACTAAAATTTACCATTATATAAAACTCAATTTTTGCAAAATTTTTGGCCCCACATATCTTCTAAACGGTTCCAGCTAGGGCCTTGAAATTTTAGGAGAAGTTAGATCCTTAGAAATTAGTAGGAGTCGGTTAACAAAATTTTTTTGTCAAGCCCCCTATTTAGGAGCTATAAGAGTCCGAAAATTGAAATTATGCTATTTTTAAGCACCTGTAACTTGAATACCTGTCCAATTTTTTTTTTTTTAATATACAAAATTTAAAGGTCCAACATTATATTTTAACATATGTTAAAGGTTTTTCTTAAATTTAAAAGGGGTTCCTTAAATTGAAGAAAGTGTCTCTCAGTTTTATCCATTTTTGCTTAGATAATAAAATTCTAAGTAAAATTCCAAATTTTTGTGTAATTCACAATTTAATTCCTAGAACCTAAAAAATTAGAGGATTGGGGGGGGGGGAAGTGGAAGTTAGATTCTTGAGAAATTTGGCAACCTTCCCTATTGAAGGGCTACAACAACTTTTAGATAAGTCAGTAGTAACTATTTCCAAGTAAATATTTCCAAAGTTAAACTCAGTATGTAATACAATATAATTTTGAAAATGTGCTTTTTTTAAAAACCCTTGGTTTTTTTTCATCACTTGTTTATTTTTATATTGAAAATTTTTTTAGGACAAATTTAAGACTAAAACAGCACAGATGTAGGTTTATTTCAATTAAAAAAAAAATTTGTTTTTTAATTATTTACATTTCACTGAATTCTTCTATTTTGGATTTCTTCCCTCTTAATTTAATAATTGAAATGTTCCCATTCAGATATATATACGAGTACATATATATTTTAATGAAGTTTATTCATGGTTTTAAAAATATTAATATAAAAAATAGTAATATACTTTACAAATCACTTACAAAATTCCTACACAAATCAAAATAACAGCAGAAAGCTCTTTACTTTAGAATTTCTATTTTGCATATCTTTAGGAGTAGTACTTTAAAAATTTTAGAGTTTTGCTTTGATTTACTCATTATGGTCCTACAAAACTTAATTATGGTATAATTTTTAAGCCTAAGATCACATTATTTATATAATTCCCACAGTAATAAAAACAAACGTTTTTCTTCTAAAAGAATTTAGTAAATTTATAAAATTGAAATTGACATATATTAATTTCGTACCCCAGGGTAATATAAGCAATACCTAAATTTTTTATGTCGTTTTAAAATCTAAATAAATAAAATTAATCAAAATCGAAGGCGATAATACTGAAGGCAAATGACTGCCTAAGTTTCATATTTCCCTTTTGCATATTTTTAGGAGTAGTACTGAAAAAGTTACAGTTTCTAATATGATTTATTCACTCAACCAATTACAAAGTTGGATTTTAGTATAATCATTTAGCCTATGACCACATAATTTATATAGTTCACATAGGAAAGAAATAAAAATTGGACTCATCCTAAAAGTATGCAAAAAAATTAACTAATCAAATTTGACAAATATAAATTTCCTGAAATTAACATAAAGCGGAGGCAAATATTATTATTATTTTCAAAGATTTTTTTATATTATTTTATAAATTCAGAAATTTACAAAAATGGCAGATAATTAAAAAACAATTTCTTCTGTTTTTATCCCAAAAGTGAACAAAACAAAATATGAAACCTATGGTTTCCTTTTTAGACAAAAAAAAACTAATAATTTTGCCTTAGGCAAAAAAAAATTTAGTTTATGGTTTTAATTTAAATTTTTTTTTGTTTGTAGATATGTCATCATCCCCATTTATAAAAGTCTCACAAGAAATTAAGTGAATTTTTACGTAAATTAAATTTAACAAAAGAATAATGAGAAAAAATATTTTTTTCAAATAGACGAAGGATGTTAATCCCTTTCGGCGGCATTTGTCTAGTCTAACATTTGTTTTTCCATTCCCTTATTTTTAATTTTCTTTATAACAAAACCAAATATGAATAACCATTTTGGAAAATTTCTTTTTTTTTTTCTCTTTCTAATGAAATGAAAAATTTTTTTGTCTCTTCAGTGTACCCGTAATCTTCGCATGTTGTTCTAAACCAATAATATACAATTTGTTTTTATTGCTTTGAGTTGCCTTGAGAATATTATTTTTTCAATAACTTGTTTTTTTAATTTTAAAAAGGTGAACGAACCAAACCGATTTTTCTGACAACCCATTTAATAAAATATGCGAAAATAAAACACATAATAGGTTATGGCGCCCGGTTAAAATCATTAATAATGAAATTGAAAGGAAAAACCCATGTACGAAAAAAGGGAGTAAAAACTTTTTTAACTTTTTTTAAAAATTAAAAATCATTAGCAAAAAATTTTAAAATATAATGACAAAACAATAATGAAGTCAAAACTTGTTAAAAAAAACAATAGTGAAAAGGCAAAGAAAATAACTTTTAAAATAAAAAAATGAGAAAAGAACTTGTTGTTTGTTCAGATTATACAAAAATTGCATACTTTTAGGCTGAATAAAATTTTCATAGTCAATCAAATCAATTGACGCGCCGTGTACTTAACCATTAAGCCTCCAAGGAAACTCCAAGTTAATATAAGACACTTTTATACCCTTCCGATGTCTTTTCCAATATTACAAAAATTGCATACTTTTAGGTTGAATGATTTTGCGTACTTATCCATTATATAAGTATACTACCTAGTACTTATTCTACCTAGTACCACCAAGGGAACTCCAAGTTAATATATAATACTTTTATAGGCTTCCGATGTGTTTTTCAATATTACAAAAATTGCCTACTTTTAGGATTATCAAAATTGTTTGTATCCCTAAAATATTTCTACATTAAAATTTGGATGACATAATTTTTTTAAATAGAAGATTAATTTTAAATTATATTTATATTCTTAATCATTTAATTTTAATAAACTGTAGCAATGAATTATATAAATGAATATATATATGAAAATCTTAAGTGTTTTAATGATCATAAATAACATTTGAAAATAAAAAAAAAACAAAATGTAATTCATTATAAATTTTATTTAAAAGGATATATTAAACGTTTTTATAATTTTAACTGAGAGAGAAGGAAGAAATATTTCTAATAATTTTTTGAACAAACATTTAATCCGTCATGTTTTCATATGTCAATATAATTTCAAAAATCATTTTTCTTTTGAATTTTCCAACTCAACAAAAAATTTTTATATTATTATATACACAGTAATACACAGTAATCACTACACAAGTATAACATATAATTCTAATATGAGAAAAACCTACAATAATTTCAAGTACATTATGACATAACATTACACCAATGATATTTAAAAAAAAAAACAAAATGCAAAAACAAACTATAACGGTAAAAAAATTTTGAACAAAATGTGACTATAATAATTGCACAATGTCCGTCCGTGCATTCGTCCGTACATCCATATGTTTACAAAACTTTTACACTGTTTAAAATAAAGAACAGAAATTTAACTAGGGGAATAAATTGCACAAAATTAATTTTATAAAAGAACTTTTCTCTGTAGCCACACCCATTTCGGAGCTATAACTCTTCAAATTCTGAAAAAGCCCTACAATTGTTTGAACTGAACATGACATAGTCATTTCAAAAGTTCTAATAGGAATATTTGAAATTTTCCAAACGATAGCTGCTTTTATGTGCTATACAAATATGTTTAACACAAATGCATAGTGTTGCTATACAGTACTTTGATTTACCGTTATGTAAAAATAAATTTTTGCAAAATCTTTGACCAATTATATTTTCCAAATGGTTTAAGTTAGGAACTTGAAATAATGAAAGAAGTTATATTTTAGAAAATAAGTATGAGAAAGTTTGGTAAGAAAGTGAATGTTGTAACAAAGGTTTCGGAGATGTAAGGGTCAAAAATTAAAATTTTTAAAAGTTTCAATTGTTCAATTTTGTTAACTCTTTTTTAAAATCCCCTGATTGTATTCATCACTTGCTTTTCTAATTTCTTCAGATAATCTACGATAATCAATCCTACAATATTTTATACAATTTATATAGTTGATACATACATTGTATGGTGATGAATGTTAGAATATTCAGGTTTTTATACCCGTATGACTGTAGGTCAAAGGGTATACTAAATTTGCCATTACGTTTGTGACGCAGAGAAAGAGGCGAGGGTAGATATAAACAAAAAATATGGATCGGATCAGAATCGAAAAGTTGATCGATTTAACTATGTATGTCTGTCCGTTTGTCCGTCCGTCCGCACGATAACACAAAAAATAAAGGAAATTTTCAAAATTTTGTTTTTATGCAATAGCCGTTATTGTTATTGAAATTCAGCCATTTTGCTCCACGGATTCGAGTAACTGTCATACAACTTCTTCTTTTATATAACCATTTCTTTATACCAAATGAGCCTTGGTGTTTGCCAAAAGTAGTTAATTTTTATGTCCAAAGCTTTTGCAAAGTTTGGTCGGTCTACAGCAGTTGGTTCGAGTAGCTGTCTTACAACTTCTTCTTTTGCTAGAGTATTACTATATACCTAATAAAGGTCAATGTCTGAAATTTTTTCAGTGATATATGACTTTGATGGCTAACGTTTGAATAAAAAAGTTAAGTTGGTGAAGGGAAATAGGTTCGAGGGGCTAACTTTCAGTGTTTTTTTTTGGATGATATATGAATTTCTAACCGGATGCCGACATTACGGTCATATCCTAGAGTTGACACAGTCTACTCTACTCTACTCTTCCTCATTTTTTTGAAAGTTATACTATATGTTATAATCCATATAATCATTGAATTGCGAGGGAAATGAAAAGTGAAACAAAAATATACAAAAATCCATTTAAAGAATAAAAAATAAAGAAAAAAAATTTGAAAGTGAAAATAAAACCATGAAACACATAAAAAATGGTTAAGAGTATTTTTTTAAAAAATCATCATCAACCATTTTCCCTTTTAAAATCAATCAATTTTATTTTCATCAAACATTAGAGGGGGAGGCCGGGCGGATAAATTCTTCGGTTTATATTTTTTTCAAATCATTCCTTACAGATCAATGATTCACCTGAACGATGTACCTATCTACACCTGTGATATTTACCATGAAGCAAATAAACACGAGAATAAGAAAAATATAGGTACTTCAAAAATTATACATATTTTTATTATTTTTATATTTTTCTATTTTTTTTTTTATGAATTATTCATTTAATCGAAAATCGAAACGAATGAAAAGTAAAAAAAAAATCTTAAGCCTTAAGTATACTGTAAGATATTAAATCAAATTTGTTAAGATTTTTTTCGTAATTTTTTTTAAAATATTATCAAAATCTAAAAGATACTGAATATCTTAAGATAAAAAAATTTGTTTAAAGAATATAACAGTTTTTTTTTTCACCTTTTTATTCACTCCAATTTTCGTATAAAAATAATTTTAATAAGCCGTCCTTGAATCTTATCAAATCACTTAAATAATATATTTTTGATTTTATAATTTATGAGAAGTAAAAAATTATACAAAAAAAAAAAAAAGTGAGAAACTCTTGAATTAAAAAAAAAAATGTTAGAAGAAGGGGGAAAATTTATTCAAGAAGAAAATGAGTGTTATGCAACTGGAAATATTTAAATTTTAAATTTAAATTTTATTTTACACTCTAGATTTAAGTATTAGAATAACTGTAAAGGATTAATTAGAATAACGCGTTTGACAAAGTAATTGCAAATTTTAGAAAAAAAGGAGAGAATTTGATCTAGAGGATTTTAATGGCCTAGGAATTTCTTTTGACATAGGGATTTCCACGGTGTAGCAATGAGCATTTGAAGCCTCTGTGATACTGTGTTGAAATTGTTTGAAGAGATGCATTTTTGATTTTAATTCAAAAGGAAAAGATGTGTTCTAACAAGATAATTTTGAAAATTTAATTAAATTATTTAACAGACATGTATCTTTTGATTTGTATCAAACGAAACAACTTATTTTTATCAATTTACTCAGAGGTCTATGGAAATTATAAGAATAGAATAATCGGCTGTACGACAAAAAATCCCAATACAAAAATAAATAAAATCTACAATTTTGGGTGATTTTTTCTTATACAAATACACTAATAAAATACACTTTATATGGAAATCCCCAAAGCAAAGGAAAAAAGTCCCCAAATTAAATACTTTGCTGCCGACACAATATTATGTATAAAATAAAAAGTTAGAATGGTGTTCAGTGAATGTTTGAGGACCTCTTGTAGGTTAGGCTCCACTATAATAAATGCTAAAATAGCTCTCTATAGTCATACAAATCTATTCCAATAACCAAGTTGTTGTTGCTTTTTTAGATATCACAAAAAATTAGAGAATGAATCTTAAAGTTTTTTTGCAAGGATATAGGACGGAGGTCCAGATTATATTAAATTCCATAATAGAGTTAAAATATTAAATACTCATTTACTAAAAACAATTGTTTACTAAAATTACTTAATCAACTAATTCTACGGATTTAAAAATTCAGATTTGACCAGGACCCAAACAGAATCAAACCTCGCAAGGAACAGTAACTGAAAATTTAGTTCATAAGAAAGTTTTTTTGTAACACTTTATAGTCATAAATTAGGCTTTTAAAATCACATAGTGTTTAATTTTTGTGTTAACTTTTTTCAGTAACATCAACTTCAATTAAACCTTCATTGAACGGCGCAGCAACTCGCACCGGTTATTAGCTAGTTATAAAATAAAAATTTGTTATTAAAGACAGTGATGTTGTCAAAGTTTTATATCATTTCTTTCAAAAACTTATGATTGTCATTCTATACTTTAAATACCTGTAATGTGCAATAATTCCCCAAATATCAATTTAAAAACATTAAATTCTCAATTTAAAATTTATTTCAAATTTATTTTAATAAATTTTAATTTTTATATACATATATGTATATAAATAATTTTTTTCAATATTTATTAAAATAAATAATACAAATAGTCTACTGTCAGACTCAAATTTTATTGTTTAATATTATACAATAGAAAATATAAATAATTATATCTTCATTGGAAATCTTCTATTAACATTACAAATAAAAATTCAAAAAAAAAGTATAATAAATTATTGAATATTCATTGTTTCATTTATATGGTAAAAAAAATTTGTTAAGAATTAGTTCATGACCAAATTCGACAATACATTATCAATTCTATTGAATTTTGGTCTTTAACATAACATTTCAATAATTTTTAGCAAATATTCAAAAAATTTTTAAAAAATGTCCTTATACAGCTTCATTCTGTCCGTCCGAAATGTGTTGACAAAACACTGACTAATACACCGAATTTTAAACTAAAAGAAATTTTAAATATTGGAAAGTATTGCAAAAAACTTCAATTCCGTAACGAACGGCAGCACCTTTCGTTTAGGAACCTACAGCCGCTAAAAGTTCTTATATTTAAGTTATATATTTAAATGGTGATATAAAGCTTAAGTACGAAAACATTTTCAGAATATTTTCAACCTGGAAGCATAAAGAAACAGATGTTTTTATAAGTATTATAAATATATGCCAGACAAATGTACAGAATTGTCATACGGTACTTTAGTTTACCGTTATGCGAAACTCTCTTTTTGCAAAATTCGAGACTTCGTATACCTTCTAAGCAATTTTAATGAACTTGAAATTTTGAAAGAAGGTAGATCTTTTTGAGAGATGGTAGATCTTAAAAAATAAGTATGGGTTTTTTTAAAAAAATCTTTATGTAGCCTCGTCTTTAGGAGCTGACGAAAGTGATTACTCAAAACAACGCAAAACTTATTTTGCCAATAAACACTCTTCACCCAAAACTGATTCTAGCAAATATTGTTTAGTTTTGAAAATGCAGATTTTTTTAAAAACCTTGGATTTTTTCATTAATTGTTTTATTTATTTATAATACAGAGCTTATCAAAGGACAATATAATATAACACATATTATATTGTATATAATAATTACATACAATTTGTAAAAACAAAAAGGAGATAGGAAATTTTGTAAATAAATAGAGTACATTTAGAGAAATTTTATATAAATATTGTTATTATAATCAATATTCATTTAGAGTTGATATTATTCATTTTAATTTTTTATATTTGAACTTAATCATTAAAAATACCATAATAAATTTAATTTGTTTTTTTATTTTTTTTTTTTTGTAAATACATATTGCTCATTTTATTTTTAAATTATAATATATGATTTAAACATTTCACAACCCTATTTTTGAATTTAAATCATTACAAAATTTCTAAATTAACCCCTATAAAATATAAAAAATTTTTTTAAACATGTAATCCTATAAGTATGCAATTGCTATTTATTGGCTTAAATTATTATTTAATTTTAAACAAGTATTAATTGAGAGTTTATTGGCTATCAATTTTATACAAGGAAGGTCTTATAAATGATCCCAGAATTTCCTCAATGTTTACTTCTGGTCACTAACCCTGTTTTATAGACACTTTGTAGGTAAGAGCAACTTTTCGAAATAAATCGAAACAATTAATGTCACCTGTTAACGTTCTCCAATGTGAAACGAGTAGTACGACAGATGCTCATCCATACACCATTGAATGAACGGCTTATGGAAATTCACTCGTTCTGCGTACGTCGAGATTACAGTATCAGATACCATGGGAAACACATTCCTAACACATTCCTAAAGTTAAAAAGCTTAGATACCCGATCCCAAAAAAGTTTAAGATGAGCATTAGCATTCATCTTCATGATATCCCTCAAAATTTTTCACTTTATCCAACTTAATCTAAAAATTTTAAATCTGAACTCATTTTTCTTTTCCAATCACCATCCCTTAATTCATATAATACATATTCATTGAGGTTCCAAGTTTGGTTTCAAAAAAGGTAGTTTGTTAAAATCAAACACAACCCAAAAGATGAACTCCCTACAATGATTCTGGATGACTTTCAATGTTTTACATCACTCAGAATAAAATAAAACAAAATTAAATGGTAGTTAATTTCAATAAATTTATTCCTGTCAAGTATCAGAAGACGGTGAATCTTATCAACAATATCTGAACGATGCTTCATACACAATTGCATTCCAATGAAGGGCAACACATGAGTTAAAATATACATTACAAATTATGCATAACCAAAGAATTTTCATAATCAATGCTACTCCATCTTAATAATTCAACAGTGTAGGGAAGAGGATCCGGTATGAAAGCCCTTGTGAAAATATTTAAGTGGATGCCATTTTATTACGAAGACGATTTGTTCAACTATAGTTCGTAACAAAGCAATTGTTTAGTAACCAAATGTTACGACGAAGATCAAGTGGAGTATGCTTTGAGGGAACAACATGATCGTTTATGAGACGAATAACTAATTAAAAAAAATCGAGAAAAATCGAAAGTCATATGACACTGATCAGACGGCTTCAACCCATAACTAGCGCGAAACTCCATTTTCGGTCTACCATTTAGTTTTTCGGTAGTAAGAAAATAGGCCTAGGAAAGAATGTCCACCAGAAGTACAATAACATCCAAACATTACCTACTACAACTCTAACTAAAAACCTTATTAATATTAAAGTTTAATTTCAATTTATTTTAAATTATAAGTGGTTTTAGAAATAAAATCAAAAGAGAAGGGGGTTGATTGTACTTGTAAAAAAAATTACATATAATAATAAAAATATAAATAATAAAATATATATATATATATATAGCTATAAATTATTTTACATAATATACAACTTAACCAATTGTTAGCTCCTGCACTTAAACAAAAAAAACAAAAACAAAGAACAAATAATCACAAAAATTACTTTAGAATTAGGTTAGAAATTTTTTAGATCGTAAATTAATGGAAAATTTATTGCATTGTTGATTATTTTATACTTTTTTTTTTAAGGAAAATGTAATGTCCTAAATAAAATTTAAATACTATTATGTTGTAAATATATTTGTAAGCAATTTGTAAAATTAAAAAATTAAACAATAAACATAAATATATTTTAAAAAAAAATATATAAAAATAATGTAAATTTTAATTTATTATATTATTTTAAAGCAATTTTTACTCTAAGTTAAAAAAAAATTATAAATAAAAAAAATTTAAATTTAATTATTCGATATAATAAATTTTTGTTAAAAATATTTAATTCTAATAAATATTGAATAATTTAATTGTATAAAATTATTTTAAATTAGTTTTCATAGAAATTTTTTTCAAATTTTAATACCCAACACCTAAACAATGTATAGTAGGGTTAAATTAACTTTTGGACGGTGGTTGTAAAAACGTTAAGAATAAAAGCTGAACAATGAAAGGTATTTATATTACAGCGTTTCCTTGATAACCGATTTAGCGGAATTCGTCCATCTGTCCGTCCGTAAACACAATAGTTCGACCTTGGGTTCGGTTTCTGGAAGTTTCAGATCGAACCAAGGGCTAACATAAAGATAAACCTTCAAATTTGATAAAAGAGTTTCTTTCTGTGGTAAATTATATTTTTTTCCTATTTACCTGGTGTCTCTAAAGTTTGGTATGAATTGGATTTGAGATATCGTGATGGTTCGAATACTTGTAACATACTTCTCAAGTTCGAAATTACTAAAGATATAAGCTTCAAATTGGTACAAGAATATTCACTTCTGTTTTCATTATTCACCTTATATTGGAGGCCAATTGGAATGATGGTTCAAGTACCTATCTTCGGAATTAATATAGTAAAAATATAATAAACACTGTATCTAATCTGTATCTAATCTGACAGTAATATAAACATTATATCATCCAGTAAATTACTTTTGGCAATATTTTAAATACACAACTTATTAGGCTTTGAGTAATGTACAAAAGGAAATACAAAGCTCTTCGAAACTCTTCCACTACACAAACTTTACATTATTTAAAAGCCGGCCATTAAAGTTAACTAATATTGACAAAATTTGGGTTATTCACCTTTATTAGGTATACAATAATGCTCATGTGAAATATGAAGTCGTATGGCTATTACTGGAACCCACTGCAGTAAGCCGAACAAATTTTGCGCAAGCTTTGGCCATAAAACTAAACTATTTTTGGAAAAATTTTAGCCACCCAGCTTCAATAGGTATAGAGTAATGCTTATAAAGGAAAAGAAGTTGTATTACAGGAACTCGAACCTATGGACCAAAATGGCTGGATTTCAATAGTGATGATGGCTTTTGCATAAAAACGAATTTCTGAAAATTTTAAAATCCTAGCTCCTTTAATTTATGAGATATCGTGATGACGGACGGACATGCATAGCTAAATCGATTTAATTTTCGAATCTGATCCCATCTATATCTTTAAGTCCATATTTACACCTTCTCCATCCCTGCGCTACAAACGTAATGCAAATTTGGTATACTCTTTTGACCTATATTCATACGGGTACAAAAATTAAAATTTGGTACAAGGTCGTTCCAACCTGTTTTCCTTATGTTCCCGAAATTTGAGATACACTGAAATGGGGACTGTGTAAGTATTAAATAAATATTTCAGGTGTAGGGTATTACTAAGTCGGCTGCATTGATCTACTGTTTATTCTTTACTAATTTTTCTTTTAGTTTTCTTAGAAATTTATTCAATTTCTTTTTAATAATTTATTCCAATAAATAAAATTTTAATTAATTTTAAATTTTAAAAATTCTTATATTTTTATCAAACAAATAACTTCTTGGGAATTTTAATTTTGATAATAATTGAATTATATAATATGTAATATTATTATGTAATTTAATTAAAGCATATTTTGTATTATATTAAATTAATAGTTCAATTATATAACAAATAAATGCATATATAATACATTATGTACAATTAATTTCTAAATTTTGTTCAAATTTATATCCCTACAGCCATAATTTTAAAATTCTAAATAATTTAATTTTATTATATTATATTAATTATTCTATACAAATTAAATTAATTGATATCAATTAAGAAGAATCACCTTTCAAGAAAAGAGAAAAAAATTAAAAAAAAAAAACTATATGAAAAATTAAAATAAAATTACTGGTGGTCTAGATGCATCTTATGCATGCATCTAATAAAAATCTTTTATTAGATGCATGCATAAGAAATTTTGTATTGCTGTATACATCTGCATACAACCGCATCTACTATTTTACATGTGAATAATTGAAAAGCATTTACAAACATTAATCTCTTTTAAAAAGAATTTATAAGAAAAGTTTGTGTTTCAATCATTAGGTAATAAAACTGCATGATGCAGGAACTTATATCATTTGAATATAATGTACATATATGTCCTCGTTTGCTATTATAAATGCGTACAATTTGTTTTTCAAGAAAATTTTCCAAGAATAAATTAATCAATTATATTATTTTTCTTTCTATGTTCGTTTTGTTTGATGGCGACGACAGTAGACACCTATTATATTTTTAATGAGCCGCTCGCCTTTTATAAAACTTACTAAACTTGCTAAATAACTGAATTTTTCCTAATCAATTGTTACCTCAAGAGAGATATTCTCAGTCTTCCTTTTCCATGAATCTTCCCAATTTCAAATTCAAACGCTTTAACAGGGCATAAATTGCCATCTCAGATCCTTGTTCATAATCACCGAACAAATCTGTTCCTACTCTACCTTTTTTTTAGCAATCCCCTTGTAGATGTCCAAGGAAGTTAACCATGAAGTGCAATTTCGATTCCCGTTCAGGTCCAAAAGTATTTAGTTGAAAAAACAAACCAGGAAGATTGTATTGTAGATTGAGTTAACTTTAACATATCCGCATGATCCTCATGAAAGCTATTACATATAAACAATTTTGGGAATTTGGAAATTTTAGCTTCTGTAGTTCTCACATTATTTTGCGGATACATGGACGGACAGAACACTTTACGAACATACCTAGAACATTTTTCTTTTCGAATCTGATCCAATACATACATTTGAGTCTATATTTACGCCCTCCTTCTATGCAACATCACAAACGCTACAACAAATTTTGTAAACCCTTTAAAAATACTTTCCTACGGGAAATTTTGTTACAAAATACCCCTTGGTTATTAATGCATATTACTTATAGTTTAATATAAGTTTATAGAACCTTCATTACTGCCTGATAGCCAATGACGTGAGTAATATACCTAGAGCTAAATGATTAAAATAATTCTGAAATTCAATGTAAAAAATAAATGTATAAAATTAACGTATGCTGAAAGTTACTACACTCCATATGTGAGTTATAAGCAACGAATTAAAATCGTTTATACATTTCTATACATTAGATACACTTGCCTATTAAATGATTGTAATATAATTTTTATTTATGATTAACGGTTGGCTGGCTCATTGGTAATAGTACCGACTTTTACAAAAATACAAAATATTAAAAAATAATTTAAATTATTAATATAACTCACAGATACAGAAATATCTTATAATTCAAATATAAAATTATTACAATATAGAACAAATAGAATTGCATCCAATGAAAATCTATGACGTTTATACATGTTAGAAAGCTTACAACATCTAATGTTGAAATTATATACCTTTGGAATTTATTTTATATTACGAATTCATATTATAATTCTAATAACAAGAATATAATATGACACCCCTGGTGCAACACATATACCTATAATATAAATAATCTTTAAGGCTTATTAACAGCTGAACAGTAATCACTCCAAAAAAAGTAAATTTGTCATTAACTTGAAGTTTTAAATGTCAAGTTAAAAATATTAAAAGAATCTTCGTTAAGTATATTAAATAAATAAAATCCTCTTTCGATGAAAAATATTTTACAAAATTATAGATAAATATTACAAATAAACATATCAAAATCCTCTTAACTCATCTTTGCAAAATTCTTAATAAATTAAATCCGAATCAAATTTAAATCATATTAAACAGTTCATTAGCTATAAATTTCAAAAAAAATTTATAACATTTAAAGGTAAAAAAAAAACACATTAAATAAAAAAAAAATCCCATCTGAAATTTATATTGATATTAATAACTAATACCTAATAATATATTGATAAATGGTATTTATTTATTTTAGCTTCAAAATTAGACCCTTGTCATTCATTTTTTTTTTCTTCTTCCATTTATTTTGTGCCTCTGTGTTTTTAGCACGTTTTCAAAAAATTTTGTAAAAATGTGCCTATATAGCTTCACTCTGTCCGTCCGTCCGTCCGTCCGTCCGTCCGTCTGTCTGTTTGTCTGTCCGTATGTTTACAAAAACTTTTACACCGTTTGAAATAGAGAAAAGAAATTTTAACCATGGGTAGTTTTTGCAAAAAAAATAATTTCGTAGAAGAATTTTTTTCTGTAGCCCCACCTGTTACGAGGCTACAGCCCCCCAAAGTTGGAAAAAGCCCTATATTTAAATTGTTATAACAAGAGTTCTGTTACATATATTTTTAATCTGAAAACGGCAAATGATAGCTGGTTTCATAAACTTTATAAATTTTTACAAGGCAAATGTTTAGGATTGCCATACGGTACTAAAATTTAACGTTACGCAAAACTCAATTTTCGCAAAATTTTTGGCCACACATATCTTCTGAACGGTTCAAGCTAGGATCTTGTTAGGATAAAGTTAGATACTTAGAAATTAGTAGGAGTCGGTTAACAAAATTTTTTTGTCAAGCCCCCTATTTAGGAGCTATAAGGGCTCGAAAATTGAAATTTTGCTATTTTTAAGCACCTGTAACTTGAATACCTGTCCAAATTTTTTTTTAGTGATAGACAAAATTCAAAGCCCTATAATTATGTTTCAACATGTGTCAAAGGTTTTTCTTAATTTTGAAGGGCGACGAAGTTACAGCCCCTGAAAATTCCAAAAAAGCCCTATATTTAAATTGATATAACAAGGGTTCTGTTAGGTTTATTTTCAATCGAAAAACGGTATTAGAGAGCTGCTTTTATAGACTTTACAAAAATATGTCGCTTAAATATATAGGGTTGCCATATGTTACTAAAATTTACCATTATATAAAACTCAATTTTTGCAAAATGTTTAGCCCCACATATCTTCTAAACGGTTCAAGCTAGGATTTTGAAATTTTGGGAGAAGTTAGATCCTAAAAAAATAGTAGGAGTCAGTTAACAAAAGCCCCCTGTTTAGGAGCTATAAGGGCCCGAAAATTGAAATTATACTATTTTTAAGCACCTGGCTATAACTTGAATACCTGTCCAATTTTTTTTTATTAATATACAAAATTTAAAGGTCCAACATTATATTTTAACATATGTTAAAAATTTTTCTTAAATTTAAAAGGGGTTCCTTAAATTGAAGAAAGTGTCTCTCAGTTTTACCCATTTTTGCTTAGATAATAAAATTCTAAGTAAAATTCCAAATTTTTGTGTAATTCACAATTTAATTCCTAGAACCTAAGAAATTATAGGATGAGGGGGGGGGGGGGGGGGAGTTGAAGTTAGATTCTTGAGAAGTTTGGCAACATTTCCCATTGAAGGGCTATAACAACTTTTGAAATTTGAAGTTGAAGTTAGATTCTTGAGAAGTTTGGCAACATTTCCCATTGAAGGGCTATAACAACTTTTAAATAAAAAATTTACTGTTACCAGTAAATTTTATAAGTCAGTAGTAACTATTTCCAAGTAAATATTTCCAAAGTTAAACTCAGTATGTAATACAATATAATTTTGAAAATGTGCTTTTTTAAAAACCCTTGGTTTTTTTTCATCACTTGTTTTATTTTATATGTATGTTTCATCATAAAGATTTACTGTTATTTCCCGGATCTTAAAAAAAAAAAACCTTGAAAATCAAAATGAAAAATATATATTTGATCGTTTTTCAATTTTTTTTTTTTTAGTTTTTCTTATATTTTTATTCTGTCTCTAATCCGTCAAAATCATAATGAATATCTAAAAAATAAAATCAAGAAATAAAATACGCAAAAAAAATAATGTTATCTTTATAAATAATTTCTTTTTAATTTCATCCATTAAATAAAATTTCGCAACACTTTTCTAATTACATTAGGAATTAATCAAAATGGCGTAGTGGTTAAGAAGAGGGGTTCAAACCCGGATCAGATCATACCTAATAAAAAACATATCGTAAAAATTGTATAACTATATCGTAATTGTTTCTATCGTAATATGAAATGTAATTATATAAAAATATATGTAACTCTTATGTCAGATAATAGATGGCGCACAATATTAACATTTGTTTATTCATAATCTTATACAACAACTACTGCTGAATAATTAAGCCGGCTTAACGAATATAACTTTCAAAGAAACTGAAGCCTAATCTAAATTACTATGACTCTAAATGATGTCCAATAATTTTCAAAGAAGTGGAATATATCAGATCCAATTTTTTTTTGAACTCGGTAAATTGTTCATACGCATATGAGCGTGTGACATCCAGATACATATATATAGATATGTGTGTTATCCTAGTTCGTCATGTACTTCTCTATTACCTCCGCTTTTCTTGACTTTTGAGTTCCGAACATCCTGTATACTATAGATCCTATTCTAAATAGAATTCCCATATATGGAAATTGACATTCATTAATCATTTTCCATTTTTCAAATTGATAAAAATTCAGTAAAGAAGTCAACTTATACCTTTAATTCCTTTTTCTTTCCTATTTTTATCCATTATACTACAAAAGCAGTTTAGATCTTTATCGCACTTTATAAACGCAATCGGATGAAATGATTTTTGTAACTGGAACGCCCGGACTTCCAGCCGTTTTAAATTACCTGATCCCTTTTAATCACTCAAGTCCCTTGGTAGAAAAAAGAAATTTAAAAGTTTGATCCGTTAACTTGTATCAAATCAGAACCTGATGCAAACTTTTCACTTGTTGAAATTATCACGACTTAACTGTATTTTGTTAAAATTTGCTGAACAATGAATTAGTTTTTTTTGTATGCACTTTCTTACTCGAACCAGATTCATTGCTATTTATAGTTTTTATATATATTATATTCTGATTTGAATCCTAGATTAACCTTATCATATCCTAGCACATTAATATCCTTCATAATTTTTTTCCTTTTTGTGGAAACTCAGATTTTTCTATTATTTGCTTCTTTTTACTTGCATAGAAAAACTGTTTTTTTTTTTTTATATTTTTTTTAATAGTCCAAGAGATAAAGGCAAATTCAACTAAAAACAACTTATAAATCCAACAAAGCAAAAAACTTGTGTTATCATTTCATTTTTTCTTCTGTGGTTAGTGATTTATTGAGAGAATATTAAGGTCATTGAGTCAAGGTAATATATTTTATATCAAAACCCAATTTCATAAGACATGAAAATTTATTATCCTACATTTCATATCCACCATTCCCCAAATGAAAAACAAAACATAAAGCCAAATGTAAACATAAAAACCACGGGAAACGACCAAAGCCCAACAAAACTATAGAAAAAAATATAGTATACAAAAAAAAAATGAATTCCGAAATCAAAGTATTAAATGTAATATTATAAAATGTACTTATAAACCACATATAAATGAAAGGCAACAAATAAATGTTATATACAAAAAAAAATTGTAACTTATAAAATGTCTAAATAACCATCAGAACCGAACCAAAAAACAAAACAAAAAACACATTCCACCAGCATCAAAAATCAAGAATCCTGCATCATCTAGGATTTTGTGATCATTTACAATCACAGTATTCTAAAAATACAATCATACATACATTATAAATATATATATTAATATAAACTTAATAAAACAAACAAATTCTAAAAAATATATATATATATAAATAAATGAAATAACCCACCACTATAATCATTATCAGAATCATATATAGCTTCAAATTCAGGAGCAGTTTTTTGAATTACATAAAAAAAAGGATTTGATGTTTTTGTTTAATTTTTCGGCAACATTATAAAAATCCCGAAGACCAATAGTCCCTTAAGGACTTATCACTTAAAAAATATGCCAAAAGTCCCTAAGGAATTGTGATTCCGATGAGTGAGCCAAAAGTCCATGGGAAATTATTACTACGATGAGTAAGCTAGTCCCGCGGACTTATGACTGTTATTAGTGAGCCAAAATTCCAAAAATCCCGAAGACCAATAGTCCCTTCAGGATTTATCACTTAAAAAATATGCCAAAAGTCCCTAAGGAATTATGATTCCGATGAGTAAGCCAAAAGTCCATGGGAAATTATTGCTACGATGAGTGAGCTAAAAGCTCCGGCGGACTTATGACTGTTATTAGTGAGCCAAAATTCCAAAAAAAAATGGGAGATAACATCTTCATAATATTCAGAAATTTGACTAAGTCTGATATTCTATTCTAAATTTATAATTTAAGGATAGTAGGTATTTAGAAACTGAAACTGTATATTAGAGTGTCAATCTTTCATTCGAAAAATAAGCTTAAATAAAATACAGTTATTTACAAAATCAAAGTTGACTCTTTTTCGGAATAGTTATGAATTCGTGAATTCGAAATTTAGAGTTAGTAGCAATTTCTAAGTTGATTAGAAAATGTTGGTTTTGGGAAAAGGGGAAATCTCTTAATTTTTGAGTCATAAGTCTCTGCGTACTGTTCGCTCACACTTTTGATTTCTTCCGGGATTTTTGGCTTATTTTTTAAGTCTTAACATTCCCTGAGGGGCTTTTGACACCGGAACTTTTGCCATATCCCCAATTTTTCCATTCTATGTTTTTGCTGTAAATGCAAAAGAACAATATAAGAAACCAATCATGAATAAAGCTAAAAAAAAAAAAACTGTACTTGGAATTTTATGACCCAAATTATTATACGAGTATTTACAATCAAATGTACCTACAGATTATTATGTATCTATATATAGGTTTATATTTTAGATTTAAGACAAGTTAGGAATAAAAAAAATCCCCAACAAAATCAAAAATATCATATAATAATAATAATAATATACACATAGAAAATTTAATGTTCCAAAACAATATTGATTCTAATAAAAATATAATTTTTATTTTGTATATATGTGTTAGTGTAAGGATATTAGCAAAATAAAATGAAAATCAAGTAAAATTGATATTTTAAACCTTTTTTTTTTTTTTTGAACATGCATATACATACATACATATTTAATATGGAAAATAAAATCAAAATGTGTCGTAAATGTGTCTCTTTCATTTTTAGAATATGTGGGTGCTTTAAAAGATTCAATGTTTTCTTTAACGAAAACCCAAAGAAAAACAAAAACAACAACAACAATGTATTAAAAAGGAAAAAAAAAAAAAAAAAAATTTTAATAGTTCATGATCACATGATTATGTAATAAAAAAATTTAATTATAACTGATTAGATTTTTTTTTAATAAAGTGATTCAATAATAATAACTGTCCACTGTTAATAGATTTGGCTTTGGTTATTATAATTATATTTATTAATTGTTAAATAATATTTAATTAAAATCGAAAATCTCTTTAAGGATCTTTAAGAAAACTTTTTGAAGGAACAATTATTTTGTTGCATATTTGAAATTTATTCTGTGGAAGAAAAAGTTTAGCAGGGATTACTAAACGATAAACCTTAATGCTTCTCTTTCACCGTAGAAGGCCAACAGATAGACAGTGTAAAACAATTCTATTCTTTTGGTAAATTCATAACTCCTACAGGTGGAACAAGGAAAGATATCCAGAAAAGAATCAATAAGGCGCGAATAGCATTCGGCAGACTTCACCCATTTATGAAATTGTAACCAAATATAAAGGAGAAGAGAAACTAGGCTATTTAAATGCAGTGTCAAATCCAAATCCAGTTGCAAGTATTCGTAAATAAAAATTAAAGGTGAAACCCAATGAATGCTTTGCATGCCTCGCTTGCTTCTTACACTTTGACGTCTGCATTACAATACATTATTTTTTATGTATCTAGGCCTATAAACAAAGCGAGTAAAGCGCATAATTTATGAAAAATTTTGAATTACTCGCTTGCTTTTTACGCTTTTGACAATAAATTTTGACAAATACATTTTTTAAATTCAAAATTTGTTAACATGTAGTACACAAGTAACGTTATTTTTGTTTACGTTTTTACGAATCTAACGAAACATTTTATTTTTATTTTTAACATATAATAGTATCTACTTGTAAACAACCATAAAAAAACTGACTTATGATGTATGTCAAAATGTCGGTTTTGAAGGTTTCATTGGGTTATAGTTGCTTTGCTTGCTTTTTTGCATTTGCAAAAATAATCATTCGAAGCAAGCATAGCGCTAATTGACTTTGCACCTTTAGAATCATATGCAGAAGTTTCAGTTGGAATAGAATCAGCAACAAAGATCTATAGGACTTAGCCAACCAAGAACCCCTTGTAAAGCGGGTTCAAATAACCAGAAGAAGATAGAATTAGATCGGACACACTTTAAAAAAAGAATTGACCTCATTACTTATCTTAATAAAACATTCCTTACTTTACTTTCAGAGACTTCTTATTTGGAGATTATGATATAAACAGCATCGGGATAATTTCCAAAACTAAAAAATGCAACACTTAAGTTTCTATAATTAAATATGTTTAGACGAAAATTTTTATTTTACTTTAAATTCTATAGTTGGGACAGCCCTTAGCATTCACTTTGATACGGTTGAGTCCTATTACTACATAACCTTACAGTAGTTCATCTTAGTACTTATCATACAACCAGCTTCTTGGTTTTGTAGATGAACAATAAGAAAGGCAAAATAATCTTGTGTTGCCTCTATTGACTAATAATTTCACTCTTTAAAAACTCAAAATTTATAAAACACTTTTAAATAAAAAATTTTCAGAAAACCTATTAACCTTGACTTATTGAGAAAACAACCTATAATATAATCCATAAGCTCCTATAAATAAGCCCCACTTAAACAAAATTTTTAAAGTCTATACTCAACAGTATAATAATAATGTATTAAAAAATATTTTAATTATTTTTAATCCATCTACTTTAACTAAACCCTTATAAAAACTCTCAATTTGGAAAATCCAAAATCCAATATTAAAAAAATTAAATTCAACCTTTTTTATCGCTTTTCTTAAAGCAATCCTTAAACATGAAAAACTCATACCCAATAGGCAGCAAACGATATAACAAAAAGGTATAAAAATTTTTAACCTTTACTTCCATTTTCCCTGACCTTTTCATTGTTTTTGTTAGCTTCCCTTACAGCTTTGTGGCAAATAACTTATGCAAAACCCAAAAAATAAAAGCAATAATAATGATAATAAGACACAATCAATAAAAAAACAAGTAAAGAAACAGTCAGTCGGTGCAACCGACTTAGAAATACCCTACACCTATTTGGTTCAAATTTAAGGACATATCCATAAGTCATTTTAACACCATAAAAGCTGTTATTAATTTGATCGTAAGACATAGCTAACCAAATTAACTTTATAATACTAAAAACATTTTCTAATAACACTATCTATTAAAAAATATTACAAAATCTTACTAATTTATCTATTTAAAAATATTAAAAAACAAACAAACTTGAAATAAATGAAAATATATTTATTCCAATTCAATTACAAAATGAAAAAATTCTAATTGTTAAATTTTGTGATAAAAAGATAATCACAGCATAATATATTTAATAATCCAAATTTTTAAAAATTGCAATTATTTTAAATGGTTAGTTTATATACCTAATAGAAAAGCTTATAAACGCAAAATATGCAATAAATGTACTTCTAAAATACAATTACAAATTTTTAACTTTTCATATAATTCATTTAAATATTCAAATAAATTTTACATAAATGCAGCAAGTACCTTTGAACATAGCTGAACCACTACAATTTAGTCTAGATTTCGGAGACACATAGGACATAGGAAATATATTCTTTGGCTTTGAAATTAAACTCGACCAGAACCAATTCGCATGGTACTTTCATTACTAGTAACCTAGAGTTTAAATTTCATCAAAATACCGGCATTATTTTTTGAGTTATGGTGTTTTTAAGATATATGTTTTTTAGTCCTTGAACTTGTCAAGGGTTCCAGAACCCGAAACCATGGTACGATTTCGCCGATATGCAGTCCCGTAATACTTTCAATACTAGTTAACCCTTGTATACAATTGGAACGTTCTAGCTTAATTTTAAGTTACTAGTTTTATTAATTTCGATGATAAGCTTTTACACATTTGGGGGTCTAAGAGATGTCCTGAACCATCACTCCAAATGATCCCAAATTAGGGGGGCACGGAAGAAATAGTAAAGAACACCCTGGGCCAAATTTGAAGCTTCTATATTTGTTTCAAGTTACTATTTTTATTAATTTCGAAAATATGCTTTAAGGTCCTCGGATCTGAGTGGCTGGTCCCCGACCCACTAGTCCAATTGGGCTCAAATTTCAAAGCCACTTACGCAATAGGAAGGGACACCCTGATACCAAATTTGGAGGTTATATCTTCATTGGTTTCGGAATTACGCTAGTTTGGCCTAAATTCGATCAAAAAGTTCTCAGTTCCGAACCCATTGTCCAATCCTCACCGTACGTAATCACCGCCGTAGTTTCATCACCAATAACCTACAGTACAAATTTCATGAAGATAGACTCATTAGTTGTTGAGTTATCGTGATTTTTAATATATGTTCGTTATCCCTGACACCGACTAAAAGGTCCAGAATCCGAACCCATGGGTGATTTCGCCCTTATACAGCCCGCGCTTTACTTATAGTACTAGTTAAGTTGTACACAATTTGAACGGTCTATCTTAATTTTAAGTAAATATTTATAGTAATTTCGATTATAAGCTTTTAAAACTTGGGAGGTCTGAGAGGGGTACTGATCCACCTCTCCAATTGATCCCAAATTAAGGGAACACGCAAGAGATAGTAAAGAACACCCTTGTGGCAAATTGGAAGCTTCTACATTTTTTCAAGTTGTTATCTTTATTAATTTTAAAGATATGCTTTAAGGTCTTCGGAAATGTGTGGCTGGTCCCCGACCCACTACTCCAATGAGGCCCAAATTCCCAAGACACTTCGGAAATGGGAAGGAACACCCTGATACCAAATTTGGAGGTTCCATCTTCATTGGTTTCGTAATTATGCTCGTTTGGCCTAAATTCGATCAAAAAGTTCTAGGTTCCGAACCCATGGTCCAATCCCGACCTTACGCAATCCCCGAAGTAGTTTCATTACTAGTAACCTACAGTACAAATTTGATGAAGATAGCGTCATTAGTTGTTTAGTTATCGTGATTTTTTATATATGTTTGTTAGCCCTTCGATCGATTAAAAGGTCCAAAATCCGAACCCATCGGCCGATTTCGCCCATATGCAATCCCCGCCGTACTTTCAGTCTTAGTAATCTACAGTTAAAATTTCATCAAGATAGCTCCATTATTTTTTGAGTTATCGTGCCTACGGACGGACGGACGGACGGACGGACGGACGGACTGACGGACGGACGGACGGACATGGCTATATCAACTAAGGCGGTCACGCTGATCACAAATATATATACTTTTCCATATCTAGCTCGCTTCCTTTAGGTGGTTACAAACACCATACCAAAGTTAATATACCCCTTTACCTATTCTATAGGTGTAGGGTATAATAAGGTAACCTTCATTTTATCGTTATATCAAAATATGCTTTCCTAAATATAAAATTTAATTTTTTTTAATACAATTTTGTTTGATGGTATGTAATAAGTCCGAAATGAAATAAGTCTGAAAGATTTAAATACGAAACGAAAAATTAAGTCAGATTTTTAAAATGGGTCCAACTCATTTCACAACCAAAGTAAATGATCATTTAATTCCGAATTTTTAAGATCTAAAGAAAAGTTGCTTTAACTTCCATATTATTATTAAGGAAGAACACTCTATTTTCTTGCTCTTTGCTTAGGATTCATCATAATAGTTTACTCATACTAAAAACTATAGATTTAACATGTAACAGAACCAATTATCCATCTCGGTTAAAACTTTGAAATCATGAGTTTAAGGTGAGTTCAAATTAAAATAAAATATCAGCTGTTTAACTTTGACATGTTGACAGTAGGTAGTGCCTAATTGGTATTCTCTGTCTAATTTTTTAATACTTGCAAGGTAAATTAACATCCTTTCCTAAAATAGTTTTTCTTGTATTAAATTATTTTAAGCCTAGTACGCTGCAGAAAAAAAAAATTAAGGTAAAAATGTCAAGTAAAATCAGAGAAAAATTTTGACATTTTATGAACTTTGAAAATTTAAAAACCTTTGACGCTTTTGTTGATAATAAAGAAGTACAGTTTAGTATAAATAAGTTTTCATAATGATAAAAATCAAGTTTTGGAAGTGAAATATAAGTATCAAACGTAGTAAAAACAATAAAATGTCAAATGAAAAAAAGTGATTTTGAGCCGCCTGGTGGTCAGATTAAAAAGCTAATTTTTCTCTATTTTCTCTAGTACTAACGAGGTACTAAAAAAATTAAAATTGGGAAAAAATCTTTCAATTTTTTTTTTTCCAACAATAATTAACATGTAAAAATGAAAATTTTTTTTTTAATGACAAGTAATGGATTTATTTAAATAATGACACTTGCGACATTTATTTAAATGACTAAAGGTGTTAAGAATATTACGATTTTCAACAAAACTACCATTTAATTTGACATGAGATAGTCGTATTAAGGTTTTGATTTATCTGATGACATTTTTAAAGATTATGTGATCTTATGACAATTGTTTGTGATCTTATGACATTTATTTAAAATGATAGTTAATAAAATATAAGAATTTGATCATAATATAATATTCTGACAAACATAATTTATTGATTTATTTATTTATTAGATATACCATAGTACATGAATGTAACAGGTAGCTGAAACAGGGGTTTTTCAGTTTGAAATTTTTATTATATATGATCTGACCAGAGTTTAAATGCGGAATCCTTGATTTGAAAAGCCGACGACCTAATGTCTTACACGCAATCGATCATAGATATGACAAATAATATTTCGAACGAATATTTATTAGAAGTTAAGATTTTGGACAAAAAACTAGTGCAATAAAAAGTGCAATATTTTAATGCCAATCGTTAGGTGCAATATTTATTTATTAATTTATTTAGTTATGTACAACCTCCTGCAACATACAATATGAATTGTGATAATGAGTAAAGCATGCCTTTACTTTAATAGTGTGACAAATATATTCTATTTATTTATAAATTCGTGCTCTTCAAATTGGGCCTTAATTAAAGTATTCTAGCAAAATTGAATAAAATTTTTAAAAAATTTTTTATGACACCAAATAAAATTTATCTGTTCAAAAATTATTTTTAAATCTATATTAAAAAGTTATTTTTAAAATATCGAATATTTTTGATTGTATCAAAGAACTTCAAAAGTTATACATATATATATATATAAAACAGCGCATTAATTTACAAAATAAATAAATAACATCTAAAACAAAAAAGGTTTTGGGCAATTATTTTCAGATTTACAACATAGATCCCATCTCAAGGCGGTCATTAAATTTATTACAAATATAAAAAAAATAAAAACACAAAAATTAAATAAAATAGAATATTATATACATATTATATATAACAACATAATATAAAATATATATTATTATATTTTGTTCAATTAAATTTAGATATGTATATATATAGGTATATATTATATAAATTAAAATATATAAAATGTATAACTAAATTTATTAAGATATGATACTACTACTACTATAATATTACTTGGGACCACTTAAAATTTACCTCCTTTAATTTCTAAGGATATAATTTACAGACAAAAAATTTTATTTCTAAAAAATGTTTTTTATTTCCTTGATCCTTTTATTTTTTGTATATATATATAACATCCTTTTAATATTTATATTTATGTGTATAATTGCAATAGTATTCAAAGATCCTTTCTAATTTTATTAATCTAAGTTTGTTTTTTTTATTGTATATTTGTAAAACATTTGAAATTGTTTTTTGGTATTAAAATCGTTGAAAATTTTTCCTGTAAATTTGTCTGTAAATTTTTTAAAGTTGTGTTTTTTGATTTTGTGTCCTTTTTCCTCCCAACTTAATTAAATTACAAAAAGTGGATAATGTTTTTTTATACAATATTTTTAAAACCTAAACAACAGTAGTATGTTCAGGTTTTAATTGTAAGTTGGGTACAAAATTTATTTTGACAGTTTCAAATAAATGAACACATTTCTTTGACAATTCTGTCAAATTTTTTGGACAAAACAGTTATTTATTAATTTCTTAATTTATTTATTACTTTTATAAATCATAAATGGCAATTAATTACTAATTATTTTTTCTAGACTTCATTGCTTCGCTTCCTTTGTGATTAACTTGTGGATTGAAGTGTTTTATTAAATAGATGCTTGACACACATTGGTAGGTACTGAGCACTTCAAATTTATAGAAACTATGTCAACTACCTTTTTACTTGTCTTATAAATTAATTTAGAAGGTATTTCTATTCTTTAGTTTTTCCTATTTCTGTATTCAAAACTCTTAATATGCCTGTGATATGGTTCAGGGTTTTGTTGTTAGTACAAATTTAATGTGATTTTAAGTGTAAAACCAATTACCTAAAATATACCGTTAAAAATTCATTTTGTCACCTAAAGATGCAATACATATTTTCTAGCAACCAGTGTCGCGAGGCACTTAATATTGAGCCGCTACCGACAGTATTGTGAACAAATAAACTAATTAATATACAAGCTGATTTGCAAGTAAGTGCCTTGACAAATAGCATCCTGTAGGAAATACAGTAAGAACAAAATTTTTTTTGTATCGGGTTAAATTATGGATCCAATAGTTTTAGAACTATAAGATCTTGTTTCAGAATACCAAAATATTGTTCGGAACACAAGTTATCGGTGTTTTAATCAGAGCAAAGAAAACAGGTCCAAAAATTCTTTATTACTTCTAAAACTTTTCGACTCATAGCTTAGTCCCAATACAAAAGTTTTGTCCTCATAGTATTTCCTACATTGTGGTATATATCAAGGCACTTACTTGCGAATCACCCTGGACATGAATTCTGAAAAATTGTCTTTTTTATACATAGATCAGATTTATTCTTCTGTTCTAGTAAATTTGTAAAGTTTTGACTTTTGAAACAGCCTAACTACTCGCAATTAGTATTGAGATTACACTAAAATCTGTGAGTACACTTTTGACTTTATGAAAAAATAACTCATGGGATTTATATTGTTGATGTTTAACACTAGCAAAAGAATATTATATTCCTAATTTGATGTTTCCTCCTGAAAAGCACGAAAATGTGCAAAGTATCCAGGTCCTGGGACTTAAAACTTTTATTGCACCCTTAAAAAGGTTTTGTATTTTTTATTAGACAGGTCATTAGAATTCTTATTTTTCTCATATTTGCATATTGAAGACGTGGTAATATTGTCCGAAGTACGCTAAAGAATTTCATATGACATAAGTGATAACTGTGCAATTAAATTCCACAGGCATACCATTATGTACTTCAACTTTGCAAACACTCTGTATTTAAAAACAAACTAATCCTATTTACATTTTCCTTACCAACTCAACTCTTACTTATAGATTATTAATTATTTAACGACGTGATAATCATTAGCATGTTATCAGAAAAAAAAATTAGAAATGGCAGACGAACTTAATTTTTTTAATATAATAAAACATTAATAGAAAAAATTTGTCCCTGAAATAAAAAATGTCCTGGTTAAAAAAAAAAAAACAAAAAAACAACAAATAGACGTGGAACTTGTTTTTTTTTCAGAATAATTTTATTATTTTTTAAGCAGGACATACCATGAAAAATCATTTCCGTAATGATAATAAATAAGAGTTTTACATTTTCTATTTATGTTTTAGTTCTTTTGTTTTTTTTTTTTTTTTTGTTTTCCCCGTTATATTTAAATTCTATTTTTGATCCCGTTATTTTCCTAGAAACTTTTTTGTTTTTTTTTTTCTAAACCATTTTGAATCTTTTGCTCCCTTTTATTTAAGTTTTCACAAAAAGGATTTGCCTTATTTTTCAACAGTTAAAACTAATTACTTTATTTTTTTTTTTGTATTTTGTTGTTGTTGCCAAATGTCCTTTTCCTTAGTTGTTGCTGTTCTTTTATTATTACAGTAAGTAAGTATATTGTTTGGCGTGTTGTTAAAAATTTTCAATTAGTATTTGACGCGACAGGATACGCCTCAATGAATATTAAGTGTTAAAGTGTATTTTTATTTTAAATTTCAATTTCCTAAGATTTCGTATTTTTAGAATCAGAAATAAAATATTTTTTGAAAATAACCAGTTGTATAGCAGTAGAATAAAAGTTTTCCAATGTTTCATTCTGATTAGAATATTAATTAGATAAAATGGAAATGTTTTATTTTTTTTTTTTTAATGATAATATCAATAACAATAATAATAAAAAAAAAACAATGAAAATTTAACATAATATTGAAGTTTAATTATATTATAAAATAAATAAAATTGTTAAGAGGGTTCAGTAAACTTTTTGAATTTATATTATCAAATTATGCTTTATAAAAACTAGTCTTAAACTTTTGAATGAATGAGATTTGATTCTAGTGTGTTAAATGATCAGATGAAGAGGTTTTTAAGGAATCATTTTTCTAATAGTTTAGTTAATAAGAAATTTTTGAATCAGGATTCGTCAGAATTTCTACAGGATTAAGTATTTCATACAATTAAGTATTGCAAAATTCATAAAAGCTGATGTCTAAAAATATGATCGTTGAATAATAAATTCTACTCACAAATTTAAAGACAACCTTAATATTAAATAGTTTTTAAGCATATATGAAGAAATAAGCTATTAATTTCAAAGTACTCAAATTCATATCTTCCTGATTTGATCCTTGCTCATTCATATCTTCCTTCCTGTATTAAATTAAAACCTTTGTTTTTAGAATATTATACTAATACAATATAGACTTTTAAAGAAACCTTTTTTTTGATTTTTGAATTCTAAGCATCTGATTCTGAACTTGATCTTACTCCTTCTTAGTAAAATAGTGTGGCTCTCTCTTAGTTTGAAATATATTAATTGATTAGATTTTGAAGATCAAGTTTAATTATTATCTTAAATTATCAAAGTTTTTAATTTACTTTAAAAACTATGGAATTAAATAAAAAGTTTAATATTTCGTATAAAAACTATCTGACTTTGGTTTTCCATATTTCTGATACAAAATTTATTAAACATTTAAAAAAAACAATATTAAACAATAGCAAATTTGGTAAGAGTAATAATTATAAATGTTCTCCAATTGAAATCTTGAAAGTCTTCGAAACTATCCCTTACCGCGGGATCTTATTTATCGAAAATCCTGTTAAATCAAATTTTAAAAAAAACGAGGAAGATTATTGTCCCTTGTCAACTTTTAAATACCCGTGCGTGTATTAAATAAATAAGAATTTCATATATTGCAATTGAACTGTTTGACAGAAAATTCAAAATATTTGTTTTCTTATATTTAATTACAAAAAAAATTAATAAAAAAAAAAATGAATTAAAATGAAAAATGAATTTAAAAAAAAAAATATGCTCTGAACGAGATTGATCAACCCACACACGAACCCACACTTTTCAATTAAAAAATCGACGTCCTAACCACCAAGCCATCGATTTTTTATTCATCTCGATTTTTTTTTTAAATTATTATAGTTGCTATGGTATCAATTGTTTGTTTTGAATAACAGTTTTTAAATAATTGTAGTTGCTATGGTAGCAATTGTTTGTTTTAAATAACAGTTTTCAATTTTTTTATAGAAATATTAAAAAAAATTAATAATTTTTAATATAAATGAGAGTTTTCTGTCAAATTTTCTATAAAATAAAATTTTTCATACATAAAATAAATACATATATATTTTATTAAAAAGAAAATAGATAACAAAAAATGAATTTAAAAAAAAAAAAATTTTTCCTTTGCCTGAATTCGAACCGAGACATTTTGGCTACAAGTAATATGTCGTAACCACTACACCATGAATCGATTAATAATTTAACTACATTTTGTTTATTTTTATATTTGGTTTCTATTTAGTTATTAATTTTGAAAATATTCATATAATTTCGAAAAATTTGTATGGCAGCTACCCGAAGCCTTTGTCCCATTTTAACCAAAAACAATAGGGAACCTACAAATTGTCTAAAAATTACTTTGTGAAAGTTTCAGAACTCTAGCTCTTATAGTTTTTGAGTTATCGTGCTGACGGACGGACGGACGGACAATTCAAAAGTAAATTCGATCATAATTGCAGATTCATAGATTGCTCTAGATTCTTTTAAAACCTATAGAGGACCTTTTATTACACCGATTGGTCAAAAAATTTAAATTATCTTTAATGAACGCTAATTAAAACTTTTCGTCGCATAACTAGCAAATAGCATGTGTTAGCAGTAACTGTATAGTTCTTTAAAGTGTGTAAGCATGTCTTAACCTGAATATCTTACAGATTAACACAAAATGCCTATTAGAGAAAGTTTTTTTCATGAATTCGTGTAGGATCTGTTATAGATCCCCAAAATATTATAAATATCGACAACGCAATTCTAAAGTATGCTTGAATGCAACTTGTCTTGTCTTGACCAGTTTTTTTAGCTTCTATAAGGTATTATTTTAAACTATTTAAAAAAAAAATCCTCAACATCTAATTATCTGAAGATCGGTGGTAAAATTCCCTTTCCCTCCCTTAAAAATAATAAAAAATCGAAAGTGGTAGTGGTAGATAGTTTAAAATAATAATAAAAAAACTCTCACTAATATCCCAATTTAAATATTCAAATATTTAGTAACCGAAAACGAATCACTCTGTATATTAATATTATCTCTATTTCTTTAATTCTCATATTTTATTGCATAGCTCTAGGCAATTTAAACTAATTTAAAAAGCAAACTCTCCCATTTAATATCCCATTTTCTGAAGATCCTTTGGAAAATTCTTTTTCCCTCTATTACATATATTCAGAAACTGAAAACGAATCACCCTGTACATTAATATTTTATCATATTTTCTATTTTTTTTTTATTTATTACATTTTATTGCATAATTCTAGGTAAATTAAATTATAATTTTTATATTTAAATTTTATTTTTATAATCTACACATACTTAATATAAAATTTTGCATAATAAAAACTTTTTCATAATAATATTTCATTTTTTTATATTATGTATAATAAATTCTAATAAAATTCACATCTTAAATAAATTTATATATATTATATTATATATATATATATATATATATATGTATACACATATATGCAATAAATTTTTTTATTCATTACATGATGTAGAAAAATAAAAAGAAAATACTGAACATATTATTAAAAATACAGCAAACATATTATCTGAAATACTTATTATCACATTCATATTTTATATATGTATATATTTTTATAATAATATGTAAAAATCTTTTTATCTAATATAAATTTTATGCACATACACAAATATATGCATTAATATTATTTTGTATATGTATATTATTTTTATAAAACCATGGAGAAGCTCAACTACCACTTATATAATGTATCAATAAGAACAACATATAGGTACCTAGGATTTTATTATTAGCACATTTATTTGAAATAAACAAAAAAAAAAAAAAAAAAACAAGTAATTTTATTATAGATTATTACAGTCATGTTTACCTTGTAATAAAAAAGTAATATGTTGCAAACAACAGCAACAACAGCAACAACAACCAATTTGTATATAATATTCAAGTATTTATTTTATAAATTTTGTATGATACCATAATGCATATTACTTACAACTGCATCCCATACATCCCATCGCATATAAATAATATGTTTGTTTGTGTGTACATTTTGATATAAAATATACAATAAACAAACTACTATACGATTTTATTTATCACCATCACTGATAATATGTTGCATTAAAATAAAAAGAATAACAACAAAACAAAAAATATAACGGTAAACAAATAAATATTGTGCAAAAAAAAAAAAAAAACAACAAAAACAAATAATAAAAAAAACTGCATTATATGCGTCATCAATGCTGATTAAGGTAATCGCGTATCGCACATCAAAAACAAGTTACACTCCACTGTTACCTGTCTTCAACACATACGAGTATTTGTTGAATTTTGGTGAAATATGTTCTTGTATATTTTTAAATGACTGCGTTTGTTTTTCACCTATTCACCTTATTTTTTTGGAAATTGTTAAAAACAGTTATTCTTTGTTTCCTTTTTTTATTATTTTTTAAAAACAAATTTTTTAACATGTCAACAACTTTTTGGAAAAATTAATATAAAAAATTTTTTTTAAACTATTTTCTTGAAGGTTTTTGGATATTTTTTTTGTTTTTGGCAATTTGCTAACGTTTTTGAAGGGAATAACAGATTTTCAATTTTACTAAAAAAAGTTTTTTGAATTTTCCCGGAAAATTTTGATAAAAGAAATTATATTTTACCGTTACTATGTCAACACTGTTAATGTTAAAAAATAAATTGAAAATTTTATATTTAACTTTATTAAATACATAATAGGCGTATTCAGGAGTTAATGCAAAGTCTTCTTGTAATAATGCAAAATTTTTGCAGGGAAGAATATGTCAATTTTTTGACAGTTAAAGTGCATGATTGTTTATTATTTTAATACGTACACGATTGGTTGTTGTATAAAAATGTTCAACATTTTGCAAGACTATGCAAGACCTAGACCCTATTTCATATTTATGCAACACCACTGTAAAATTTGTTTATAAATTTTTGTATTACATGAAAATAAAAAATTATAATTTTTATGTACGCAAAACAACCGCATAAACCATTTTTGACAGTTAAATAAATAATCATGCTATGGTTATTCAAAAGTTGGTGCAAATATGTGCTACGGTGCAAAAGAAAAATGGGTACTTTGCATCAATTCGTGAATAAACTTAATATTTTATTCGTTGTATTGCATATTTTTAACCCATTCAGTCCCAATTTATTAAAAATAGTACGCATAACACGTTAATTTTTTTTTTTTTTGAATAATCGAAACTATGCACAATATTGTCGTATCTGGCTTTCAAAAACTTTGCTTTAAGGAAATATTTATGGGACCAACATCTGGTCTAAGAAAATAAAATAGTCAATAAATCCAAAAACTAGTTTTCTACTGTAGATCGGGCTGAAATGTAGAGACCCACTTCTATCTCACAAAATCGTTTAGATGAGGTAAGAAAGCCGTGAAGAAATACTCCTTTATACATAGGGTCATGATTATGGAATCACGTGTATCATCCCCTATGTTTCTTAAGATTGATAGTTCATTTGTGTTGATTTACGTAATCCCAACTTTGCAACAGAAAAAAACTGAAGCAGAACCTGCATACATTTTTTCATATCCAAAATTTCCCCTTTATACTAACAAATTCCCAATTCATAATGCTCATCTCCAAATTCAAGTTTTCACAATCCCCAACTCCAGGTTTCTTTCCTTATAAAAATCCTTAATAGCATAAACCAATCTTTAAACTTTAGTATTACCAAAAAGGATGACGCTTATAAAGATAAAGTCGACCACTAGCTGTAGCTATCTCATGCAGATCACCTAAAAATCATCCGAAGCTGTCCCTCTACTTTCGTTTTAAAAACAAATCGATAATGAATTTTAAAAATAATATTTACATTTAAGATCTAAACTACTACAAACTATTAAGATACCATCATTTATTTCTCATTCCTCTTATTTTGCACCATTAATTATCTGAAAGTTTGTGGTATTAATATTATTTCCCAAATTTGGATAAAACGTGGATATTAAAAGGTTTGAAGAATTGCTTTCAACTATTATTGAATCTTAAGTATTTTATTCAGCAAGGCAAGCCAATCGATTTAATTTGATCACAAAAGCAGTTTACAGTCTTACAAAATCTACGTACTAACATTTATATAATCTCTTTAAGAATATGTTCTTTTACGCCTTTGTAAACTTAAATCAAAATTTTTGAAAATTACATTACACAATTTTGATTTTTTGAAATTTTACACTTCACTTGTACGAAAAGTTTTTAATGGTGAAAAAGAACTATTACCAAACTAATTCTCAATTTATAAAAAGAATTTTGTAATGGAAAATTGATAGAATTTTATCAAGTTAAACATGTTGCATTTCCCATTTCAGGAAAATTCAAATACTGTGCAACGGAAATAAATGCTGTCAAAGGAAAGAGTGTTTTAATACACGGAAATAGTTTAAATATTTTTCTTAGTATATGGAAGCTGCTTTTTCAAAAATAGTTTTTCCATCATTTTCTTTTTAACAGTATTTTAAATTTTTTTTTTTTTTTTTTTGATGTACGAGTCATTAATTCTGCTTATACCATAGTAAAAAACTCTAAAATGCAAAAGTACAGAGTCATTAGTCATTTATAATACTTTCTTTAAAGGCTATAACTTTTAGACCAGTTGGAGAATACCTTTTAAAAATTCTAAGTAAAATATGTTTTGTAAATTTTCTTAATATTAAAAACCTCTTGAACCTTTAAACCCCTTTCTTCAAAAACAATTTTAAATTTATAGTTGTCAGTCATCGACTGTAAGAAGGTCCATAGCTCATTGTAAAAAATACGGACGCAATAAAATTCAATTATTTAATAAAAATAGGAAGAGAGTAAAGTAGACTGTAGACTGTGTCAATTTTAGGCTATCCACACAAACATAATTTAGCAGCTATTCGAGCATCCTCCATAGGACCAAACAAATGAAGAAACTTTCCAGAAACTTTAATTGTCAATGAAATTAAACTACTTTTACAAAAATTTCAGAAAGCCTGAATTATTATATAAATAAAGTTATGTTCGTATAAAAAAAGAAATTGTTTGACAGCTTCTTGAATCCGTTAAACAAACAGGCTTAGTTTCAATAGCAAAGACGGCTTCTTTAAAATACGAGTTTGGTAAAATTTCAGAATCTTAGCTTTTTCTACACGTAAGGACACACGGACACACATATTTGAATCTGCTCACTTTTCAATTCTCATCCCAACCTCAAAAATGTAAAGGCAAATTTACCATATTACCATTTACCATAAAATAGACGTTCTACCTGCACAATACTTGTATATCAACTTTAACAATTGCATTATCTTATAAATTTCCAGAGGGTAAATTTATGTAAAACAATTTTATTGTAAGAACCAATTTAATACAAGTCAAATCAAATAACAATTATTTTGATTTTGAATTGTATCAATTTTCTGCAATATTGCAATACTATTTTGTATCATAAAACCTAAGAATCATTTTATTTTCCGATTATTTTCATATCATTGGAAAATTTTTTTATTTAAAAGTATTAGTTTTTTTTATTTCAATTTTTCTTTAGAATCGCATATTCGTAGAATCACATTTTCATGATTTTATTTTTGTTATCAATGTTGCAATGAAGTGAAAAAATAAATAAACAACATATTTAGCACACTATTTATTTATTTTTTTCATTTTTATTTATTATTTTTTTTTTTTGTAATAATAAAGAAAACGGAAACGCGACTAAAATATTAAAACAAAATTATAATCAATAAGGAACATTTACTACAATATTTTTTAAGAAAACGTCTATCAATAATAAAGAATTCATATTGGTAACATAACAAATTATTAACATGCGCTTCACTTCCTGCGAGGGCATAAAAATTGGAAAAAAAAACTTTTGAATTTTGCATAGAAAACATTTGCTCATCAAAATTAAAACTATCACTTCTCTTGGATCCTTTTAAGTAAAAGCTAGCAGTAAAAATCAACAACTGGTTATATTGCTAATCATTTGTAAAATTTAAATTAAAACTAAAACAAGAAAGAATGCAGAGTTGTCAACACAAGAATATTCGCCTAAACGGACTATCAACATTCCGGTTAATTAGAATGGTGAATTTTATTATGTTTCCGATCGATCAAATGCTACAACAACAAAAACTACCGTCAGCATTTTAATACTGCGACCGTTCCTAGTGTAAACCATTTTAGAAGCTTAATAACTAGTTCTGAGAATCCGAGTGCAGCAAGTGAAGAGCCACAAATAAATGTTACTAAAGTTGTGGATGCTGTACGAGAACGATTCTACCCGAATACATCTTTGTCTACTCGTGCACATGCTACTCAATTGGACAACTGCAAAATATCACTACGACACCTTTTAAAGTTTATCGGATAATATTTCCACATGAATTATTGTCGATCGATGCTCCACAATAGTTACAATATGCTAAATGATTACTTGTAAAACCATCCTCAGATTTGAGGTCGGCTGATTTTTTTTGTGGGGTTCCTTGAAGGAACCGGTTAATTCCAACAAATCACAAAAAATTCAAAAACTAAAGCAGAATATTTATACAAACACTACGAAATTGGAACCAGAAATGTTGCGCAACTTAATGTTAAATGCCTTAAATAGAGAAATTAACTCTCAACAAGAAAATGGAAGTCATTTAACGGATGTCATTTTTCACACTTATCATAAATTATACTATAAAAACAAAATTTTAAAATAAAAAACTTTGAAAATATGCAAATTATAAGCATTTTAAATCAGTCAGTCGAAGTTGATCTATCCAGTGTGTACTAATAAGCTATTACCGTTAATCATTATTCAAATTATCCTAAAAATATGCAATTTTTGTAATATAAAGTTTTTAACATTTTTTTTTCCCCAACCACCAATAGTCTCTTCTTAATAATTTATGTATGTGCCGTATAGACACATTGTATTTCAGATTTGCTTCATTTATATTGTCCAGATTATAATCTATGGACTTATATGTAGTCCGTCTGTTGTAGTGATATAACAGGTTGACATGATTAGTCTTGAATATATCTATTTTTGTCTAACTAAAACGATGAAATGCTTAAGAATAATAAAGGCTGTGAATAAAGTCTTTTCAATGTACTACTCATTGTGATAAAATATATGTGATATTAAACCATTTTCTAAAGTGTTTTGTGCCTACCACAATGATTACTAATCAATTTTATTATAAAATTTTCTATTCTTATGATTTTTACTTCCTTGTACAAGTATTTATTTGAGTGCTTTTTTTTGAGTATTTATTTGTGAAAGTATTTATTTGAGTAAAAATGCTTGTAGTCATACTCGGGTTTTCTTTCTATATTTTCGATGTATAAGAGCGTCTTTCGAATTTTTTTAATGTTTCCAATAAGCTTGCTCTAGTTTTGTACCAAATTGGTGCACCATATAGAAACGTTGGCCTGATTAGTGTTTGATAACATATTATTTTAACTCTTTGACTAATGTTTTTGTTGTAAAATAGCTTTTTTGCAGTCATGAAGGCTTTATTACCTTTCGAAATCGTCTATTTTATTTGATCGATATAATTTAGGCTACAAAGTAGCTGTACACCATATTTTTAACAACTATTCCTTCAATCATTTTTAAATACCGTTATAAAAGCCATTTCATATAATTTTATAAATTCAAATTTGTTGGTTTTAATTCACAAATATACATATTATGTACATACTGACTAACTTTTACTAAATATATTTTACAACAATACTAAGTAGAAACCATATTACCAAATGCTGTAAAAAAAAAGTATTTTTTAACAAGTATTTGTTTTAAGTATATGAGCAGTTCAATTCATTTGTTTACATATACTTTTTTATAAATATGTATTTTAATACAATGTATAAACAAAAGAATTCAATAAATAAATACATATTGAACTTTATTTTCTTATAAAGTACAACCATTATGACTTTTTATAAATAAATAACTGATGAAAATTATTGACAAAAATCCGAGGTTTTTTTTTTTCCAAAAATAAATAATATTTTCTGTTGATTTTACAGGAAAAATAAACTGTAATATCAACAGGAATCTGATATATAAAATATTTTTACCTACTTAATATTTTTTTTTTTAATTTTTTTGTGTTACATACATATAATATATATATATAAACATATATACATATACATATAAACTTTTTTTCAACTTAATAACAAACAAAAATAATATATAAATTTTTTTTTTAACTCTTACCGCTTGAACGCATTGTTGTTGCCATTTTTTTTTTTTTTTTAGAAATATATATATATATATATGTGTGTTACTCCTGAATATTTTCTTTCCGAACTTATTTTTATTATATTAATTCTAAGCCCTTCGAAGTTGTTTTTCTTTTCCAGTTATTCAGTTCTGAAACAAAGTAAAAGAAATATAAAATAAATTTTTGTAATATTATTTTTATATATATGTATTTTTTTTTTTCAAAAAAATTTTTTCAAAGTGAATTTTTTTTTTTAATATTTTTTTTTTAATATTAAAATGAAAAAGAAAAGTTATTAAAATAAAAAATATGTTATTTTGTTTTTAATGTGAAAAATTTTATTTTATTTTTGTTTATAGAATTTTTATAAATATAAAATTTTTGTTTTTGTATTTTATGACAAATAAAATCAATGCTATGACATTTCAAAAAAAATGAATGTATATTTATTTATTATACAGGGTGTTTCATAAATTACCTGTCATAGAACTAGGGATTTGTTAAAGGGTTCAAGATTTGTGAAATAATAACATGTGGGAGGTGGGTGCTATTTTTGCATGCGTTTGGAAGATCTGGTAACTGAATATTTCAATATAGCCCCATATAATACCGTTAAAAGTATATTTGTGAATTTAACATATTATACCGTTATTTTTTAGATAACAAGTACTGAAATAACTGTATATAAAAACCATATGTCAAAAACCATAAAGAAACAGGACAATTCATATCATTCTATTGAATTTCACATTTCTATCATTATCATTTTCAAAATATTATCAATATTAAGGTTAGATTTTGGGGAATTTTTTGGCAGGTATCTAAAAACCTCCACTCCAATTCCAATTAATTCACAATTTTAGGGGAATAACGCATAAAACACAGACGACACTTGTACAAAATTTAAGTAATTTCGAAGATATGCTTTTTAAGTCTTAAGAGATGTGTGAAAGGCACCTGAACGACTAATCCAATTCATCCCAAAAATTAAGACTCATAAACCAAATTGGGAAGAATATCTTTTAACTAAATTAGAAGATCGAACATTTATTGGATTGAGAGTTATATTCGTTTATCCTTGGCTCGTTCGAAAACTTTCAGAATTTAAATCCATTTGCAGCTTAGTCTTTCTTTCGTAAAAAGTATTAATCAATAAAGCATCATCCTCGATTTATCGCAGATTATTAGTGAAACACCCTGTTTATATATATATCTATATTTAGATATTTACTTGAAAGAGAATTGGTAAAATATATTTGACAAAAGAATTTTTTCTTAATTTATAAATTTTTGACATATTATTGGGATTTCAGTAATATTACTTACATAGTTTCCAAAAAAAATTGTTATCTTTATTTATTTTTGATTAAAATAGAAAAAGTAAAATTGCAGGTAATAAAAGACATATTGAAAATTATTATTAATTTTAATTATAACATTTTTAAAATAATCTTGATAAAAATTTACAATTGATTTCTTATTATTAACTTAAGAAGTCAGAATTCATAATTTATTGATATTTTTTTTTATATTTATTAAGTAATAACTGTCCTTTCGAGTATAATTGGGGTCCAAGCTAGGAGTTTTTGTCTAGTTTTTTTGTAATTTTCTAAATTGGTAAAAATAAAGCGAAAAAGAGAGTAAATTAAATTGTATCCGCACAAACATAATATAAACATTATATCATCCGGTTAACTATACCCATTCAAAATTTATTAGACTCAGTTTGGTAGCTTTTTCTAAGTTGTATGGTAGTTTCTTGAATTTGTTGTACAAAATAGCTGAATTTCAATAGCACAGTCTGCTCTTGTACAGAAACAAATTTGTCAAATTTTCAGAATCGTATAAATCCTCATTTACAGCGTCGCAAACGCAATGGCAAATTAAGTATTACCTTTGAACTATGTCAATTCTAAAAACCTATACAAGGTTAACAAGTTGTTGAGCACCGTTTTAGATAGAGTGTGAGATGGAGCAACCACATCTTTGGAACCGCTGTTCCAGGGCTTTCTGTAAACCATGTGAAGGATTCATTGCTTCACAAATTAAGTTGCTACAATGTTTAAATTAAATTGCTCCCTTGCTTGAGTTATCTCGAACCAAGATACCATTTCATTACGTATGTGATGATGATACCTAAAGTTAAGTATGAGGCCAAAAAATATCGGTTCTAAGCAGTAACAAAGTATAATACAACACTAGAAACTTAAATTGCCATCGAATTTTGAGAATAGTTAAATCAATAGGATATACGCTTAACACAACACCCTGGATAATTACGTCCAATAAACCAAAACTTTTTGTTTCTGGAATTAATAAATATTTAAAGAAAATATATTTCATTAGTCAGGTGTATATAATATTTTTAAACACATGCTATTAATTATTAATTAAATTCCAATATTATCATTTTGCAAAATTAATCCTCTTACATAATACTTCTATGCTACCAACGGAGTATATGATGCGGTTATTTTACATAATAACTAGAAAAAAAAAAATCTTTTTTCTACTTGGTACAGGATATAACAGCATGTTAACGTTTTTTGCATATAGTGACGCAATTTTTTTAAGTACCTAACAGTATTTTATATTTGGTTCGCAACATGTTAACATATAAGAGGATTATGTTAAATGAATGTTAATGAAGATTCTTTTTTTATAAACTTCGAAAAAATATGTATGAGTATTATAATTTAAATAAATTTTTCCAATTTAATCGCTATTAATAGACTTTTCAACTAATTAATAACTCTAATAATAAACAATTAGATGTGCGGGTGATTAAAAATCGAAATTTTTTTTTCAGTATTTCCAGTAGAAAACAAATTGAGTAACCGGTTAATCATCGTATTGAATTGATGAAATAGAAATTAAACTGATTTTTTTATAATATTGGAAAACCGCGTATTTTTTTTAATTTTTCTTCATTTCTATTGGGAGCATCATAAAAGGGCTCTTTTGCACCAATTGCTTATTACAATCAAATAATCAGTTCTTTATTATCAAATAGTAATTTTTCTAATTAAACTTCATTGGATTGGTTTTGATGCAACAAAAATCCATCAGCAAAATTATTATTTGATTAGTAATAAGTTTTAAGTGCAACAGGGCCCTGGAAATGATAAAAATATTCTAATTTAAATAGGAACTATTAACAATTAAGTTTCATTACTAAAATTTAACATAACATTTGAAAACAATTAAATAATTTGATATATTATTGAAAAATTGAAGAACTGATTGGTAAACAAATTGAACAACAAATTTAAAATCTATTAAACATTAAACATCAATTATAATGAATTTGGATACAATTACGTACCATATGAAAAAATAATATATTACATATCATTAAGCCTGAAGCAATTTTGACTATATTTAGTGACGCAAACGGGACGCTATCGAATTAAGTTTATTAAATGTCAAAATCATGTTCATTGTCAATCAAAGCCTTTATTTTATAAATTCTTACAAAACAAATAAATAAATGTCAATTATTCGCTGTAAATAGGTTAGTCTTAGATCAACATATATTTTTTTCACCGAATGTCGAAATACGGCATCCATTTTGTAAACTTATATAATTTTCCTGTCATTTAATTTGTTTTTGACAGTTCGCAATAAACGTTAAAATTTCCTCAGGCATTAATGTTAATTATTTCAAAAATGTTGATAATTTTTATTTAATTGCGTTTCATTATTTACATATTTTTTTTTTTTATTTTGTAATTGTAATTTAAATATTCAAAATCAAAAATATACTATTTAAGTACAACAACAAAAAACATTAAGAGATGCACTTTAAAAAAATAAAAGCAATTTTTTTCAAAAATATTTAAAAAGTGGTAGCCATAGATTTATAATATTATAAATCTATAGCTACCAAATATTTTCCATCACTTAAATATAAAATTGCAGTTAAATATCAATTTATACTTAATTAAATATTACTCAATTTATCTACAACATCGCGCTGTACATGCTCGTATACATATGTTTATATATATACACATGTAATATAATATTAATGATGTATATCAAATGTAAATTGAACCTCTTTTTAGTATTATGATGATGAAAATGTCTACCAATACTTATGCATATTTAATAATAATAATAAAAACAAAAACAAGAAATCTGAAACAGGAGATAAAATCAAACTCTTTATAATATGATCCTTTTTCCTACTTCATCTCTTTTTCATTTTTTTTTTTTTAATTTATTTTTCTTTTTTTCAAAATATAAAAAAAAAAAAAAACAATTTTTAATTTAACTTGTTGAATTTTTGTATTTTATATTTCATTATGCACATACAAACATATACAACTTCATATACAAATATATATATATTTTACTAAAAGATCCTGAAAATTTTTAACTGGATTTTTTTTTTTTTTTTTTTTTTTTTTTTGATTTTAAATTAATGTTTCTCTTGATGAATGAATCGCATCCCCATCAATTTTATTGGCATTATCGCTATTTAATATTTAAAACTAAAAACTTCCGAATTCAAAATAAGAAAAAGAAAGTATTAAGACAAGGAAGAGAGAGAGAGAGAGAGAGATAAAGAAAGAAACGAATGGGAAAAATAAACAGGAGTATAAGTAATACCAATTTAATAAAGCATCAGGTCCTTTGGTTTTATATTTTTATAAAAGATTATATTATTGATATGTGTATCAGTATATAAATGAATATGAGTATAAATATAATAATATATATTTATATACAAATTATATAAATTATATATATTTATATACATATAAAATATAAATATATATATATATAAAATAATTTCCGGGTTATTTTAAGGATAATATCATTAAATTTTATTGTGTAGCCATTTTGTCCAATATTAAAATTCAAAATGTATTTAAATATATATATATATATATATATATATAGATCTATATTAGTTTAAGTATATATATTTTAATATAATAAAGCAAATAATATTTAAAGTGGTATATCCAGAATTTCAAAGTTTGTTCTGAAAACCAATTTTAATGGTATACCTATTTGCATACGTATAGTAAAATTGAATATATTTGTATGTACGTGTGATATAATTTAATATATTTATATGCAAATAAATATACATATATTTATATTTGAGAAAAAAAAAAATTATTAACATTTTATTATTGATTTTTACTTTTAACTTCCCATTAAATCTTACGAAATTTAAATAAAATCGAAATATACCTATCAAATTTGGTTTTTAACTTCCTGATGTGATAATTTACATCACGGCAGATATTTTAATCCCATTTCTTAAAAAAATTGGGATTAAATAAATAAATTAAGTTTTTTTTTTTAATCATTATTTAAATGCAGTTTATTTAAGAGAATCAATTAAATACTTAATCCCCGATTTTTTTATTCATTAATTTATTTTGTTAAAGAAGAGTTGAGTTGAAAATTCTCTGACCAATGCCGTTGCGTTTAAGATGCCGACTTTCAAGTGAAAGGTCTCGGTTTAAAACTCTGTCAGATCGTGTGTAATAAAAACATAATAAAATTGTATAAGTAATTGTATATTGATTGCGATAACAAATAGCGACAGCTACAGCCGAGTAATCGATGGCTAAGTAAATTTAACGATTAAAGGAACTGAAGTCTAGTCTAAATGACTTGGTGAATACCCTATTGCCTTTTAAGGAATGGAAATTGAATAAAATAAAAATAAAAAGTCGAAAGTAACCGTAGAGCAATTTGTACGAACCATCATCTGAATGAGGAGTATTGAACTTTAATTAAAATTAAACTAACTCCATTTTTAAAAACAAATTTTAAATAGATTATAAATTGTATACAAACGTCCTATTTAATGTTGGGGATCGGAATTAGGAAATTAGAGTTTGTAAGTGGGTTAAACAGGATAAAAGAGGAACTTTTTGAAGAATCTGCTTAAGACGCGATTTTCTTCTGATGAATCTAATATTTACACCTGAAATTATTTCAAAACCGTACCTAAAAATTATTTAAGCAGATGTTGCATCGTGGAAAATTTTGTAGTTCTAAATTTTTCTCAAAAATATATTAGCTTAATTGCTCTCAAAACTATTAATTGAGTAAAAGTTTATATTTGTCGAACTTTGTATTCTACTTTTTTCTAAATATTTCATTGTTTCATATACTGGGGTAATTCTTTCAGAATATACTTTACATTTAGTTATAAATATATATCTTTTTTTAATTAGAGAAATGGAAAGCTTCGGAAGCCACCCATTAAAGCAGTGCGTACTTCCTACAGGTTGTTAATGAGAGACATGGAAAGCTCCAAATGGCACCTATTGAAGCAGTACGTACTTCCAACTTTAACACACGAAATCCACAACCCTTTTTGACGAAACTTTAGAAAGGAATCTGCGATAGGAAGGATAAAGGAACAGCTTTATTTCGAGGATAGGGTTCTTTGATATAAAGGATTTAAATATAACAGTATGTTCGGGAAATTGGTTGGGCAGTTATAAGATTCTGAGATTATGGGAGACAAGGAAGATATTTAAAAGATTAACATTATTCAATGTATACTTAACTACTGTATTATGAATGACCATAAAATAATCTACTTGTTATTTTTATAATATCCAAAAAATTGATATTGAAAAAATTATTTAGTTCCATGTATACATATACCTAAATATACATACACTCATATACACGTTCATCTAATATTATATAAAATACACTATAAAGACTTTATATTAAAAAAAAAATTCTTTTGGTTTTATGGATTTTAAAACTATAAATTTTAAATAAAAATTTTATTAAATTTTTTTTTTAAATAAAGGTATATATCCTTATCCATACTGTATATATATTTGTACATAGGTATGTACTTCAGTACTAATATAATATATATATATATATATATATAATTATAATTATACTCTTTATATACGATGATTATTTAGATGGTCTTATAAAAAAAAAAAAATAAAATAAAAAAAAAATATTTTTTTCAATATATACTTTTATTAAAGTAGTACTAGCCCGATGGCAGATCTTTTGCATTTAAAAGTGTTTTAATATAAAATATAAAAGTAAATTGCTGAAATGAAAGATAGTTCTTCTTTTTCTTAAAATTAGTCAAGCAATTTACTTTTATATTTTATATTAAAACACTTTTTAAAATTTTTTTTTTTATTTATCTACTTGTATAAATTTTAAATTAATGAACCAAAAATGTATGGATTGACTTAAAAAAAACTCTAAAAATTTTTTATATGAAACTAATCGTCTATATAAATATTTGGTCTATGTTTTTATATTATCAAAGTGAAGTATTTTAGTTTTTAAAGTTACAAATTTTTGAAGAAACTATACAAATAAATTAATTTTATTTGTAATTTTTTTTATTATTTCTGTTGAATTTAAAAAAAAACAAAAAAAATTTTTATCTTTAAAGGAAGATCGAACTCAGATCTATGTACACTCTAAGCCCCTTTGCTAACCACTGAACAATACAATTCTTATAAATTTATGGTCAGATTTACTAATATAAATGTATCACTAACTGACAGAATGAAAAATAAAGCCATAGACACAGGAAAGTTCAATTAAAAGTATATAATAAAAACATGAAGAAGTTTAAATAGAAGAAGAAAAAGAAGAAGGAAAACAAAAGTAAGGAAAAAGCACATTAAAACTTAAGGGAAATTAATGTTTAAGGGTATACACTTTAAAATTATTGTTCCGGAATAAAAAAAACACACACACAAACAGCTTTTCATTTTTCTTTTAATAAGAAATACTTAACAAACAATAATACTTATATATATATATATCAATGTTAAAAATCTCTGTATATTAGTTTCCGTATAGTAATTTGAAACTTAAAAGAAATTTTTCATAAAAAATGCAAAAGTAAAACTATATTTCTTTAAATTTAAGATGTTTTACAATTTTTAGCAATTCAATATGGAAAATATGTTTTATTTTACCCGTACCAACTTAGTTATAAGGGTATATACTACATTTGGCCTTTGATGTCTGGAACGCTGCAAGGGATACGACATACATACGGATAAAGTTGAAAAGTAAGTCGATCTAGCCAATTCCCCCATCTTTTGGCTCAAAAACCAAATACTAATGCCTGATACCTTGAACCTGTTTACTCAATGAGTTCGAGTAGATGCTGTATAAATTCTCTTCTTTACTTCATAAAGCTGGGTACATAAGTTTTGTCAACAGTAATTAAGTTTTGTGGCTTAGGTCTCTTTTAGGCTTAGGTCTCTTTTAGGCTTAGATCTCTTATAGGCTTAGGTCTGTGGCTTATACAATATCACTTCCGGCATATCAATAGCTTTAGATAAAGAAGCCATAAGAAAATGTTCTTTAAAATAAAACTTCCTTGCAAGAGCAGCCAGTGCATTGTCTAACGGAATGCAATTCAAAATTGCCCCTTTTAAGCAACTTTACAAATTAACATATTTAATGTTTGTTTAATCATATACGATAGAACTAGATCTGGACTAGGTATTAATAAAAATGCCTAAATAGTTTCATTCAAAACTTTGTTAGGTACCCATAATCTGGCTATCGTTAGTAAAACAATATGTTAAGAAAGCTACTTCAAAACCATCAAAATTGACTTGTGGACTTATAATCTTGTAAATTATTAAGAAAGGTAGTAATTATCGATCCAATTATTATTTAATTTCTGTAGTTTATCTTTTATTTAGTAATATTATTATTTTTTTGAAAATATATTGTAAAATACTTTATGGAATACAATAATTCAAGGTTTTACAAAACCCAGATTTTTTAGGCAGTGGAAAAAGCAGTTAGTAGTTGGAAATTAAAACTATTAATGTTTAAAGAATATTCCACAACGATCAATCAAGCAGTACATTCCAATCAATAGTTAAAGTTAGAGAAGAATAGAAGAAAAGCTGCCCACTTTCACCCTTACTATGTTCGCAATAGTCACGGATGACAAAATGAAAGAGGTCTGTTCGTTAAAGAGAAAAATAACTTGATCCTTAACTTAACAGCTTAAAGATCTATATATGCATTCTCTAACACAATTTCAGCGGTATACAGAGTTCCTAATTAGAACATACACAAAATCTGGAAAAAAATGTTATGGATTTTAATTTAATATTAATAAGTCTAAAGCGATGAGAAACAATGCCGCTGAAGACAGCACCAACAAATAAACTGAGAAACAACATTGAATACATGATGTGGTACTAATGGTGGAGCTCAAAAAGACATTTATAACTGACTAAAGAAAACTAGAGCAGTTTCTGACAGATCGAAGTATGTATGACTAAAGAAAGCTAGAGCAGTATCTGGGAGATCAAAGCATGTATGGAAAATCTCACAAATCTCCAGAAATACCAAGCTACAGATTTTTCTACATGCGTAAAAAGCATCCTAATGTGTGGTAGCGAAAAGTTGCTAACTTCGTGTACTTCAACCAGAAAGCTACAGGCATTCATAAATAAATGCCTTATAATCATGTTAAGGGTACTCTGGCCTAGAACAATCTCGAACAGAGATTTATTGACCTTAACTGAAGAGCACTATGGCACTATGCTTTGAAAACACCCAGGATATATATCAAGAATGGATTTTGAATGAAATTTTCTTACACAGGTTTTATATAGCAGTAAAATTAGATTCAAAACTGCAATAAAATTCGTGTAACTTGACATTTAATACATTTTTTAAAAAATCTTTCTAGCTTAATAAATTAATTTAATGAACATGAACAAATGCCTTACAAATTTCCAAAATTTTCCTGAAAAATGTACCAAAAACTTAAGAAGATATCAAAAAGATTCCAATAGAATTTACTTAAGAAACAACCCGTTTCCAAAGATATTATAGTACCACAATAATGAAAGTTTCTGGGTAAGTACATTATAGTACATTGCACCACATTCAATTTTCTTGTATTTGCACTAAATAATTTAGATTTTAAAAGTGATTTCAAAAGAAATTACATTATATTATTATTCCAACGTTGACTAATATAAAATCTACTTATATAATTATATACAACTTCATTTTACATTCAATAAATAATTAATATTAAATATATAATTAAACTATGACCCAAAATCTCATTTATTTCAATATTAAATTTAAATAATATTTAATTAAAATCTAAACCGTTTAATTATGTCGATAAAATTACGATAACAAAATTAAATGGAACAAAAAAAACGAATGGAAAATTCCAATACTTATCGGGAGTGTTATCGGATTAAAAATTAAAAAAAATATAAAATCCCTTCCAACAATATAATTTTCACGTCTGATTAACGTTAAGGGTGCCTTTAAAAAATTGACATGGCAAGTAATTATAATTTTATTAAAATTGAAAAACTTTCAGAATAATTTTAATAAAATAATTTTTTTAATTAGATTTAAGAATATCATTCGGGTCAACTCCTTCCTCTATTCCACTTTAATAAAAAGCTTGTAAAAAAAATTACTCAAATAGTTTATTGGTTCGTATACATAACTAAGAACTTTGACAGATATCTGTAGGATATTTAGAATCTCCTCCCACACATACTATATATTATGAATATATTGGAAATAAGATACCTCTGACTTTGAATCCAACAATAAAATACGACAAACTGTATATTGATTTTTAAGAGTATTTCCTCCTATAGTACTACTGAAATCGTCAGAAGACTTCTATTATTACATAGCCTGTAGACAAACTCCGGATTAAACTCTGATTAGCCTTATAATGTATCTATTGAAATTTTTTGAAAATCTTCAGTGAGCAATTTGATAAGGGGGAGAGAGTGCCTTGATAAGTGGTAGGTTTGAGTAAAAGCGAGTGCTTTGAAAAAATATTAGTATGCTCAGAGAGAGTTTGAAGATAAATTGCAGAGGAATCTCATCAGAGATTCTTTTTGAAAAATTATAAATTGTATAATTCACATTTTCCATCTAAAAGTTCCAGATTTAAAACATAGCCATTTTTTTCCATCTTAGAATATGCACAGTGTGGCAATGTGCTCTTGAATCCTCTCTAATGTTGCATTGGAAATATTCGAGTGAAAAACATTATAGATTTCAATTCAATAGACATATGTCATTTCCTTCAAGATATCTATTAAAGAAAGATGGTGCTTCAGTATTCCGAAGGAAAGTAAAGATTGCTTGTATGTACAATGTGGTTGAAGTTTAGGGTGCACCAGCTTAAGTATTAGAGTTATGCTGCATCCTAAGTCTAATGTATATAAAGTTTAAAGTTTTGTTGATATTGGATAGAACTCCTAACCATAGAATATAGGGGTTCCATAATTTTCGAGATTTTTACTCAAGGTTATTGTTATAAACCATATTCCGTTATGCCAAAAGTAATTTGATGAACCCCACTTCATGCTTCTATTTATTTTAAAAAAAAAAACAAGCACCGTATATTTAATAATTTTCCTCCCTTTTATTAAATAAAATTAAATAAAATTTGCTTCAAATTTCCCTTTAAAAAGGAAATACCGTTATATTATATAAACATTCAACAAATTATATTTTATTCCTTAATTCTTTCCAAATTTTCTTTACGTCCTGTTATTTTTCTTATTTCCCTGTTCTTATAATCTTGATAACGAAAGACACTCCTCTCTATTTGATTAATTAACAGGTGTTTAATATAAGATAAAGTGATTTCATTAAATAAATAAAACTGAATCCTAATTTGTTTTCTGTTTTATTTTTTATTGCTTTTATTTTATCTGTTAGATTTTATCTCATTCTCAATATTTTTCTACTCGTATATGTATAACATTCCGCTCATTTGACTTGTTTTATTGTTGTTGTTGTTTTTTTAATCGTTTTGTGTTACCAATAAACCTTAATTTACGCAAAAAAAATATTGAACTTTATTTGAAACCAAAGTACAATACATACGAATATATTATGAACAAATATATGTATGTATTTTTAATTCTATCGATATTTTGTAAGAATTCATGTAGGTTAGCTTTTTCCATTGTGGTATAATTTCTATTCTATAGAAATAGTGTTATTTATATATTTGTATATGTATATTAAACATATACATATAATATAATTATACTCGTTAATATAATTTTTTGGTAAACGTAAGAAGGTGGTAAGAAAAAGTCGAAAAAAAAAAGTTTTATTTGTCTTTATATTATTTTGTTTTTTAATTTTATTTTTGAATAATATTAAGGAAATTATTTGAAAGGCATGGTTGTTCATAGCTACTATAAGATTCACGGTAGATACATTAATTAATACCCTAAAGTTATTTGAAATTAAATGGTCAGTTGAAAATCCTTTAATAGGATATATTCTGCATATTAGTTATATTGGTACCAGTGATAATATCTGTTTTAATTTGTACTTAAGAACTTCGAAAATAGAAATATTAAGCAATTTAAACCTTTTCAAAATTGGTCTTAATTTTTCTTTAACTTTTGTTGTACTGTAGTTCTATTTTTCCGATTTTTATTGTTCTATAAATAAGATAAGAACATTTTGAATTTAAAATAAAATAAAATACAAAAAAAAATATTTTTTTCAATATATACTTTTATTAAAGTAAAACTAGTCCCCTAAAAAGTAGAAAATAAAATTTTTATAATAGTTTTGGGAATTTGTTATGGTTTTAATATAAAATTAAATTACTGGTATAAGAAACAGTTCTTTTAATGTTTGAAAACTTTTAAACTTAAAAACTTGACAATTTTTATTTACCAAAAAATTTATGCTATATTATTTCTATTTGAAAGTGTTTTAATATAAAAGTAAATTGCTGGATTAATGTTAACAGAAAGAAGAACTGTCTATCATTTCAGCAATCAAAAATAACTTTTTAACTTTCAAATTTTAATCCTTTACTGATTAAAACATAGTTTGAACTTCAAACCTTTTTCACTACACCAACAATATTTGTTCAGATATGGTCCATTAAAGTTCAACTACTTTTGACAAAATTTCACACAGCCATCTTTAACAAAAATTATGGTATTTTCATATTAAAAAAGAATTTGTATAGCAGCTACTCGATTCTGTTGAGCTAACTGTTTGGATTTCAATAGCGAGGACGGTTCTTATATAAAAACGGAGACAATTTTAGAATCTTATCTCTTCATTTTAATAGTTATCATTCAGACGGACAGACACACATACAAGATCAATTTTTACTTTTTGGTTCTGATCCATTCCCTACCTTTGAGTCTTTATCTACCCCCTCCTTCTCTGCGTCAGTTACGTAATTACAAATTTATTATACCATTTGATCTACGTTCATACGGGTATAAAACTAAAAAGTTTATGCTAAAATTCAATCTTTCCGGCGCAGTAGTCGTCTAGCAGTTCAATCTCATTAACAAATACCGTAAGTATATTCTTTACGAAATATAGAATTCTGAAATATAGAATATCCTTAATAAATCACAGCTTCAACTTGAGAAGCATAATACTATCATATGTGTTACTTAATTCTTATGATTTAGGAAATTTTATTTTAAGTCATATAAAATGGATTTTAAAATGAAAATATTTTTTTGAATAGTCTGTGTTATAAACGAATTTTAAAATCTTTAATAATTGATCATATTTATTTAAATTTTATTAATATCAAAATTTAATTACTTTATATTATAACAAAACCAAAGACTATATCTATCTCTTTCTAACATATTAAAAAATATATTAGAAAAAAATTTAAAAAAATTATTTATTTAATCCTATTATCGATGTCAATAAAGAATCGATTATTTTAACTTAATGCTTATTATAACTGAACTAATTTGGAATAAATTTTACTTAACAAACCACCAATACATACAGTGGTCACCACAATTATTTACACTCAACCATATTTCTTATGAAATATAAAGTAAAATCAGTACAACTTTTTTAAATATTATTTTATAGCATTAAATTTTTTTTTACATAAACTTCATTTATTTCTTTATAATAAAAAAAAAAAAACATAACATAAAAATAAATAGAAAATAAAAAAAACATAGAAACAAAAGTACCAAAATTATTTGCACTTATAAAATAGGCGCCACAATTATTTGCACTTCGCAATTTAATCTTTAATCTGTAAGACAAAAAGGTGATTTTGTTTCTTTTTCTGACAAATAAAGTTAAATATGCTTACCTAATATTTGGTGTTTCCTCCTTTTGAATCAATTACGGCTCGAAGTCTTCTTGGTACTGAGTCGATGCAATTCCTTATTATTTGTGGTGAAATTGCATCCCATGCAGTTTGTGCATCCTGCCAAACCTTATCTTGTGATCTTCCAACTTCTTCGGAAATCATAGATTTTAATTTATGCCAAACATTCTCAATCGGGTTGATATCAGGGCTTTGTGGGGGCCACTTTAAAAAATTAAGTGGAATACCTGATATAAAAGTTTTTATCATATTGGACGTATGTATGGGTGCATTATCCTGTTGCAACACAAAATGAGTTCCGATTAAATCATCACCTGCAGGGATAGCATGTTCATGCAATATATGCAAATAATGTGGTGATGTCATCTTCTCTGGACATTTCACTATAGGACCAGCGCCATTGTATGAAATGCATCCCCATATAATAATTTTACCGCCTTTTGAATGACGTGTATGTTGAACAATTTCTCGAAATCGTTTCTCTTTTGGATCAGATCGGTAGAAGTGTTTTCCATAAGTTCCATCAAATGATATTGCCGTTTCATCTGTCCACAATATAGATCTCCAAAATTCAATAGGCTTATTTACATGATCTAAAGCAAACTGCAATCGGAGTCTACGATTTTTTTCGGATATGTGTGGTTGCTTACGTACCACAAACGTTTTAATGTTTCTTTCGTGAAGCCGTCTCCGAATTGTAGTTTTGCTGATTTTATTGTTTCTGAATTTGTTTATTTCGTTGTAAACATTCTGTATGGTTACTGCTGGATTAGATTTCACATAACGTATTAATGCTCTGTCATCCACATTACTCGTTACTGGTTTTCTTCCCCTTCCTGGGGTATTAACCACCGTTTTATTTTTTTTATGTTTATTAATTTGATAAAAAATTGTCCGCTTATGGCATTTGTACTTTTTAGAAAGTTCCACTGCTGAAATGCCATTATTATATTCTGCCACTATTGCGGCACGTGTTTCTATTGACAATTCAGTTTTGCGAGGCATCTTTAAGTATTAAGTGAACTTTATTTCTCGAAAAACATAACTCGAATGACCGAGCACAAACTATTTTTTTATTTTTGATCACTTATTATTGAAAAACAAACAACCGTTAGATTCTCGAAATCAATTTTAGTAGTAGTGCAAATAATTGTGGCGCCTATTTTATAAGTGCAAATAATTTTGGTACTTTTGTTTCTATGTTTTTTTTATTTTCTATTTATTTTTATGTTATGTTTTTTTTTTTTTATTATAAAGAAATAAATGAAGTTTATGTAAAAAAAAATTTAATGCTATAAAATAATATTTAAAAAAGTTGTACCTACTGATTTTACTTTATATTTCATAAGAAATATGGTTGAGTGTAAATAATTGTGGTGACCACTGTATAATATAATTAAAAATTCTAAAAAATTATAAATTTTATTGAAAATTTGTAAACATCATTTTAATTATTATAATAATAAAATTAATTAATCATAATATTAATAAACAGTTTATTATTAAATCCATGATCATTAAAATTATTGAATTATTTGATTTGAAAATCGATTTGTAAAATTCTCAATTAATTGAGCAATATTTGAGTGAAAAAAGTCTCATAATTTAAATCTCTTATATATTATTATTTTATAATTCAAAGAACAAAATATAATCTTATAATAATTTGTAATAAAAATTTAATTTATATTATAAAGAAATTCATTTTTTATATTATTATATAAATATATATACATAATCATACAAGTTGTATAACAGTCTGAAACAATTCAATTAGTATTAATTTTGAAAATAGCATCTTATATGAAAATGCTTATTAAGATATTTTAATATTATGTATATATAAGGTACCTACTACAGATTCTTTATTAATAATTTTATTCTTATAGAAAATTTTATTAAGAAATTTATTTATATTTACAAATATATATATATGTATAGAAACAAAGTATCTGAAATATCGATTGAATAATATCGAATTTATGAATAACAAAAATCAAATTATTTACTTAATATTAATTATTTTATTATTAGAATAAGATTTTTAGATATTTGAGATTTATTTAATAGTAAAAGAATTAAAAGTACGTATCTAAAACATTTTATAGAGATATTATATAAAATGTATTTGCATGCATATCAAACTTTTTCATTTCAAAAACATTCTTTAGGTTTGTTGCCCAATCTTCTTTAAAATTTCCTGAGAGATATCTTTGGTCACGTGATGAAACCCTATATAAGTCCAAGTTAGCAATGGAGATGATATAGTTTTTTAAGTCCCTTAAAAAACTCATAGGGACAACCAACGTAAGAAAAGTAATCCCTACACTTATAAAGCTATATGCCGCTGACGAGGCTTAAATCCAAAATAAAGATATATAAATTTCTTATATTAAAATTAGGTCTTGTGTTTCATCTTTACTTAAGCAAACTTAAGCTTAAAACTGTAATCTATTGAGCAATCTTAATATTATTTTTCTGTATTTCAAAGTTAAGAACTGTCAATTTTTTTAAAGGTATAAGTGTTTTAAAACAGTTTCCCAACTGAACTTTCCAATCATCTATAATAATTACACGTGAGAATAACTTATTTCGAAGAGTTGTTAGAACTACGATGGTTAAGATTAAATATAAGAGCGAACATATGTAGTCTCGGTTTAATTTCTTGGTTGTAAATTAACTCTTTATTATATATTGTTAATTTAGACTTACGCCCTAGGATTTCTCTATATTTAGTAATTTTCTCTATATTTATTTTCAAGTTCTAATTTTTCTTTTTAACATGTTCATTCCACTTAAGCTTGACATCCAGTGTCATTCCTAGATATTTTGCTGAATTTTCGATTGATACAAATACACCATTTAAATTTATTTTAAGTGGATTTCTTATATTTCTATTAATAAAATTAAAATTAACAGAAATTTTAGATAACGCATATATATTAGCTTTTTTTCAGAAAAAAAATTAAATATATTGGTTTTCATACAAGTGTACCCATAAGTAAACGAGAAACGAGCACAAAATTGGGTAATCATGTGCTTGTAAGAATTCGCTCAGTTGTTCTTCGATTCAAATTACAAAACAACTTCTTAATCGATACAAATTGCAAAATAGTTCTATATAATGTTTATCTTTTCATATTCCAATCCTTTTATTAATAAAAATAAAAAAATTTATCTAACAATTATTTACCTCTTAATTTTAATTTACATTATTTGAAAATATTAGATAAAGATATAATATACAAATAACAAATAAACCTTTATCATGTGGAGACCTATTAAAATTTCGTAACAGTTAAATAATAAAAATTAAATGTGTAGGTACTTTAGAATATTTGCAATGATATCAAAGTTTAATGTTTTTCAAACATTAATTTATTCATTAAAAAATTCAACAAGCGTTTAGTGTAGGAACATCAAATGTTAAATAAACAAATTAATAATGACGCCTAATGACACTTAATCAGAATGTATTAATGGATGGAGTGTGTGTACACATTACATTATGTATATTTATTTTTGACATATTTTCCTTGTTCTGTAATCGTCAGAATTATTTTTATTGCAATTCAAAAACAAAACAAAACGAGCTTTAAAATTATTTTATCTGCTAATTTTTTTTTTGTTTTTTTTTTTTTTAACTTTTAATTAAAAAGTTGTTATTTTTGTTTATAATAATGCTGACTAAGCATAAAAAAAAAGACATTTAAAAAGCTCTTTTCACTTTATATTTTATTGACAGTAAAATTCAGAAGCTTTTGGATTTTTAATAAATTATCAAACATTTATAGAATTATAAGTCTTTTTATTATACCCGTGCGAACAAAAGGTTTCGGGTATATTAAAATTGTCTCTCCGTTTGGGATGTATAAATTTAGGTATAAACTCAAGTATTTAAATCGGCTCAGAATTGAAAAATAAATCAATTTAGCTTTGTTTGTCCTTCCGTCCGCATGTTTGTCTGTCAACACAGACTTCAGCGCTTCTTTTTCAGGTAACTCCCATACAAATTTTAGAACCCTACTTACCTGAATTTAAGAACCCTGATTACAATTCTTGAGAACTGATTACATTTTCTAATGTTAGTTGAAAATAAAATTAGGAAAGTAAAGTAATATGACGAGGTAATTACAAGTTTTGAAATTTCTGGAGATAAAATTGAGAAAAGCTGCTGTACCGATTTGAGATTACTGGAACCAGAGTAATATTCTTGCACAGGTAGAAATTAAAATCCGTATAAAATAGTATGGCAAGCAATTTTACAAAGTTTTTAAATATTTGGATCACATTTTTGGAAAGCTGTCATACAAAGCGCCACCCGATTTTTCTAAACTAAGGTTACGACGATACAATTTAAAATGGACAAATAAATACAATGTCAAAGTTGGAAATAATTTGGGCGAACTTTTGGAGTGATCCAAATTTTTTTTTGTTTATTAATGTTTTTTTGTAGAACAGGAACAATGTGTAGAACAGGGAATATTTAATTTTTTTTTTAAATAATAACATCAAGAAATTGATGAACTAATTTTTTTTAAACACCATAGTGAGTTCGAAAATGTCTAAAAGTTAACAAGGGCAACTATGTATAATATTCTTTTTTATTATAAGATTGAAAGGTTATGTAAGAAAATATTATTAGTATTTGATACTTAAGATATTTTTAAGTATGATTCAAATGAAGAATTGCATGGAGTATCTATTATCTATGTACCACGTGTGCTTAACAATATTATAAACACAATGCAATATTTGAATACCTTTATGGTACATTCATACAAAAATAAACATAAAAATTTTTTTCTTCTCTAATGAACAATAAACAATTTCGGTTTATACCAATATTATTAATTAATTAATTTGGTCAAATATTTCTTTCCTTTCCCTTTCCCTTTTCCCTTTCCGACTTATTTCGTATGTTTTCAAAATTTAATTGCTTTATGTCAATTTGCTCAACTAAGGTTAAACTTTTTAATGAGGAAATTTGTTAAAGTACCTAACATTTAATGATAAATTGTGAATTTAATATTTTTGAGTTACGTCGACCCGAGCTATCTTAAATGTTTTATAAATTAGAATTATTAAACTAATCATGCTATTGTTCTCACATGAAAGAACATTATACATGAGATCATTAAATGATAATTAAAGATCATTACATTAGTTATTTAAGAAAATGCGTAGTTAACTAGTTGTTTGCGTGATTTGTTTTAATAATAAGCAATTTTATAATTTGCATACTATAAATAAAACCTGAAAAATATTTACAAGTTGTTAATGTTGTAAATGAATTGCATTAAATGATATATTAGAGGCGGTATATTATGTAAATTAAGCAGTAAATTAATATCTATATTATAAATAGTTTTAATAAATTGATTATCACTATAATAAGTTATTTAAATATTTATTCAGTTATATGAAATTGTAAATATTGGTTAAGTATTTGAGTGAGCATTTAGAATTCAATCAAATACACAACCAAAGAAGCACCCTTGGTGTCATAATTACCAATTATTTACTATTTGGACTATTACAGCAAAATTAGAATTAATTTATGACCTTACATATGGATAAATTAATAAATTAATTCTGTTTTATCATCAATGAGGCACTGAAATGTATCAACAAAGCCATGGATAAGGAACAAATCCTTAAACAAAAATTTTCAGATTCAAAATATTGTTAGTGGTTAGAGTACCGACCTTTCGTTTGAGAGCAATAAAAGTGAAAAATAAAAATATTTTTATCTGACATCCGGCTCTACTCAAATACCATTCGCCATTGTAATTATATTAATGGTATGGTATACCCCACTAATTCATAATTATATACATATATTTAATAAAAAATACATTAATATAACAATATAAACAAATAATTTAATTTAATAATATAACTCACAGATAGAGAAACACCTTCTATCAAGTAGAAGTATATCTATTGAAAATCTAAGACTTTTGTACAATATCTCGTAACTACTATTTCATGTTTAAATTGTATGTGAAGTTGAATTCATTAAGATCAATTCTAATAGTAAGAATATAATACGTCCCACCTGTTCTAACATAAACCTATGGTATTAGACAGATTTATTAGCTTAACAGGTGAACATTGAAAACATTTCTGACAAATAGAAAAGACAGTAGTATGCAATAAGTACATTAAAGCACATCAGAATCAGAAAAGCACATTATGATGTACACATTCAAAGTACATCAAATCTAAATAATTCCTAACTCAATAATTCTAGAATAAGTTAATCTAGGCATTAATTATTCAATTAAAATCGAGACACTAAAAGCAATTAAAAAAATTAAATTTCAATTAAAAAAAATATATACTAACACTTCTACAACTACAAAAAAACAAACCAATTAACTAAATGTTAATTTAAAAAAAAATTAACATTAAGCAACTCAACTATATTTCAAAATAAATTTTACGGAAACAAATTGTTGAAAAAAAATTTGTTTGTAATGTTTCACCACTTAAAACGCTATTAACATTAATTGTTGTGATAAGAATGAAAGCTGCAAAACTGCAAATACGTATTTTTCAAATAATTATTATTACTACAATATACATAGAAAAAAAAGACGCTTAACACCTATAATTATCATATCAGCAACTTTAAAAAAAAAAAAATAACAAAAAAAAACAAAAACAAACCGAATAAAAACTAAAATGAAAATTTTGGGATCGTTTGAGAACGTGAGTACATTTTGTATTTGTTTTTTTTTTTTTTTTTTTGTATTCAACCATTTAATAGTTTAGTCTCACGCGAAACTTTGTAACGTATAGTCAGAGACAATATAATTACTAAGATGCAGCATTTCATTGTTCTATGAAAATAATTTCTATGTTGCATAGTTTTATGTATACAAAATAACTCAAAGCATTTATCAACATTTCAGCTGTTAACAACATATTTCTAGTTACAAAAACATTTTTTTTGTGTCTTTTTTCGTTGATCTACTAATTTGAAAGGTACATACACAAAATAAACAATAAAAATAAGAGCATACATACAATTCCAATAAAAAAATGTTGACAAATTTAAGTTGATAAAAAATTATTAAAATAAAATATTTCAACTTTTAAAGCGATAACATGATTTTTTTTTTAGATATTTATAAAGTTAATTAAATATTATAAAAAAAACTCAGTGAGAAGGGTACTTTTTGATGAGTACGTCAAAAGATATTAGTAGTTTTATAAATTCTTAGTTGTAAATTCGCTATATAAAATATGTTGCTGCACCCAGGAATAGTTGCTAAATTTTTTGTTGCTAACATTCACACCATTTAAAAAAATACATAATAGAAAATATACCAATGACACTGATTATGATCGTTTAATTTTTAGCAAATTTATGTATGTATTTGTAGTTCTTCAATCAAAATTAGATAAGTATAATAAACAAGAGTTTTAAGGAGGTATATGTAGTAAGTACGCATACTTTAAATTTAATAAGCGACAATTTTTTAAAGTAAAAATTATAAAATATAAAAAATTTTAAACTCGTAAGTAAAAAATGAATTTGGAGAAAAGAAATTGGAAAATTTGTAGTTTGCAACATTGCAAAAAATCAAGAAAAGAACATCCTAATCTGAAAATTTTCAAATTCCCATCATCTGATTTACTAGTCGGAAAAATTTGGAGAGAAAGATGTGGTTTTGATGAAGGTAAGGATAAAGTACCTACGTTCTAGCATTTGTAAATATTTTAAGTACATAGTCTTTATTAAAATAAATACAAGAAGCCAATAAATACAAGAGTATAAATAAAAGAGCCAAAATAGAAAACTACCATTATATCCAAAAAAAAACCGTTACAGACAAAACTTAAACAGAGAATACAAAATAGAGAGAAAAGCGATCTTATGTAGTAATTTTTGTTTATTTTTAAATTTTTAGGTAAAAATAATATTTATTTATGTGAGGAACATTTTCCAATTGAATTTATTGGTAGAAAATACCTTAAAAAAGAAGCTTTACCCTCAATAAATTTAATAACCGGTAACTGCAGTGATAATGAAGAAAATATTCTATTAAAATCTCCTAAAAAACAACGTAGTGAAAATGAAAATTATTTTGAAAATAATTGTTGCTTCTATTGTTTGAAAAACGAAAAATTGACTCATTTTTATAAAAAAAAGAGTGCTAATTTATCCAAAAAAATAAAACTTTTACAAGAAAAAAATAGAACAATGAAAATAAAGTATTTAAGAGTATATAGAGCAAACAAAACGAAAAATGGAAAAAATTACAAGAAAGATTTACAACAATCTCATATTTCGGGTAATTCTAAAACTTTTTGCACTATGTTAATGAAAAAAGCAAATCACTGGGATGATTCCGAAAAAAATCTTTCTCAAAATATTTATTATAGATCCCAGTTAGCATATAAATTTTTAAGAGAAAAGTTATTATTTCATATGCCTCATACAACAACACTGCAAAGATGGGCTCCAGTCAAAAGACTTCAACCTGGATTTGTAAATTCTGCTACAGAACTCATTCGCAATAAAATTTCGGAAATGACAGAACGAAGCAAGCATGTTATGATAGTTTTCGATGAAATGACAATAAGAAGCGAGTTGACCTATAACGAAAAATTAGATATCATCGATGGATTGGAAGATATAGGGTTTGAAAGGACATGTTTTATAGGCAAACAAGTCTGTGTTTTCATGATTCGCGGTTTGATTGATAATTGGAAATGTGTTCTAAATTATTTTGTTTCTAAAACTAGTATAAATGCAGAAAACTTGAAAAATATTATTTTTGAAAATTTAAAAATATTGAATTCAATGGGCTTAAAGGTGGAAGGAATAGTTTGTGATCAAGGTCCAACTAACAGAAAGTGTTACAAATTATTAGGTGTAAATGCTGAACACCCGTTTTTTATTTGGAATAACGATAAAGTATTTGCGATGTTTGATTTTGTTCATTTAATTAAATCTTTGAGAAATGTATGTTTAAAAAATAAATTATCAACACCAGATGGAATATTTAATTTTGACGTTATTGTTGAGCTATTCGAGCTAGAAAAGGACAAAGTTACCAAAATGTGTCCTAAACTGACAAATAAACATATTTCACCGAACAATTTTGATAAAATGCGTGTTTCACTTGCAACTCAAATTTTTAGCCGGTCTGTTGCTGCCGGTATATGTACTATGGTTGAATGTAATCAATATAAAACTGTTTCTAGTGTAGAAGCTCTGTCTACTTCAAAATTTATAGAAAAAATTGATAAACTTTTTGATTGTATGAATAGTAATAGCTTAAAAGACAGAAATCCATATAAATGTGCATTGCAAAAGAATAATAAAATTTACAAATTTATAAAAGAATTTTTGGAATACATTACACAAATAAAAATTTTGTCAAATACCACAGTATATTGTTTAGAAGGAATTAAACAAACATTGACTGCAACTCTTTTACTTTTTAATAATATTTTAAGTTCTCAAAATGAAAGTTCTCCCACATTTTTTTTATTAACTAAAAGATTAAACCAAGACATCATAGAAAATTTATTTGGAGTAATAAGAGCTAAAGGAGGAAATAATAAAAATCCGTCAGTTTCTGAATTAAACACAGTTTTATCAAAAATAATGTCATTTAAATTACTTCAGTATGACAAACATACTAATTGCATAGAAGATTCAGATGATTTTATGGAAATGGAGGTAATTGATTTAAATAATTGTTCTAGTGAAATTCAAACTGATTTGGAAAATATTAATAATCAAGTTTATCTAAATGATGTTGAAAATCAAACAAATACTGAAAACTCTTTAGAAATTTTACAATCTCAATATGAGGATATCTTTAGTGACGATACATTTGAAAATATTGAAACTAATGTTAATCTCACATCTTTACGGTATTTCGCGGGGTATATAGCTTTTAAGCAACTTTTGAAATATCCCTGTCAAATTTGCGAAAATATATTGAGAAAGGCAGATGAAGTTATCACATGTCCCTCCGAATATTTAATTTATACAAAAAATTATATCAAAAGTACAGATTTTGGAAATTTAGTTGCTCCATCTGACATATTTTTTAGAGCTTGTCAAATACACTGTGCGATTTTTCAAGATTTTTTTAATAACAAAAAACATTTTCAAAATATTCGTGAAATTATGATTAAAGAATGTATTCATATTACTGCAGAAGATGAAAATCTAAAAGATTGGTTTTGTAAAAGTAACCCTTGTTACGAACATAGAAAAAATATTTTGCAGTATTTCTTAACTATACTACTTCGAAAACATTGTATTTGGACAGTAAAAAAGTTTTACCAAAGCCAAGAGGCTAGACTTACAAATTTGATTCAAAACCGTAAAACTTAAAAAGTAATATAGACACTCAACAAAACAAATAAATCCAAATTAGTAACTTGCCTGGGTCGTTTCTTCGAGAATTACTCGAAACAAATGAGTAATCGGTGATGGAGTCGCGGTGGGCGTTGACTCAGGCATAATTAATGGGCGGTAGACTCCATCGGAGTAAAAATAATTATAAAATTAATAAACAGAAATAATAAACAATAATTAAAATCAAGCGTAGATTTAAGGAAAATAGATTAAGAAAAATGAAGTGCATAATTTTGATTTCTAACTATTAATTAAAAAAAAATGGATTAAAATAATAATTTCAATAAATAAACAATTATAACAAAATTATGAACACAATTAAATATATTATAATATAAATACTTAAGGTCTAGATTAAGAAAATAGAATAAGGAAAATAGAATAAGGAAAATGAATAATTTAATTTTATACTACTTTACGAAAAAAAAAACATTTTTCTTTCTTTCATAAAACTTTTTTCTTAATTAATTTTTTTTTTATTACATACATACATATATATTATATAATATTTATTAATTAATTAATTTTTATTTACATTTAGATTTACCTAAATTAAAATTTTATATAGTTATCGATACCATATATCCATATAAGCATATATAACGTAAAACAACCATTCGATCTATGATTTTAATTTAAAACCATTCACCATTACATACATATACGAGTATAGTATATTATTATTACAAAATTAGTACAAAAATTATTTTACAGTTTATTTAAACATCTATTCTAATTTTTATACAAACGTTTAAAAATTTCAAAAATATCATGTTCTTATTCTCTACATCTACATTGTTATTTGTTGCACATTTTGTGTACAAGTATTTTAATATGTTGCTGCACCCAGGGATAATTATCAACATCCCGAAACATGTTGCTGCACCCAGCGGTAGGTGCTAGAATAAACAAAAAAGTGACATAAATTTTATATGAAATGCTGCATCTTAATGTAATTATTTAGTCTATGGTATAGTTTACTTTTAGCAAAATCTAAAAATAAAAAAAAAACAAAAAACAACAAAAAGAAGCGGGAAATTTTTATTTTATTTTTAAAAATATTTATTATTTAATTTTTTTTTTTTATTTTTCTAAACAAACTTTTGTTTGTATTTTGTGCTAATTCTTTTACAAAACGTTAAGTACTATAAGGTAGTTAAAAAAATCAAAGAAATGTTAACTTTTTTAATAATTTTATTGCTGACAGCAATTTATTTATATGTTAAAAGTTTATATACATATTGGCCGCGTAATGGTTTCGATGATATTACACCAACATTTCCATTTGGTAATTTAGATTCGGTTAGAAAACGTGAAAACTCATTTGGTGGTGCTATACATGAACTTTATAAATCAACAACATCCAATATAATTGGTATTTATTTAATGTTTAGACCAGCATTATTGATACGTGATCCAGAAATTGTTAAGAATATTTTGACAAGTGATTTTAAAAGTTTTCATGATCGTGGTATTTATGTTAATGAAAAAGATAAAATGTCTGAAACATTGTTTGCATTAGAAGGTGAAAAATGGAAACAATTACGTTCTAAATTAGCACCATCGTTTACATCTGGCAAATTGAAAAATATGTTTTTAACAAGTGAAGCTGTTGGTAAACAAATGCAATCATATTTAAATTCAATATTGCCAGATAATGGTGAACAGAAAGTGATAGAAATGAAAGATGTAACATATAGGTGAGTTTTATTTCAATTATTTATATTAAGTATATCATAAATGAAACTGAAATATTTTTAGAATTTTAATATTTAAAACTGAGACCATTATGGGTTATGGATACTATTATTAGATTATACCAATACTATTAATCATATTATATTATTATTATTATATTTCATTGTAAGAGGTGAATTGCAATAAAAATTATTTTCCTTGGCACAAATTGGCGATCGGATGCGGTATCGAACCAGCACCCCCAATCTACTACTGATGTAATATTAATATACCTTCTTTATTAACTCAAGACAATTATAAAAATACGAAATCGCAGTATTTTTTTTAAGAACTAACTCTTCGACTGTTAGACTGAAAAGCCTATATGTACCATAGGTACATGTCGGCACAGGGGGACATATTCTATTCCTAATATTAGAATTGATCTTAATGAATTCCACATACAATTTAAACATGAGATGATACTAGCCTTATGACATGTAGAAATGTCTTAGATTTTCAATAGATAAAATTCTATTTGTTATATATCTGTGAGTTATACAAATAAATTAAATTATTTATTTTATATTTACTAATATGAAATCACCCACTCTATTACATAATTTATACTTATCATGTTATTACAAAATTATATAAAAATCTTTAATTAACTTATCAAAAAATGTTATTAATTAATAACAATTTATTGATATGCTAATGAAAAATAATTAAATTACAATGACAGTATTTTATAAAGAAGTGGTACCTTAATTACATTTCAAAATATTTAAATGATAAAGCAAAAATTTTACAAAAAAAAAAAGTGTTAAGTCATTTAGTGTTAAGTTAAAAAATTTTTGTTTAAAATCAAGTTTTTAAAACATCTGTCAATTATATTCCAAAAATATATATGTATATAATTTTCCATTTAAAATAGTTCAAAAACAAATAATATGTGTATATATATATATATGGTCAATTTTGTCGTAATGTGAAACTACAATTTATATATATATATATATACAAATATGTATATACACTTTATTAATAATAAATAATTTATTCATAATATACATTTGATGTTCCTACATGTATCTATTAATATACATATATGTATATATATATATATATATTATATTTCTCATTTAAAAATATTACAAAAAGTCAAAAAGTAAACAATAGAATATTGTTTCTATATATTTTAAATAAATAATCATCTTAATATTATATACTATAGTATATAAATTGTAACTACATGTGATAAGTATAAAAGTAAATGTTATTAATAATAAACTGTATAACTAATAATATGTATATATATATATATATATATATATATATATATATAGGGTCATATATTCAATGGACCATTATTATATACATATAGTTTATTAGTATATAAAATTTAAATTAACTTAAATAGATAATAGGCTTAAAATTTTGGATAAAATTTTATTATTAAATACTTGTATATTTTACCCAAAATTTGCCAGACCCATTTTAAAAAAAATATTCAAATAATTTTAAAATTAAAATTTCTTTTTTTTTTTTTATTTTGAATTAACATAATAATGACCTATAAGTTATTGATTAATCGGTGATTCTAATCGAATTAAATCAAACACTTGTAGGGTGATAATAAATAAATTTTTTTTTAAAATTATAATTATAATATTTTAATAAATTATTAGTTTCTTATCAATGTATATAAATACCGACACGAGATAATATTTTGTGTCATAAATTTTACAACATATTATAAATATTGTAAAAATATTATACAGGGTGTCTGATTTCAGCAAATTAGTAGGAACGGAGATCGAAAACTATTTTTTTAAGAATTACTCCAAGTACCTCTTCATAAAAATAGCTTTTTTACCCCCTTCGATCACGTATATAATTTTGGTTTCTTGCAATTTTCTCAGCTTAGACACTCTGTAAATTATTTTCATATAAATTTTTAAATTATTTATAGAAATTGAAACTTTTGAATGATTTGACAAAATTTTGAACGCGTTTCATAATCAAAAAAATAAAGTAATAATAATTGATTAAGAAAAACATAAAATTGGTTTAAAAGTAATTTAAAATTAAAAAAAATAAATTTTGTCAAGATAAAGTGAGAATTTTCTTGAAAAAAAAAATTTTGAATAATATTCAAATAATACATAGGTATATAAAATTAAATAATTTTATATTATATTGGTATTAGATGTTATGTGACTATAATTTATTAATTTAATATTTATTGCTATAAAAATGAAATTAGTATAGGTAGATAATTATTATAATTACTACTTTCAATATTTATATTAATTATCAATATTTAAATACAAATTAATTGTCTGGTATATAGACTTTTAAACTAGATTCTAACTTATTGATTTAAGATTATTAGTAGTTTTTTAATTGGGGTTGATTAGATAGTTTAATAGATTAAACTAATTTTTTTAATTAGGGTTGATTAGATAGTTATATTATAAGAGTATTTATAGTTTTTGCATTTGAATACTAATCTGTTGTCAGGCTATATAAAGTTTTATATAATTATGCATTTTAAATAAACTTGTTAAAATTATAATAAACTGGTTTGGTTGAAGTAATCAAAATTGCCGATCAAATAACGTCTTCCATTTTCAATAGATATAATTTTATTTTTGTTTATATTGTATAACTTTGAATTAGAGTTATATGATATTCTGTATCTGTGAGTTATATTATTCAATTAAATTATTTGTTTATATTTTGTATTTGTTTATATTGTTAAATATTAATGTATTTTTTATTAAAGAGATATAATTATTAATTATTGATTAAGCCATTAATTTGAATGATAGCTAAGTCGAGTCGGAAACTAAAAAAGTTTTTTCACTTTCTTTGGGACTCGAACCCGGCCTTTATATTAGAGTTTTTATACAACTAAATTATGTAAAAATTTTCTCTCCGATCATTGAAACAGAAATACAGTTTATAGAAGAAGATACACGATGGACCAGGTTTTCAATTTGGTACGCGTATTTGCGATGTTGCATGGTGTATGGGCAAGTTGAAAGACCATTTTGTAGGTTAAAAAGTTGGTTGGAAGAAAATTAAAAAATTTTAATTTTTGAGGGCGGAGTCTTTGGTTTCAATTTTGAGTTGCATCGTGTATGAGCAAGTTAAATGTCAAGAATAATTTATATGTCATTTTATTTTTATTTTTTTTGCATTTTTCATTTTTTGACCCGAAAGTACGTTGAGATATTCCGATTTGAAAAAATAATTAAATTATAATTTATAAAATAACAAAACATTAAGTAAATAACTTGAAAAAACTAACAAACTTTTTAAAAATTCAAATTTTAAATTGTCAGATACTTTTGACATTTAACAATTTTTTGCAAAACAAATTAAATGATACTTCGAAAATAGGTTGGATAATTGTGGGTATGGTTTATAAAGTGAGATATACTCGTATGTATTACTACTAGTTATATTTACATAGTTCTACTATATACCATTGTGTTTTTGAACGATTCCAAACCCCCAAATGGCAGGTCAGACTGATCTACTACCATTGTATCATTTATGCCGCTGCTTTATTAAATTTTTCGAAGGCTTATTTAACAGAGTATTAAAATAGTTTTAGATTATGATATTCAGAAATGTTAATAAGTTCTTAATTTCAACATTTTTAATATTCAATATCTGATTTAATAAGCGTGTTTACCAGTTAAGTATATGAATCGTTTGATGAAATACCGACTGGAAGTAACAATTTATATAATAATAAATTCCTCCCAAAAATTAAAAATTTTATTTGAAAAATAACAAAAAAAAAAGAAAAATAAAACTGTTATTTAATTTATTCATTTTAAAACAAAAGCATTTTAAAATATCATTCTCTAATCATAAATATCTAAAATTATAATACCAAGTGTCTACCTATCATAAATTTATTAACAAGACTATGAACTATCTATACATCTATTCAATTTTACTATAATAGTCTTTATATCTATTCTTTTCTGTATTTTGTTATTTGTTATTATTGTCTTTTTATAGCTTTGCTATTACCATTTTTTTCACTGTCTAATAAATTTTACTACAATTTTTCTAAATAGCTATTGTTGTTTCTTTTTAATCTTTTATATTCTTCTTTATTCTTTATTTTTACAATTGTATTTTAAACATTTTTAATTTACATTTAATTCTGTCAAAATTATGAATGAAAGAAAAAACAAACAACAACAATAACAACAACAAAAAATATAACAGACAACCTGTTAAAAACTAATATATCAGTTAATATTTAATGTCAGACACCTGCATTTTATATATAAAAGCAAAAACAAAAGAAAAAAATAATAATAAAATAAAATGTAGGTTAAAAGTACAACTTGTTAGCATATTAAAAAATTTAAAAAGAATATAACGGACTTTAGTTGAAAGATACTCAAAATAATGAAAATATATATTTGACAAATATACATTTACATAACTATTATGAGCTATAACCTCACTAAATTTTACAAATACATAAAGAATGTGATAAAAACAAATATAAAATACCTGGTAATAATAAAAATTAAATACGAAAATAGTATAAAAGAAAAGTAAAAGTGTTAACAGTAAACAAACAAAACAGTGGAGTATTTATTGATGGTTAAATTTTTTTTTTTTTTTTTTGCACAATTGTGACGTTGAAGTTTTTATTTGAAGAAAAAATTAAGTAGTTTTTTAAGCAAATTTCCAAAAACAATTGCATGTAAAACAATATTTTCATTCTATTCATCTGCCTGTCCGTTCGTCCGCTTACAAAACTTCTAAACCGTTTGAAATAAAGAAATGTAATTTTAACCTGTAAGGTATTTTTAAAAAAGTTAATTGCTTATGGGGGCATCGATGGTGTAGTGGGTAATAATTTAGCTTATTAAACGAGGAATCTGAGTTCGATTTCCGGTGAGATCACACAGTATTTAATTAAAAAAAATAATTCTCCTTTACAAATCCCCATGGTGACCAAATATATATGGTAAATATAAAATATATGATACATATAAACAAAATAAATTACACCTATTACTAATAAAAAAAAAATAATATTGTTGGACACATCAGAAAGCATTAGGGCCCATCAATTTGCAAAAGCATTATATGGACTTGGAAATACTTAATAAATAAATAAATAAATTATTTCTTATATTTGTCTATATATATAGAATTATTTCTTAAATTATTTCTAATTCCATGAGAGAACTTTTTCAACAGCTCTTCCATGATACGAAACTACAGCCTCATAAAATCTCAAAAATGCTAAATTAGGATAAAAAAAAATTCTATACTTTCGATCTTGAAACGGCATAAAATTACTGCTTCTGTAAGTTTTATAAATTTAAAAACATACTACAAATGTATAGGGTTACCATACAGCATTTTAATTTACCGTTATGCGAAATTACATTTTTGTAAACTTTTTCACCTTTTTCAAAACCCTTGATTTTTTTCATTTTTGTTTTTCTCTTGATTTACAAAGTACCTGTAAAAGCTGAGAAAAAATTAATATTTAAAATATAATTATCAAAGTAAATTTAATTTTTTTATATGTATTTAGCATGTACCAAATGTATGGATGTAGGTATGGCATGAATTTCTATTAAAAATTACCCGGACTTTAGCTGGCGACGCAATTAAAATGTCAAAACACGTCGTACGTTTACTTCTACAGTTGATCAAAAAGTTTTTAGCTTAATTTTAGAATTTTTGTACCAAATAAATGTGTAATATGCCCAAAATGGAGAGAAGCTATAGGGTTGAGTTTATTTCTTCTACGATTGTTGAAATTTAAATTTAAAGAAGAATGATAGCTGAATAAAATCGAATGGTTTTTTCATTTCTACTGGGGAATGATTTCTACCTTGCATAAGATATTAGCACTTTAATTGATAACTAACTGCGTTTACCTAATGTAAAATACAATGAAATTTAATTGAAAAATTTACTGCTAAAATACCTGTAAAAATAAAGTAGCTTTAAGTTTTATTCAGATATATTTTCAGATGACCCTACGGGGTTTTGTCAAATTTACAGGTCAATATTGTACCCTAGTAGGTGAGGAACTACATAAAAACACTCCGCTAAATTATTTACATAAATGAAATATCCATGCATTTATAATTTAATTCCTATATAGTAAAATGGTAAAAAAATTATTTAATCAGAAGATTGAACAGACGACCATCAAACTTCGCTTAAAAACTTATTTTTATTTAATTAAGTTTTGTCTAAAAACTCTTCAACTATTAAAAAAAATTAAATAAATACTTAAAACTATTTTTGAATTCAAAATAAATAAATATGTATAAAATCAATTTAATCTCACAGAAGTTCAAAGAGATTGATTATTTCAAAATATCTACATATATAATAAACATTGACCTTTGTTCAAAATTTTTATTAACAATTTCTTTTACAATTTT
>OY720444.1:82722507-82822137 GCA_963082915.1 Dolichopus griseipennis
TTTTTTCTTAACAATTTCTTTTACAATTTTTGTAATAAAAATAAAATACTTATAAAAACAATCAATAACAATATTTCCATAATTGATAATTAAAATAAATAGAATGACAAAGTAGATTTTTGATATTTACTATTCACTATCATTAAATTATAACATAAGGTTTAAGTTTATTTACTTTTGATTAAGTAAATACTTTACTTAAGATTGCTTTATAATTAAAAGTACTTAAGATAACGTTTAATAATATTTACTTATCGTAAGTACACTATAAGTTATCAAATATTACTTTAGTTTAATCAGTAAAGTTTTAAATAAATAAATTTTATTTGATGTTCATTTGACGTGTTTAGAACCAATTAATTTAGTTGTTAGAATAACAAAAAAAAATTCACCAATTCATATGAATGTTTTAATATGTATATACATATGTCACAAGCCAGAACAACCTTTGCTCTTACATTTTGATTAATCTTCACCGATAAAAAAGTGATATTTCTTCTTTTAAACTATTATAACTTTTACTCGCCGTGCCATGCCTGTTCAATTTAAATCTTATAAACTATCAAAACTTTTATTAGCAATGCCTGTTCAGTATCGTCAAATGTCTAGATAATATCAAAAACAGCTGATGACCATTATTGACACCAACGCTTATAATCTGTTAACTTATTCTGGACCGTAAACCAACTGATTTAAATGTAACTTTACAGGCAACGACATTTGTTTTTTGAATTTAGTTAACCCCTTTCAGTCCGAGAGCTTTTAAAAATAATCTTCAACCTTTAATAATATTACGACTTTACGAATAAAAAGTTATTCCTATCCAATGAAAAGGACTCTATCAATTAAGTTTACAGAGCTTTATTAGCGCTACCTTCTCCCATTGCTAAAAGAAAGCAGTAAATAAAGTTGACGTTAATGTACTAACGCGTTCTGGAAGAAAAATAATAGTTTACTCGTTGGAACTCAAATTTGGGTCGTTTGTGAGGTTTTAGAATCCGAATTTAAAATACGAAAATTTAGAATCCATGTTTCACACATCTATCAATCATTATTAAAAAAAAATTTTTAATTATGTATTTCATTCCATTTAGGTTAAGGAGCAATTAAAAGTTTAAATATTTGTTTTACAGTTCCATGTTTATACAATTTAGAGTAATTTCTTAAAATTCTATAAATTGCATAAAACTAGGCTGTAATGTGAAATGCGGTCATCCTGAACATATGCAATAGTCTTATGGTATTCTTTTGATTTAAGTATGCGTCCATAATTTATTTCATTATAATAGGATGAGCTACATACAAGGTCATAGAACATAACCCGTGCAAGATAAACGGAGATAACCTGAGGTACAGTATTTAGTAGGTACATAGATGCATTCAGGTGTCTAGAAAAAACTTATAATTTGCACTTAGTATAAATATTGGAATCTATAATATTAATGAACTTACTTCTTAAACTTACAAACCATTAAAACCATTTGTATAAATAAAATTACAGTTACAAACAATAGGTAAATGCCTAAATATAAAGAAAATATATGGGAGCATTTTTTATTAACTCTGATTTCCAGTTCTCGATAACTCGGTAATACATCCATTAGAAGTAGTAATATATATTGAGCTACAAGGTTTGTAGTAGAAGATTACGGAGTCGACGCCCTGTAATTTAAACGGAAATGCAATTTTAAAACATTTTAAAGACAGTACAAGCTTAATACAAAATTTTATTCAAAGATTTTTTACGAAGTCATATCAAAGCGTAAATTAAAATCGCTTTAAAATCCTACCAATACAAGATATTTATGTAAAAACCCTAAGTATTACAATTCAAAAAAACTCCGTACCGTATATATTTCATCAAAATAACTTCATTATTCTATGAGTTACCATGGAAACGGATGGACAAATGTTAAGTGAACTCATGGGATGATGAAGATTAAGAACATTAGCTTACATCCTTTCATTTAAGTATCTAAAAACCCTATACGAAAGTAAATATACCCCTACCCCTAGGTATACTCTTTAAGATATAGGATGCTTAATAAATAAAACAAAATTTAATAAATTAAATCTAATAACTTTTCAGTTAATCATAATGTTATTCTATGTATGCACTAAAATACATTTTATTATTATTTTCTTTTTAGATATGGAGTTGATATCATTGGATCAACAATTTTTGGAATTGAAGTTAACAGTTTCAAAGATATGGAAAATGATTTTTTTATGATAAAAAATGAAATTAATAGTGATACATTTTTAAATAATTTAAGAATTGTTGCAAATTTTTTATGTCCCCAGTAAGTTTAGAAGCATAAAAACCAAAAAAAAAACATTCTAATTAAAAAATTTTTAAAAGATCCTATAATAATGCCATATAATTTTTTTGCTTTGATTTTATTTTAGATTAGTTAAATTGTTTCCAAAATTTTTATCAGCCCCAGACACAGTACGTTCATTTATGATTAATATTGTGAAGCAAACAATTGAATATCGTGAAAAAAATAATTATACAAGAAATGATTTAATGCAATCATTAATTCAATTACGTAATACTGGAAAAATTAATATTGATGATGAAATATGGAGTGTTGAAACTGCAGCTGGTAAGTTTAACTTTAAATTTTTTATTTAATACTAGCTAGTACTCGGTGCGCGTTGCTGCGCCTCTAAATAGGTTTTAAACTGAAGTTGATGTTATTGAAAAAAAGTAATACAAATATTACAAAAGGTGTAAATGACAATGACATATGGTAAATTGTTCCGAAATAGGTTAACAGAATTCTCTAAAATTTTATTTTAGACTTTCTTTTGAGTCAAAGCATAATTTTGCAAAATTAGACGCCATTTTCTTCTAAAAAATTGTTTGAGTAATCGTGTTGCCGATATGGGTTAACAAATTCTAAGTTTGTTAATAGAGTGAACTCAATTATCAAGCTGCAACAGTTATACGTAATTTAAAATTTAGAGTCATTCTGTCAAACCGTTTTTATTTTAGTTCAAAAAAGTTTGCATAATTACACCATAGCCCTAAATTTACTATCTTTTAGAGCCAAATTACCTACCCCAGCAATTCTTTACGTACCCAAATCTTTATATACAAATTTTCATGATAGTCGACTCAGCTGTTAAGGAGTCTTACGCTACAAACATTTGCGTTTAAATATATAGTCTTAAAATTGAATGCATATATGCATGCATTTATGCATGCATATTAGTGCAATTCAATACCTCATACATGACATAATTTTTATTACAAGTTTAAACGTATTTATGAATATTTTTTTACAAATAATATAAAATTCTTTTAAAAATGAAATTATATTAGCTATTTAAATATCAATTTATTTTATTTTTATTACAAAATCTCAAAAAAAACAGAACATTTGAAATCAATGTCAATTGAACAATGTGCAGGACAAGCATTTTTATTTTATATTGCTGGTTTAGAAACAAGTGCCTCAACTTTAGCATTTTTATTATTTGAATTAGCCCAAAACGATGATGTCTTAATAAAATTACAAAAAGAAGTGGATGAAACATTAAAAAAACATAATGGTCAAATTACATATGATTCAATACAAGAAATGTCATATTTAGAATTATGTATTAATGGTAAGTATTTTTTTTTAATTTTTTTTTTTTTCGATTTTGAAAAATTTTTTTAAATTTTAACTTTTAATTCATTTTCAAAATTTTATATCTCTTTCTTTCATATGATCATTGAAAATAGAAACAATGAGAAAGTATCCCGGTTTACCAGTATTAAATAGAATATGCACAGAAGATTATTTAATAGAATCAGAACATATTGTTATTAAGAAGGGGACACCAATTATTATATCGACAATGGGATTACATAGAGATGAAAAATATTTTCCAGAACCAAATAAATTTTCACCAGAACGTTTTATTGAAGGACAAAAAAATTATAATGAAGCAGCATATTTACCATTTGGTGATGGACCAAGACATTGCATTGGTAAGAATTTTAGTTCTATTTTTCCAGTTCTTCGAAAATCGCCCCTTTTGATGTTTGAAAAACCAATAAAATTTATTTGAGATACTTTTCATCTAATGTTTAGATATTCATTTCAACAAGTTCGCTTGGTAATGACCTTTGAATCAAGTTTTAATAAAATGATTTAAATAGATTTCTATTCAATGCTTTGGTAAATGCAGTTTCAGTTAAATGTTTTGTAATATTTCTATTGAATCCTATATTTAATCAAGATAGAAACTTCTAAAGTACTTAATTATACTAAACCACAATTTTCGAGAGTTTAAGAGAAACGTAGTATAAATTCATTAATTATTAGCAGAGATCAAAACCATAACCAAAACCTGAATTCAAAGCAAGAATTAGACAACATTTTTTCTTGACATTAAAGCGAACTCTACGTTATTTTTTCAGCCCTAATCGAGACCAAATCAAACTCGAACGAAACTTAATTTTAAATAACCAAAACTCAAACCAGAGCCTAAAAATCTAATGTAACGAAACGGAAATCCGAATAATATTTTTTTATAGGTTCAAATCTCGGATAATTATGAAATAAGATTTAGATTTACGAAAAGCATTTTAAAAAAAAAGGAATGAATTTTATATGCATTCATTCCTTTTTTATACCCGTATGACTATATAGTCAAAGGGTATAATAAATTTGCCATTACGTTTGTGACGCAGAGAAGGAGGGGGGGGTAGATATAGACTCAAGTGTATGGATCGGATCAGAATCGAAAAATAAATCGATTTAGCTATGTATGTCCGTCCGTCCGTCCGTCTGTCCGTCCGTCTGTCCGTCCGTCTGTCCGTCTGTCCGTCCGTCTGTCCGTCCGTCCGTCCGTCTGTCCGTCCGCACGATAACTCAAAAACTAAAGGAGCTAGGACCTTGAAATTTTCGCAAATTTGTTTTTTTGCAATAGCCGTCATCGCTATTTAAATCCAGCTATTTTGGTCTATGGGTTCGGGTAGCTGCCATACAACTTCTTTTTTTATATGAGCATTACTCTGTACCTATTACAGCTGCGTGTCTGAAATTTTGCCAAAAGTAGTTTAGTTTTATGGCCAAAGTTTCTGCAAAATTTGGTTGGTCTAGTGGAGTGGGTTCGAGTAGCTGCCATACAACTTCTTATTTTATATAAGCATTACTCTCCACCTAATGAAGCTGGGTGTCTGAATTTTTGCCAACAACTGTTTAGTGTAATGGCCAAAGTTTCTGCAAAATTCGGTTGGTCTGCTGTAGAGGGTTCGAGTAGCTGCCATACAACTCCTTATTTTATATGAGCATTACTCTCCACCTAATGAAGCTGGGTGTCTGAATTTTTGCCAAAATTGTTTAGTGTAATGGCCAAAGTTTCTGCAAAATTTGGTTGGTCTACGACAGAGGGTTCGAGTAGCTGCCATACAACTCTTTATTTTATATGAGTATTCCACTACACTTAATAAAGCCAAAAGTAATTAACCGGATGATATAATGTATATTTTACGGTCATACGGGTATCCCAGAGTTGACACAGTCTACTCTACTATACTCTTCCTCGTTTTAAATAATTTTTGTAAATACTGATTTTTCCTTTTATTTGATCTCTTTGTATTTTCAATATTAATTTCATTTTCATTTTCTATTTTTTTGTAGCTGTAAGATTGGGAAAAATGAACGTTAAATTAGGTGCTGTAATGATTTTAAAACAATTTAATATTGAAGCAGTAGAAAAGAAAGAAATCGAATTTGATAATTATTCAGTAGGATTAATGCCAAAAGGTGGTATTAATTTAAAACTTTCAAAGAAGAAAATAACAAATTAGTGAAAATTAATTATAAAAAAATTTCGAAAAAAATAAAAAAAAGCAAAGGACAGTAAAAATAAAGTTTAACGATTTTAATTATTTTTATTTTTATATTGTATTGTACTTTATACTTGTTAAGTTTGAATTTTATGATATTTAATATAAAAATTATGAAAAAAATAGTTGTATTATGTACTAATGTAAAAAAAAAAAAAGAAAATTGTTTTTATTTAAATTTTTTAAATTAATTTCTAGAAAATTGTAAGTAATTATTTTTAAAGTAGGTGTATTATAAGATAATTGGAATTTTTATAAAAAATATAAAAAGCTATGTATAAATAAAAATAATTTAACTTTAAATGATCTGTAAAAAAAAATTATAATTGTGTGTTTCATTAGATTTAGGTTAAGGAGTAATTAAAAGTTTAAATATTTGTTTTGCAGTTCCATTTTTATACAATTTATAGTAAGTTCTTAAAATTTTAGAAAAATGCATAAAATTAGGCTGTAATATGAAAAGAGGTCATCCTAAGTATATGCAATAATATTTCGGTGTTATTTTTGAAGAAATATTTTTGAATCCATTATATTTTGTCCTCTATTATGGAAGTCCACAATCAACTTGATAGTTGAAAAGTACCAATCAATTTTTTGAAATGGTATTGTGAATTGCAACTTTTCAACTATACACAAAAAATTGTGAATTCATTTATCATCTATCAACCATCAACTCAAAATTACTATTGTGAAATACAATCTAGTTGTCCGTTGTCAATTATTACATCAATGAAAAAATTTTGATTGTAAGATTTGAAATAAAACTTTTTGGGCAGAAAAAATACAAGTTAAATGAAATAAAATAATAGAAAAATTTATATTTAACTTAAAATCAAGAAACATTTAATATTTTTAAGGTCGAAAGTACTAAAGGATTCGATAAATCTCTAATATTTCTTCTAGTTATGTTCATTTGTTTTGTAGATTCTTCTTCTGAGTCAGTATCTAAATACCAATAATTTGATGCAATTATTCTTATATACTTTTTAATTTAATTCAAACAATACAAATAACACAAGGTAGGTAAAAAAAATTTTATTTTAAAATTTTATAAATGTCAAAATAATTATTTAAATTCACAATAGAAAATTATTTATCAATATTCACAATGAAAAAAAAATTTTTCAATTACATTTCACAATACTAATTTTTTTGATAGTTGATATAAGTTTTCAAGACTGTCATAATAGAGGCCATTGTAAGAGTTTGGGTCTTGTGATTTTAAATGTGACATGTAATTTTAAAACATTTTAAAGAATTATAATTGTACAAAAATATATACAATGCTTTTGCGAAAAACCGACCACTCTTACAGTAAAAGCGTACACTTAAACCTAAAACTTTTTTCAAAGATTTTTTAGGAAGTCAAATAGAAGTGAAAATTAAAATTTTAAAAGTCCGATTTATTTTAAAATCTTAGTAATACGGGATATATATATAAACCCTAAGTATTATGTTTCAAAAAAAATTCCGTTTTGCTATTTATTATGAACACATACCCATAAGCACATCCATTAGCATAATATTAGCATAAGTCTTAAATTCAAATAATTGGTATAAAAATTCAAACATTTTATGTATGCGTTCTGTAAAAATTAACTGAAACAGATTTAAGGTGCGGTCGTAAATGTAAACTTTTTGACGTAAAATATGCCATTTGACATTTATTATGATTTTAAGACCAAACAATTTGCAATCAGTAGACATTCAATTTACAAATAAATTTTTGTGGTCGTAAAAGTAAATTTTTTAGTTTTGCAATGGATATAAAATCAACAGATTGTTTTTGTTTTCCACTTTTGAAATGAGTTTCCATCGCTAATCTTGTACAAATTAGTAGTTTTAAAATGGATGTGTCCCACAACAAACTTTGTGATTCACTTTCAGTTTCACTCCTGTAATTTAAATTTAAATTAATTTACAAAAAAAGACATAATATTTTCTTACTTACATTATTAATCATAAAAATAAAACAAGGCTGAACGCTCAAAAAACTGTACCTTACTACTTGGTAAACTGATTGTAAATAAAAAATTTAGTTTGCGTAGTTGACGTTTACTTTACACATATTTCACATTTACGACCAGGTTCAGTTAGCAATGATTTTTTACATAATTTTTGGTCGTAAATTCAAAATATGCATATTGACAGCAAATTTACATTTACGACCTTTATAAAAATTAAATTTTTGTGTTCACAATTACTTTTGATTTAATTTAATAAATGACATATAATTCATTATAAAATTGTTATATATATTAAAATAAATTCAATTTAATCGCAATAATAAAATCAAATATAAAAGTATTATATTTTTTTATTTTAAAAAATTTACAAAAAAATAAAAATTAATTTACTATTTAATTGATATACATTAAAAATGCCACAATTATAAATTGAATTTTTTATAAGATTTTAATCTGATTTCAATCTATATTTTCGAAATAAAATTAAAAATGGAAATATTTTTTTTTATCAAATATTACAGGTAACATTGATAAATGTTATAAGTAAAAATCATACTGCAAAAAAAAAAAAAATCTCATTAAATTATATTAATAATTTGACATAGATTCCAAAATTCAATTTAGCATAAAATGATATTTACCTTACAAAAAAAAACATCATTCATTATTATTAAAAAAACAACATAAGGTTTTTTTTTTATTTTTTAAAATATATATTTTTCATTTTTGATTGATGGGTTATTTTATTATTATTACATTACATGTATTAAAAAATTAAATATATTAAAGTTAAAAGATATTCAGTTTTCGAATTTCCATCTAGAATTTAAATACAATGTCAACATATTTTCGAGTTCGAAAAAAATTTGCAGCAGTTTAATACTGGAATTAGATGTGCAGAATTTTGTGCGCTGAGTGATGCGATGCAAAAATTATTTAGAACATATGGTATTGCTATTTAATAAAATACATGGAATTCTGCATTAAATGCAGACGACGCAAGTCGTCTCTATTTCTAATTTCTGCTGCCACAACACAACAAAAATGCTCAGAACTGCAACTTAAAAATAAAAATTTTATTTGAGTTTTTCTTCATTTGCGAACATATTGTCAAACAGAGCAGACGTTTATAATGTAAAAAAAAATAATAAAAAAAAGGACTCTTGCTCTTCTTTTATTTTTTGACAGATTTATCATCGATGTTCCATACAAATTGAATATATTGCAATATGCAACATAAGCTCAGTAAACTGATAATTACATTTTAAAATAACAAAATTTAACAAGAATCATATTTAAAATTATTATGACCCAACTTTTTACTTTAAAATTGTTTATATTTATTTCAATTTACATTTAAGTCTTAGGGTGCGTTTATGTTGGAGCTGCGATAAGTGATAAGAGAGTCGATAAGAGCATAGCGAAGAAAACTATATACATAATTTAAATAGAGCTGTTTATGTTGGAGCATCGCTTTGATCATCGATAAACGATAAGAGCATAGAAAACTCTTTATTCAGTTTTCTACGCTCTTATCGATGATCAAAATGTATAAATAATTGTTTTGCTCTCGTTTATTATTTAAATTTTTTATATAAATGTTATGTTATTTTTGTTCGTTAATTTTTTCTTTAATACAAAATCTCAAGCAGGTGCAATAATATTAAATAATTAATATAATTAATTATAAATATAGTTTTTAATTGATAAAATAGAATGATTTTTATAATTTTAATTATAAAATATAATTAAATAAAATTTAGTTCAAATAGTGATGGAAGTGAAACTGTGATCAGAGAAAACTTGATTAGATCATACTTGATTAGATCACAGTAATAATCGAACTAATTTTATATTATTATAAATATCAACATTCAATATAAAATTTTGCAGGATTTATCAATTAAATTAAATTTTTTTGAAAGAAAATAAAACTATTTTCCAGTTAAAAAGGATAAAATTTACTTCAGTTTATGGCTACAATCGAAGCTCCAATATAAACACTCAATAAGAGCATAGCTTTTTCTATGCTCTTATCGATGCTCTCATCGATGCTCTTATCACTTATCGCAGCTCCAACATAAACGCACCCTTACAAAAAAAAAATTTTGACAGAAAATGCTGCACTTGTATGCTGCAGTTCTGCTCAGCACTCTGCTACAGAATTCTTCACATCTAATTCTCCATAACGTCTGTTTTTTTTGGTATTTTAAAATATAAACAGAACTATTAAACAATTAAATCTTAAGATTAAAACTTTCTGAACATTTATAGCTTTATATTTTTCATTAATATAATTAAATGGTCTTAGGAAAAACCTTTCATCCTAAAAATTAACCTGACTAACAATTGTCAAATCATTTTTTTTTTTTAAAAGTTTTTATTATACTTTCAGCATATTATAAGCTCTTGAAAACCTTTTTACTGTTATATATTACTTAGAATAAATTAACTTGGTTTTAAATATTTATATATATATACTTAAACATATATACTTATGAATTTTCATGTAAAAATATTTTTTAATAAAATTTTTTTTCCATTTTCATTATCTTTTACAACATGCATATTCACGTACAAATAAATATAAAGGTTAGAATTCATATAATCCTTCTTCTCATTATTTTCTACATATATAATTGTATACGTATACAATGTAATATACAGTTGAATGCAAAAAAAATTAAAAGTTATTAACAGAAGGCAGACATCAGAGAGTGAAGTTTAAGAAGGAGGTTCTTTTTAAAATAATTGGTTTTTGAATTCTTATAATTAGATAGCTTTGGTATTTGAACTTTGGTATATCAAATCCTAAAATCAAATGCACAATTTAATATAGACTTTATCCATATATTTAGAAGCTTAGTCCTCATTACAAATTCAATATTTAAAACTAACAAAAAACATTCTTTAATAAAGCAGAATTTTGTGCATAAAATTTTTCTTTGAAGTGAGCTAGGAATAGAACTCAAATCTTTAAGTCCTCTCATTTCATGAACTTCTCAGAGTCTCTCAAACCTACTACTAAAAAAATAATTAATCATTAAATTCTCCCACAGTTTTCTAAAATAGACGTCAAGAGAACGTCCAGAGAAAGTCTATCATAGAAAACTGTGAAACTTAAATCAATCAAATAATCAAACTATTTATAATAACTGATCATCAATTTTTATACCAGACTGTAATTACATTATTTTTCATACATCCGTTTTTTTGCAAATATCTTTTATCTTTTATCTTTTTGTTTTTTTTTTGTTTTTGAAACAAACAAAATTTTCCTGGTTTATGAACTAAAACAAAAACAGATAAGTGATTTAAAAAACCCAAGAGTTTTAAAAAAAGCACATTTCCAAGACTACACAATATTTCATATTGAGTTTTGAGTAGTATTGAAAACAAGTGTATGATAATTTTTTAGAGCTTTTGTTAGGCATTTATTATATAACAAAAAGTTTTAAAAAATCAAGAGACTTCCTTAAATTTTTAGTATTACATATTGCTCAAAAAAAAGGTTAGACAATTATTAAAACTGCAGGTCTTCAAAAATTAAAAATTTTCAATTTTTGTTAGGGTGCATTTATATTAGAGCTGCGATGAGAGCGTGATAAGAGTGAAAAGAGCGTCGATAAGAGCATAGCGAAGAAAACTATAGTTGATCAAAGTGATGCTCCAATATTAACACCTCTATTAAAATCATCTATATATTTTTCTATGCTCTTACTGATACTCTTATCACTTATCGCAGCTCCAATATAATTGCACACTTACTCCTAAACGTTTGGCAAATATTTTTTCAAAAAACTTAAACTTCTATTTAAAGATCTAATTCTAAGTTTCAATTTTCTAGCTTAACCTGTTTCTCGAAGATATAAGTTGTTAAAAATGCTGCTATTGAGTTTAGCAAAACTGAAAATTAAAGTACCGTATGGCAACTCTATATATTTATAAAGCTTATAAAAGCAATTATCATTTTTAAATTGGCAATATACCTTATAGAACTTGTCTTTAGACAATTTTTATACCCGTATGATTATATAGTCAAAGGATATAATAAATTTGCCATTACGTTTGTGACGCAGAGAAGGAGGGGGGGTAGATATAGAGTCAAGTGTATGGATCGGATTAGAATCGAAAAATAAATCGATTTAGCTATGTATGTCCGTCCGTCCGCACGATAACCCAAAAACTAAAGGAGCTAGGATCTTGCAATTTTCGCAAATTCGTTTTTTTGCAATAGCCGTCATCGCTATTTAAATCCAGCGATTTTGGTCCATGGGTTCGGGTAGCTGCCATACAACTTCTTTATACCCGTATGACTATATAGCCAAAGGGTATAATAAATTTGCCATTACGTTTGTAACGCAGAGAAGGAGGGGAGGTAGATATAGACTCAAGTGTATAGATCGGATCAGAATCGAAAAATAAATTGATTTAGCGATGTATGTCCGTCCGTCCGTCCGTCAGTCCGTCCGTCCGTCCGCACGATAACTCAAAAACTAAAGGAGCTAGGATCTTGAAATTTTCGCAAATTCGTTTTTTTTTCAATAGCCGTCATCGCTATTTAAATCCAGCCATTTTGGTCCATGGGTTCGGGTAGCTGCCATACAACTCCTTTTTTTATATGGGTATTACTCTGTACCTATTATAGCTGCGTGTCTGAAATTTTGCTAAAATTAGTTTACTTTTATGGCCAAAGAGTCTGCAAAATTTGGTTGATCTAGTGGAGTGGGTTCGAGTAGCTGCCATACAACTTCTTATTTTTTATGAGCATTACTCTCCACCTAATTAAGCTGGGTGTCTGAAATTTTGCTAAAAATACTTTAGTGTAATGGCCAAAGTTTCTGCAAAATTTGGTTGGTCTACTGCAGAGGGTTCGAGTAGCTGCCATACAACCCCTTATTTTATATGAGCATTACACTACACCTAATGAAGCTGGGTGTCTGAAATTTTGCCAAAAATAGTTTAGTGTAATGGCCAAAGTTACAGGAAAATTTGGTTGGTCTACTGCAGAGGGTTCGAGTAGCTGCCATACAACTCCTTCTTTTATATGAGTATTCCACTACACTTAATAAAGTTGTATGTTTGAAATTTTGACAAAAGTAATTAATCGGATGATATAATGTATATGTTACGGTCATACGGGTATCCCAGAGTTGACACAGTCTACTCTACTACACTCTTCCTCGTTTTTATATGAGTATTGCTCTGAACCTATTACAGCTGCGTGTCTGAAATTTTGCTAAAAATAGTTTGGTTTAATGGCCCTTTGTTTACGGGTCTTTATTTCAAATGCTGTAGATTTTTTGTCAAAATACGGACGGACGGACGAGTAAAGCTATATAGTCACATTTTTTTCAAATTTTTTTGAAAACTTGCTAAAAATGAGAACAACAACAATGAGACCTTAAAAAAATTTAGGACAAAATAATTTAGGACATATTTTTTTTTAAGTAATTTTTTTTAATAAGGCTGTTGTAAATTTTTTCATAACACAAAAAAAATGCAAAACAACATTTGAAAAAATCAAATCCTTTTTTTTTGTTGTTGTTTTTTTTGTGTTTTCGTAAAAATATTGGTAGGTAACACAGAAAAATTTTTCTCATTTTTTCTTTTTTTTTGGTAAATCTTAAACAAAATGAAAACAAAGGAATAATAAGAAAAACAAATTAAACAAACATAAGATACAACGTAAACAAAATGGTTTAGGTTTTTTTTTTTCTAAAATAAAAGTCAAACTTCATCCTATATTACCCCAGTTATTTAATATATATTTTTATTATTATGTAAATGAAAAATGATAGGGAATAAACTTAATGTAAATTTTAAAAAAATGTATTTTGAAAAAATAAATAATGAAATATTTATTTTTATTTATTTTTTTTGAAATTCCGATTTTCCAATAGTACAGTATTTAACAGTATTTTGAAATATGTCAAACTTGAAAATAGGGGTTTTTTTTGTATATTTGTCAGTTAAGGGTTAATATCAAAAGAAAAAATTTGACATATTATTTGATAATATAGACCTTAATCTTTAATTCTATTATTACTCTTAATCTAAGTCTATTATTAAATTTTCACGAGTTTCTGAAATTTGTTTTTGCTGTCATTTGGCAAGTATAGAATTTGAGATGTATATTCTGTTAAAGGTTAACTAATTTTTAGATTTCTATACAAATAACCCATTTCAATTTAACATATAATATTTTACATATATTCCTTTTAATGTAAAGTTAATTCAAATCTGTTACGCCCCTACTCTACAGAGTCATTGCTCATTGGCACACAAAAAGATGGTCTATGCTTTCTTTCCGTGCTGATTGATTAATAGAATGTTAAAGGTACGATATTTTAAAAAAAAAAATGTCTTACTTTACCAGGATTGCAATTTTTTAAATCTTAACTTCAATAGTTTATTAATTCCAAACTTTTCTAAAAGTTACAAACTTTCGAAAATGTAAGATTTATTCCGTGCCAATATGATTTAATAAAATCTTAGTGTGTTAAAAGAGTTAGCTCCATTATCAAAATGCAACTTGTATACAAAATTTAAATTATATTAACCAAACCATTTTTATTTTAGAACAAAAAAGCTTAAATACTTGCACCACAGTCCCAACTTGAAGGGCTGTTAGAGTAAAATAAATAGTTAAATAGTTATTAGTTACTCAGTAAATAGTTAAACAAGTTTTCATGACAACCAGCAGAGTAGTTTAGGAGTTGGTACGCTAAAAACAAACATTCGCTTGTCTATATATATATATATATATAGATTTCATATCATAAATGGAAATTCAATATTTTAAAGCCATCGACTAATAAATGTTCAATGTACATTTTAGGTTTGGACATTATTATTTGGTTATACCAATACTATTTTCAATATTTATTTAATTATCTTATCATTATTATCATTAAATTTTATCTTAATTAGATAAAATAGAGAAAATTGTAGTGAAAATTACTTTTTCACAATTTTGCCTAACCGGCGATCTCTGCAATTATCAAAGCTGCATTCCTTCGGTTAATACATCAGGTACTTAACTCCAACGCCATCACCGACATTGTCTTTTCTTTTGAAAACATTGTTTTAAATTCATAACTTTTGCATAATTTTAGGGGGATTTTTTTTAAATTTTATAACAGGTAGTTTAAATTTGTTTAATAAATTTGAATAAATCAGAATAACCATTCCTCTAATTTCTATTCTAAATGTTTTTGTGCTAAAAATTTTAATACTTCTGTAATCCCTTTCAAGATCTGAATTTTAAAAATAGCTATTTAATGATTTTCTACTAATATATGCTCTCCCACTTTGAAGCGAAAATTATATGTACTAAAATCTCTATTGCTTTTACCAGCCTTAGTTGCTGCTCCTGTGGAACGTATTTTTAAACTTCCTTTAGATTGCCCGATATAAATTTAACTGCAACACGGACAAGAAATTTTATAAATGCAGCATTTCTCCAATTTATTTGTAGGATCTTTAACACACCTAAAGCGTGCTATTCAATTGATTAAATCTACTATTACTTTGTAAATCAATATTATATTTTGTTTAATCTAGATTTCAAAATATTATAAATATTTTTGTTCACTCTCATGACTTTTTAAAACAATGTTTTGAATATTTATAACATTTGCATAACTTTAGGAGGGTTTTTTTTTGTCATTGAAAATAAATGAATTAAATCACAATTAATTTTAAATCTTTTGGAATTAATTTTAAATTTCTTTGTAAATAAATGAGTTTAATCACAATTAATTTTAAATCTGTTTCCTAATTTTTCCTGAAAATTTAACAAACAAAAACACACACACAAATTTCCCTAATACAAATTAATTTAAATCATATATTTCACTTAACACCTACCCATATTATATAATATAATATTAATATTCATAAAAAGTTTCACATAAATCAGATTTATTAATAATTAATTCCACTTAATATATAAAAAAAAACAAACTATAAGAACACAATTAATTTTAAATCTTTTTTCAAATATAAAGTTAAAATTCTAGTCCTACACTCACTCACCACATTATAATTTATTTAAAACTCAAATTGATTTAAAAAATAAAAGTTTTTTTTTCTAAAATAAATTTTTAAAAACTTCCTTCTTTTTTACATTTTTTATTCAATCTTTTTACCCCTTTTTATTTGGAAAATCTTTTGCAAAAAAAAAATAATAAAAATTTTCCGGAGGAAAAACCTTCAAGCATTCTTTTGTTTTTTTTTTTTTTTTATTATCAATTTTCATGAAAAGCCAAATGATTTTTGAAATCCATTTTTCATATTTTTTCGTTTTGTATATCTTTCAAATGCACATAAGTTATCTTAAAATATATTCACAATAGATTTTTAATGTCTATATATATTTATATATATGTCATAATATGAATACAATGATAATAATATAATATGGATCAGAAAGTTTTAAATGAACAGATTACAGATTACATATATCGTACATATATTTATACTTGATTACATGTTTGTTTTTAGAAAAATTTTTACTTAAGAAATATATGTATTATTATAATAATCATAAGTTCTTTACTTATTATAGTTAATTTAATATAAATATATTTAATATTATAAGTATATAGTTATTTACATAGATGAAAACATCATATAATATAATATTATATTATGTAAATAAAAAAAAAAGGGATACCCATGTATTAGTATTAAAAGTTAAAAATCGTTCCATGTCATTTCATATCATTGTCAGAAAGTATTATAAAATGTAAATATTTTCTTTCAATATATTTCTATCTCTGTCTCTTTCTCTTGTTTTTTTTTTATTGTAACAGGAAAATGACAACAAGGACAATAGCAAATAAAACTAAATAATATAAGAAATAAAAAAAATAGGATTCTTTTTACTTTAGTAATAATTAAAGGTATATGAAAATTTATACCATAATTGGAAATGGAGACCAAAAAGTCGAAAAAGGGTTTAGTCAAAAAAAATTAGTATAGTTGGCAACTTTTCTTTTAAGTTTTTCTTAATTTAAACATAGCAATGCCACGGTGGATTCACGATATCCGAATGATATTTAAAAAAGTTAATAACAACTGAGTTTTGAAATTTGCAACAAATTAGGAAACTAATTGAAAGCTTTAAGGCTTGCTTAAAGGAAACAATGAATGAAAGTGATAGAAACGTATGTCAGTTAAAAAATAAATGACTTTAAAAAACTGTCATTTTTATTTTAGTTACCTTATAAATTGTCAAAAAATTAAATTATATTATTAAAATTAAATTATAAATGGATAGCTTATAATAAACTAAACATTTTGAGTTTTATTTTACAATTAAAATCTTAAACAAACGTCAAAATGTCTTTGTATAATATTTTGCTAAGACGTGCTCGATATATTTCCAGTGAGCACGTAGAGAACACTCTGAACACTCATGATTTTTTTATGGCAGTTCATGCTCTGCTCAGATTTAAAAAAAAACGTCTATTTTAGTTTTAAAACAAAATTTTGTAGGTTATAAATTTAAATCTCAATTAAATTTCTTTATAAATTTAAAAGTCTTTAATAGATAGAAAAGGAATCACTTTTCTTTTAATTATTCATTTACGAAATTATTTGGAATTCATCAAAATTCAGAAGGTACAATCGTACTGCAAAATGAATTTGAAATGTTTAGGATTTTCAGCTGTCAATTTATTTTACAAAGAAAAAAAGTTCAAAAAAGATTTAGAATAGTTTTTAGGGCAAATTAAAATCTTTTGTAGTTATTTAAAAATATTGTGAAGTATAATTAATTCAATTTTTTTTTTTCGTTCATTATTATGTTAGCGATCTGACAACAGTAACAGAGCTCCCCCTTGGGCCCTATTGACTCTAAAAATAAGCCCAAAGTTTTCGGAAAATTATAGCACAAATGAGTTAGAACTCCGAGACTTTGGTCATATCGTCATTATGTACCTATATTTCTAGTTTCTTAAGTGACACCATATTATAACTGAACTTATTTTCAATTCAATCTCATTTATAAAAATCCAATTATCAAAATACATTTTTTTGGGGCTCCAAATCCAAAAACTTTTGATCAAAAGGAAATAAAATTTTACAATGATTTTTCTAACATAAGAATTCAAAACATAAATCCAAAATCTATACCAAAAATTCATAATACCATTGTAATAAAAGTTTTAAAACAAAAGTTCTTGCACCCTTCATCTAATAATTGATGTCTAAAAATCAACAAATTAACAATTCTCATTAAAATTCTTTTAAATATTTTTTTTTAATTTTTAATTTAAACACAAAATTCACCATAAAATTTTCTACTTAATTTCCTAATTTAAATAATATATAAGTATCCGTACAACTATATATACATACACTTATAAAATTTTCGAATACCATAAAATTTCCCGAGGATTAAATTTCCATAAGCCTTTTATAATAGACAAAAGTATTTAATTTGTTTTTTTTTTTTGTTTTTGCTTTTTTTTTTGTTTTTGTTTTTTTTTATAACATGGTACTGTTATTATTGTTTTTAGAAGTATAGTAAAAAAACTTGTACACATGTGATATTTATTGTGGCTTACATGTTATGATTAATTATTAGGTATTTTTTATTTTGTTTTTTTCTTTCTGTATTGTTTTTGTTGCTATGATTTTTGATTGTTTTTTGTTGTTGTTATTGTTCTAGAGTTGACAAAAAATAAAACAACAAAAAAAGACAAAAATATAATTTTATATGAGTGTTGAAATAGAATATATGTGATTTTTCTTACACTATTCATATTTCATATTAATAATAAAAAAAAACAAATTCAAAGGAAGGAAAGAGATAAACATAATATTATAGAAAAAGAACAATTAATAAAAAGAACGAAGGGTTTTTGAAAAAGCACACTTTGATAAATCGGATATTGAAAAAAAGTTGATAATAATTTTTTAGAGCTTCTATTAGAAATTTATTATACACAAATAAAATAATTATTTTTATATATAAAGAATGAATATTATAGATCCTAGTTATTTTAATAATTTTTTTATAGTCTAATGAAAGGGAACTGAGTCATGCAAAAATAGATACCACATAGAATTAGGAAACCATTCTGTATTCAGATGTAAAAACAGTTTTTCTAACATTTTCTTGGCTGGTCTCACTATTCATTGATCCTTGTATGATTCATAATCTCATCTCCCCGTGCTTTTGAAGATATTACTGACTCCACCATAATACTTATAGAATGTTTGAACATCTCTACGAGGTAACATAATATTTAAAATTTAATATATAATTTATCAATATAACTAAAATACACTAAATATTTAAAATCTTAGTAACCATAGAAACCAAACAAGAAATGTATTTAAATGTAATTAATTTTATCATAAATTCTTCTAAATCCTGAAATTTCAGATAATTCTAACTGGCCCTAATAATTTGGCAATTCATTGTATAAAAAAATTTGTAAAAAATCAAGAGAACCTTTCTTCTTGCCTTGGGTTAAGACAATTCTTTATATTTCAGAAAAACTATCAGTAAAACACACATTAAAATATAGTTTTACAGCTTTGTGCTTTGTATATTACTTCAAACAAATTTGGATAGGTAATCAAGTTTAAAAATAGGGTGTTAAAAAATTTAAACTGAAGACCCTTACAGCTTCTAAAAAGAGGGTCACATTAAAAAGTTTTCCTCTCAACATTTCAACCTCCTAGCTCAAACAGTACGACATATACAAGAGCTAAGGATTTTTTCGAAATTGAGTTTCGCATAACGGAAAATTGAAGAATACTGTAAGGCAACCATATACATTTGCGATACATATATTTATAAAAGCTTATATAAAATTAGCTTCTATTCCAGATTGAAAAAAAACTTTAAAATAGTGGTTTCCCGAACTTTGTGGGGGCCGTTAGTTACGGATTGGACTACAAAATAAAACTTCTTCCATGAATTTTTTTTTTGCTATTACTTATCAATATGTAGTTAAAATTTCTTTTTTTCGATTTCAAATGGTGTAAAAATTTTGTAGTCACACAGACGGACTGACAGACGAACAAAGTGAATAAAACGATATTGTTTTCAAATATTTTTGAAAATATGCTAAAAAACTGAACCTACTGAAACAAAAAAATATGATAACTTATATAATGTTTTAAATGCTTGTTTATGAAAATGCTCAACAAAAATATTCTATAGTGCTGCTGATGCGACTTTTTCCAAATATTTTATGAAAGTTCAAATTTTCGTTTTTTTTTTTTCGTTTTTTTCGTTTTTTTCGTTTTTTTGGCATTTATCATTTTTGTTGTTGTTGTGTTGGAAAAATTAATGTCATGTTATAAGAGAAAAATACACTTTTTTTTTGCAGCATTTTTGTTGTTTTGATTCTTTTATTTAAAGTGTATAGTCTATTTAATATTAAAATGTCACTATAAAAACAAAACAGTAAAATAAACAAAAAAAAAAATTATTCAAAAATAATAATAATAATAATATGTAATATATAGGGAGGAAAGTTATTAGATTATTTTGATAGTCATTGTTTTTTTGCTGGTTTATAAACATAACGATTATAAGTGTATATTGTATGATTCGAATGTATATTGTAATAGATGTTACGTGATTAAATTACAGTTTATTTAATGTAAACATACTTGTAAGTCAAGATTATAATAGAACACTTGAGTTCTTATAAAGTAGAATTTTATAAATCATCGTATACGATAGCTAACTTAAATAACTGTATAGGATAAATTAAAATATATTATGTTTATATAATTATATATATATATATATATTTTGTTAAAACGTTAGGCATACATTTAAACAAACCATATGTTTGCTTAATTATTATTATGAATATTATATTTTTAGGTATAATAGATCCCAGAGTATAACCTCAAGTCTGAAAGAAAATAAGAGTGATAAAGTAGAGTTAATTATGAGTTCATTAAATATTAAAAGACTAAAGAAATTTGTGGATAACTAAATAATGTTATCAAGTTTAATTATTATTTTAATGAGAGTAGTTGGGAATACCTCGTAAATATCTACCGTTAGAAAAGCAAGCGCAATTGTGGTGGGAATAATTAAGATCCGTATTTCTTCCCTACCTAATAATTAAATTTTTATTAGAATGGTAAGAAAATCATTAAAAGCACTTTCAATAATTATCCGATAAGTTTCAAAAAAGCAAAAATCTCAGTATCCACTCAAAAGTATATGTAGTTGGAAATTGAAGAAGCACACCAACAAAGTGTATAGCAACAAGCATAACTATATGACATAATAGAAGTAAAATGAGAAACATGTTGAAAACCAAGAAAGCTGAAGGAGGAGATACAATCGCAGCTGAATTAAGAATCTAAGACCAGAGCATTTGAAACGATATTTTGTTTATGCCATGGGTATATGTTGAAACAGGGGGAACGCTTTATATTCGTGTTATTTGATCTTAATGAATTCCACATACAATTTAAACATGAGACGAAAACCAGAAAAGTTTATTTCACTTTCACTGGGATTCTAACCCGGGCCTTACGCATGAAAGGTTGGAACTCTAACACCACTGTGCCACCCAGCGTCAGTAGCAACTCAAATTGGAGAGCACTTGATATAAATTGTATCCCTGGAAATATAATCAAAATCATTAAACAACACAAATATCTTCCAAGTATAAGTTAAGCAAGCTAAGAAACTTGAAAAATCAAAGGATCAAGCATGCCCACTTTTCCCATCCTGTTCACTATAATCCTCGGTGAATACATTCGAAAGACAAACTGCTTCCTCAAAGGTATCAAACGGCAGCTCAGAAACAAAATGAAAGATCTGAAATATGCACATCATATATACCCATTTACACACACTCAGCTGAATCTAGAAGAAAAAGTCAATAAACTGAAAGAACGTGCAGAAGAAATGGGACTCCAAATAAATATGAGTAAAACAAAACTGTTGAAAACTAATAGAACTAACACAAATAGCATCACAGTTGGAAACATAATTAAGAGTAGAATATTTTGGTTTTTGATGTACTGACTACTAGATCTTCTTATTCTCCATAGTCTGCCGAAAGATGTTCTTGCCAGATTTTGCCTCTTTGCTATATTATGCTCCACCAATATTTGAAGTTTTCCACATCTTCTATTCCAAAAATCTATTCCATTTCAAGTGCTATATAGAAAAGTTGCAGGTTTTTCTGGCCATTTTTTCATTGCGAAATGAATTTTTTCTTTTTAATAATTGAACATTTTCCTCATATAGCAGTATGTCGGAAGAATTAAAAAATATAATAAAATAATATAAATACTTCCCCCAATTTTATTATTAAACAAAATTAAGAAAATTTAATTAAATTTCATGTTGCAAACCAATCTAAAATCCAATTAATTCAAGCTACAAAAATTTCAATTATGTTTTAATTAAAATCTAAATTTTATATTATAAAATATCGAAAAACAAATGTAATTGCCTCTAAATACATAAAATAAACTAATTAAATTTAAAATTTTGTGAAGTAAAAGAATTTAATTTAATACAATATTTTATATTAGTATACATATATAATTTTCAGTATTTCGAAAATTTTCTATGATTTTTATTTATTTAAAAAAATAATTCTGATTTTTTGATAAATATTAAAATCCAATTTTATATAAAAATGTAATTTTGACACTTAATTTTAATTTATTATACAATATTTATACAAACATGAAAGTTAATTAAAAGAAAAATAAATACAAAATAAGAGAAAAACAATTTATTCTTGCAAAATTTCCCTAACAATTTTAAAGGAATAAAATAGTTAATAATTTATTTAAAAACAAACAAAACATCCCTAGCAAACAATAACATTTAAAACAAAATTTTATTTAAAATTAAAATCCTTAAATTTTAAGGAATCTATAACGCAAACCACGAGGGATACATAAAACAAGCATGGGTGATCTTGCTAACTGTGCGATATCAGAAAACTCAAAATAGAACATAAAATACAATATACAATAGCCTTTCGTTAAAAACTAACTGCTTCTAAGTCTTTTTTCGGCAGCTACCTGTAATTCGACATTAACTATTGTATTAAATACAAATTTTGAGCCATCTAGTTTTATTAGTTGTAAAGATATTTACTCTGCTTCCAGCAATCTCTATGGCAACTACAATTAGAATTGTCCTAACAAATCTCAAAATTTGTAAACGAGCTTGCCACATTACTTTACTTGTATATTTTTAATTTCCACTTCGTTAATGTAATTAGTTTTAATTAGTGGACAGAGTTCATTCATCACAATTTTATGGCAGCTGCCCGAAATTGAAGCCTTAACATTTTGAAACTTAATAGGAGTGTATGCCATATTTTTAACTTACCACATATCATTTTAATTCTCCCAGTGTTGTTAGAAATTCATATTGGTTCAGAATAGCAACTGCCGGTAGCCTTGGGCCGATTTAATAAACAAGGCTAAAACCACTTTGTGTAAATTCCAAAACTCCAGTACATTTAGTTTTTGAGTTATCGTGCTGACAGACGGACCGACTGACATTCGTAACTATTTTGATTTACTATTCGATGCTGATTCGTCCTATACCTTTCAGTTTATATCTATTATGTCTAGATCGATGCGCTACAAAGTAGTGGCAATTTTGTATTACCTATGCCCGTCTATAACGGTGACTTTAGCACATAGGTGACTTTAGCATTTAGTGACTTTATTACTTTCAGTTGCTAAGTTATCGTTTTATCGAATACAAAAACCTAAATCAATTAGCTTTTCGGAGCTTATGTGGGCCCTAATGCACCAATAATTTATCACTAATCAAATAATCTAATAAATCACTTTAGAGTTGTACCATCGATACAATATTTGCCAACAAACCATTGAAGTTGATTAGTAAAAACACAGACTTAACAAAATGGATTATTTGATTAATGACACGTGGGCGGTACTACTAGAATACTGGTAGCAGCGTTACTATTCAGCATATATGGATCTGATTTATGACTTATCAATACATTTAACAAAATTGATTATTTAATTAGTGACACGTGGTTGGTGCACTTGGGTCTGATCCATACAATTCTGTCCATACTAAAGTTGTCCAATTACATGTGTTACAAACGAAGTAGCAATTTAAATATAAACATGACTACCATTTGCACAAGTCTTAAACTTGAAAAATACACAAAAATTATAAAAAATAAAAAAATAAAATAAAAAAACAAATAACATATATTTAAAAATCAACACTATACCTAACTCTGGTCCTTTACTTAAGAAAACAGAAAAAACAACAAAAAATAATTGGAAAATAAATACGGAAATTCCATTTTTTTTTTTGTGTTTTACAAGAAAAAAAACCAAAAATAAGACTAAGAAAAAACAGAATTTTAATCAAATAAATTTTCCTTGACACAAAATTTTCTTGTTCTTTTATCTTTCATTCTTTACTTTAAAAAAAGAATCTTTTCTACATTCATTTTTTGTTTTTTTTCTTCTGCTAGTTTTTTCTTTTTATTATTATTTAAAATGTAAATTTACATTTTTCGCCCTCTAAAAAAACCCTATCAAACCCTAATTTTTAAATCATTTTTGAATATTTATATTTGTATACACGACCTTTACTTTTTACTTATCATGTACTTGGATTTTCTTATTTTGTATCTTTTTTTTTTCTTGGTAAATGGTAGCATCATTTCCATTTTCTATTTTTGTTTTTATTTTTTTTTTTATTGTTGTTTTTGTTTTTTTTTTTTTGCCACCATTTTCTAAGTAGCAACAAAGAAAAACTAACGGAAATTTTTACTTTAAATAAATAGACAAAAGTTTATACATACATACAAACACAAACATACATAATATAATATGTAATATGTATGCAGAAGACGAAATAAACGAAATAAAAAAAAAAAAAAAAAAATATTAAAATATAAAATATAGTATATATAGTGCCATCTCTTTCTTTTACGGTTTTAATACAATTGCTTTTATATTATTACAGTTACTTTTGCTGTCATTAGTCAGTGTATTGTAAAAGCAACAACAACAACAATATAACAATAATAAAAGACAATGTATTTAAGTAAACTGAGATATTTAAACTTACTTTAAACTTTTATATATAGATACATATATTTATGTATATATATTAAATATAAAATATATATTTAAATATATATATGTATGTAGATATCTTCTTCATTCTTTTATCCTTTTAAATATCCCGTTATTGTTCTTTTTTTTCCAGTTCGTCTTTTGTAACTGTTTGTTAATAGGTAACGAGCTCTTTTGTTATTTAAATTATTTTATTTTACTTTTTTTTTTTTTTTTTGTTTTTTTTTTTTTTTTATGCTAAAAGTCATTTGAGTTTTATGTGAAAGTGTTACTATGTAAAAGTTTGTAAGTGTATTATTTGTATATGCTCTTTTTAATAAAGTTTACATTAGTAATTGGACATTGTGGGTTGCCAGATGTGTCATATTTTGTTTCAATATATTGGAAATTTTATTCTAAATGTCATCTGTTAATTTTTGAAGAAGCTTTAAATTAAACTTAGAATTAATTTACAATATGATGTTATGATTTTGAAAAATTAAATCGGTGTTGCTGAGGAAAAACATCGGTTGTATAAGTGTCATTTATTTCAATATTTAGTGTTCACGCATGACACAGTACTGAAAAACTTGTCATAGAAAAGGAGAAATGTAAAACATACGTTATACAGTTGTATTTTGAAAAATCCCTATATGTATGGTATATGGAGATTCTTTTAAAACATTTCATTCAATAATCATCTAATAATGCAACATTAAAAAATTTATATAGCTCTTAATCTAAAGAAAATAGTAATACCAATTAATTGATATATTCAAATTCTTGTATACGTTTGTTTATAAAATAAATAAAACAATTTATATTTTGTATATATATAATATTCTGATTCTATTTATCACTTAATAAAATAATGCTAAGAGATTTTCAAACAATAATGCAGTTCCTTTGGATACTTCTTTTGGGTACATTAGCACAATAAAACCACGTCGTTAAAACCAAATCTTAGGAACGGACCTCTTAATACAAATGTTCAGTATTGTATTGAGGATGGAAATTAGGAAAGGAAAATTAAAGAATTGGGATTGGAAATAGTGGATCATGTAACACAAATGGAAAACTTTGAAATGTTATTAAGAAGAAAGATGTTAATCTTCTTCTTAAATAGGTCATGTTTCATAACATGATTTAATTCGCAGAAATATTTTCAAGTGAATCGATTTCTTAAATATTTAATAACTTTTAAAAAATTCTATAATCTGGCAACTCTCAATAAAATATAAATAGTGATTAAACAATATTGCATAAATTCATCCATATAAAATATAGAATAGAAAATGAAATTCAGTGTTAAAAATGGATAGTGTCAAAAGGAATTTTTTTTTTCTTTCTTTCTTTTTTATTCAGGTTTTTTTTATTTATATTTTGTTTGTTGTTGTTTTTTGGATTTTTTGTTAAAATTAATTCTCTGGGTAACTATGTAACTGTGTAACTCTGTAAGAATGTTATATAGAATGTATATACAGACTTGTATGATCCTTTTAATATTTTCAATTAATTAAAGCCTTAAGGAAATTTTCTTATTACTTTAAAAAAAATATTTTTTTTTTTTTTTTATTTATAATTGTGATTGTTGTTGTTCTGTTTTTTTTTTTTTTAAATTCATTGTAATCTGCAACCCTATTTTGTATTTTATATAAAAATTTTCTTCTATTTAACAATCAATATAATAAATAGAACTGTTCTATTTATTTTTCATAAGTGTTGGTAGCTGTTGGTAACTGTAATATTTATTTTATAATTTAGAAAATTAAGATATTTAAACCGAAATTTTGTATAAGGAGAGGGATTTTTAAAGTTGAATGGAATTTTAAGTTAAAAATTAAGTATTTAGAACTTATAGGCACATCCTATCCTGATATGTTGGAAGATACCAAGAGTTCAGAAGACAAAAATATTACATTTTAAAATTTGTTCCCCTTTATTCATCCCTGCCATGTTTTCCCATTATCTATAAAAAAACCGTTGATTCTTAAATGAAATCCAAACTAACAATTCATTAATCCGTGGAGTCTCTGAATTCGGATCTTATTCAAATCAAATTGGAATTCTAACTAGCATACGGTACTCGACTCTATAATGGTACTCGAAACTTTGCTTCAGAAAACGTGATTCCATTCAAGGATCATTCTCACTATAATTCCTTCATGTTTTTGAACATGTGCTCTATTCAATTCCAATTCTTTTTCTTTATTTGTTGCACTTTTATTGCTCTTCAGTTAAGTTCTATTAATCTCTACTCGGGATTGGTGTAGGCAAGAATTTCCTACATATGATTCTATGATTCTAAAGCATTAATTTATAAAAGTTTATAGCTTGCTGTTTGTTGTAATCGAAATTATTCTGGTCTCCCTACCAAACATTAGGATGCTTTTACGTTTGCGCGTGCACCCGGAAAATCTGCAGCATGATATTTCTAAAGATTTGTAAATATCTCCATACGGACAGCAATCTGCCAAACACTGCTTCCTTGAGTCAACTATCAATATCTTCTTGAGCCTCTCCACTATTTAATATAATGCTTCCAAGGAAGCATAAGTTATTGAAATTTTCAAATTAATTTAGATTTATTATACATGTGCCACTTCAATTTTTGATTTCCCTCAATTTCAGATTCAAAGTTTTCGTCTATTTTTTTTCGCCCTCAAATTTTATTCTAAAAGACGGATAATTTAATTTATGATTCTTATTTTTTTGCAACAGCAACAACAACTAAAACAATTGTTGTTCACAAAAAACACACTCTCCGAAAAAAAAAATTAAATTTTCTTTACAAAATCAAAAAAAAAGGAAAAAAAGAAAAATTCCTAACATTGATGGATGATTATGCCAAACAGTACTTAGGCAATTATATACATAAAGATATTACTCTATGTTCTAACTTCTTTTTATTGATTGTTTTTTTGTTATTTAAATGGGTGCCATCAATTAAAGGTCATCTCATAGTTAAAATTTTTGTTGTCAGAACACCCAAAACAAAAAAAAAACGACAAGATTTAATGTTTAATTCTTGTTCATTTTTGCTTTTATCCAAACCATCATTTAATGGATAAATTTTGAAAAAATGAGGAAGAATGTTTAGTAGACTGTGTCAATTCTAGGATACCCACATGAACTGTATATAAACATTATAATTGATCATCCAAGTTAATTACATTTGGCAAAGTTTCAAATGCACAACTTAATGGGCTATAAGTTAGGTATAAAAAAAATATAAGTTGTATGACAGCTCTTCGAATCCCGATAACTAAACAGACTTTATTTTATTTAGATTTAAGCCATTAAAGTTAAATTTCAGATTCTCAGCTTCATTAGTTTTTAAGTTACTACTTTATTACAGATATTAAGAACTTGTATGGCAAGAACCCGAGCCCAATGCGCTTGGCTAGTCAAGTTTTGCACAAACTTTCAACATTAACCTCAAATACATTTTTTAAAAGTTGATACGCTAAGAAAACTGTAGTAAACTAGATTTCTATAGCGATGACGGTTCTCGCATAAATTTGATGACGATGGCTGTTCTCGATTTCTGAATATTTCGAATCCTAAATCCTTAAACAGTTTTAGAGTTATCGTGCGAATGATACGACGTTCGAACGAACGCACATAACTAGATCCATTTACTTTTCGATTCCGATCTGATCCATAAGCTTTAGTCTAGATCTCCCTCTTCCTTCACTGCAACACAAACGTAATGGCGTTAAACACGTTATAGCAAATTTAGTATACCCTGCGTTCGTTCAGAATAAAAAAAAAAACAAAATTTCAATAGATTATCAGAATAGCTGTTTCTGTTAGTGAATTTTAAAAGGGCATATAAATACTTTAACATCTCAATTAGACAAAAAAAAAAAAAATCGTTAGCATCCAAAGAATTTATCCAAAAAAAAAATAATATAAAAAATTATTGTAAAATTCCCAAATTTTTCCTCATTTTCCTAGGAGTTTTTCCAAATATATTTAATTTGGAAAAAAATTTTCAAGGATTATGGAAAGGAAAATCATGTACTCAAAAGTTTTTTTATTTCTTCTTTTTTTTTTTTAAATTACTTTCAATCTTTCAGAAACAATAATTCAATGTTGTTTTTCCTCATCATTTATTATTTTGAGAAAAACAAAAGTTTCTGCTGACTTAATTTTGCTGAAAATGTAAAACAGAAAGAAAATAAATAATAAAAAAAAAACCAGGGTTTTTAAAAAATTCTCATTTTTAAGAAAAGCTATAATTTAATTGGTAAAAAATCAATGTCTGTTCAAATTAAAGGAAACCCTAATATAATTAAAAAAACTTGTTAGCGCATGTTAAAATGACGGCTAAATGGAACGCCCTACCGTAAAGTATTTCTTAAACAATTCATACTAATGTTTTTAAAATCTAGGCCTCCCAAAAATTTCACGTATGCAAGATATTTTATTAACCGATAAATTAAACTACCGTATGGCAACTCTATATATTTATAATTTACTTTACTTTATCGGCATAACAAATTATTATTTTGGAGCTGAGTCGAAAGCCTTCCTCCATTGGCTTCTGTCTTGCGCAGCTTCTCTCCAACTTCCAACTATATTCAGCATTCTTACGTCTGACTGAATACCGTCTTTCCATCGACCTCTTCTGCGTCTACCCTCCGGAATGGAGTCAAAAACAGCTCTTGCTGAAGCATCATCGTTCAGCCTAACTATGTGACCTAACCAACGTAATCGTTGGATTTTAATTCAAGTTACGAGATCAGTATCATCGTACAGCTCATACAACTTGCGATTGTGTCGCCATCTCCAAACTGTTAATTGGTCCAAAAATTTACAAATACATTTATAATGCTAACAAAAACAACTACCTAGTGATATTTTTAAATTGAAAATACTCCTTTTATTAACTTTTGTTATAACAATTTCAATATAGAGGTTCATCGGAATTTTTAGGTTGCAACTCCGTAACGGATGTACTAATTTTTTTAAATCTAAGCCCTCTCAAAATTTCATGTTCCTTACTCAAAACCAATTGCATTATATTAGAAGTCAAGAATTTTGTAAAAATTAACTTTCACATAACAAAAATTAAAGTAGGTACCGTATGGCAACCTTATAAATTTATTAAACTAATAAGAACAGCTATCGTTTGACATTTCCTGATTGAAAATAGTCCTTATATTAACCTTTGTTATGACAATTTTAATATGGTGCTTCTTTCGAATTTGGAGTGTCCACCGTTGGACAAAGTAAAACTATAAAAGCACATTTTTTTTCAAAATTTTTTTGAAAATATGCTAAAAAATTTAAGAAAATTTTTATTTTATATTTAAGATGAACTTAAAATTGAAGATGAAAATCGCTGTGATCTTAAGGAAGTGAAGTGAATAAAAATAAAATTTATTTTAACAGATCTTATGCAAATATTAAAAAATAAAAAAAAAAAACATAACAAAAATTACCATAGTAGGAATAATTTTGTATATAGAATAACTTTTTTTTTAACTTATTGGAGCGCTTGATTTATTTAAAAATCAGAATGGCAAAAAAATTCAATAGTTTTTCCAGGTTTTTTTTTTTTTGTTTTAATTTTCTTAAAAACTTCACTTAGTAACTTTTTTTTTTAAAACTAATTTTAGCAACTACTTTTCTTCAACGATGATTATTATTAAAAAAGTTTTAAAGTAGGTATTTTACTTATTTTTACATTATATAGAAAGCAGTCCTTCCCTTCTAGAGTATGCTATTATAATTTTATTGAACCACTTATAAATGATTCAATAATAGAAAATACAATAATAATAAAATTATATTGAAACGAGGAAGAGTGTAGTAGAGTAGACTGTGTCAACTCTGGGATACCCGTATGACCGTAACATATACATTATATCATCCGGTTAATTACTTTTGGCAAAATTTCAAACATTCAGCTTTATTAGGTGTAGAGTAATGCTCATATAAAATAAGAAGTTGTATGGCAGCTACTCGAACCCTCTGCAGTAGACCAACCAAATTTTGCAGTAACTTTGGCCATTACACTAAACTATTTTTGGCAAAATTTCAGACACCCAACTTCAATAGGTATAGAGTAATGCTCATATAAAATAAGAAGTTGTATGGCAGCTACTCGAACCCTTTACAGTAGACCAACCAAATTTTGCAGAAACTTTGGCCATAAAACTAAACTACTTTTGCCAAAATTTCAGACACGAAGCTGTAATAGGTACAGAGAAATACTCATATAAAAAAAGAAGTTGTATGGCAGCCACCCGAACCCATGGACCAAAATGGCTGGATTTAAATAACGATGACGGCTATTGCAAAAAAACGAATTTGCGAAAATTTCAAGATCCTAGCTCCTTTAGTTTTTGAGTTATCGTGCGGACGGACGGACGGACGGACGGACAGACGGACGGACGGACATACATAGCTAAATCGATTTATTTTTCGATTCTGATCCGATCCATACACTTGAGTCTATATCTACCCCCCCTCCTTCTCTGCGTCACAAACGTAATGGCAAATTTATTATACCCTTTGACTATATAGTCATACGGGTATAATAAAATGGAGTAGAATATATTGCATATTTTTAGGTTTGTTCATAGAATTATGTGAAATATAGTGTTAAAATTTGCTTCTTATTTAAAGTCCCATCATTTAATTCGGATTTTTATTAAATATAGCTGTATTTGTTTGGTCCAAGATTAGAAAAAAACGATGTGGGGTTATGAAATAAAAAATATTTAAATTTAAAATGCTGGCTACGTTAGTTTTAAAAATTCGAATATAAAATGTCAAAGGCTACCAAATGTCAATTGTGAAATGTCAAATGTAAAATCAGCATTTTATATTTGTTAATGGAAGGTTTTGTTTATTAAAAAAATAAAATTTTTAATATATATTTAAAAATAATTATGTTTTATTTTTATGAAAAACTATGTCTGCGCCATCTTTTGCAATTAAAGTAATTTTTTTTATTCAGATCACAGATCCTGGCCTATATAAATATATGGGTTATGTTGTTGTTATATTGACGCATATTTTAAAATAATTTATGAAAGGCTGTTATTAAAATTGGGTGATCTAACACATTAGATTTTTCAATCCCATATTTCGAATTGACGACAGACGTGTTCAAAAATTGTTTCCATGCCTAAGGGCTGCCAAGTATTAAAAAAGACTAGACAAATCTTTCAGAAATAATTTTTTTTTTATAATAAACAAATAGGAATGTGATTGGTAATTAAATACACAAGCAAGCCCTAAAATTGGTCTTAAATAATCCTGTTTCTTAAATTTAAATTTCCAAAATCCATTTTTCAAAATTCAAAATTTTTAAATGCGGTTTTCAAAAATTTCAATTTTCTAAAAAAATCAGATTCCCTCTAGTTGACCAAGAAACTTCATTTTTAAGAGTGATTTTCGATGAAACTGGATTACATCGACTTAGGAACTCCAGTTTAACAATAAAATAACTGTTATTATAATAACGGTGACAAAAAAATAATTCAGATTTAATTCAAATTTTTATTTTCTTAAAATAAAAAAAAACTTTCTTAATAAAATTGTTGAATCACTTAACTTGTTAAAAAAAAATATTATAATATAAGTAGTATGTACTTTATGAATTAATTTTTCTTAAAAAAAACAAAAAAAATAAAAACAAATAAATGGAACCAGGTGTGTACAAGTATACATTATAAGTCATTTCACCTTTACATTTATTTTACTTTCACCACTTTTAATAAATATAAAAAAATTTTTAATGAATATTTTTTTTCATTTTTTTTTTATTATTTTTTAAGAAAGAATGAATTAATTTTTAAAAAAAGAACAGCAATAACAATAAGAAAAGATTTATAACAATGTACGTGTAATAAAAACAGTGTGTACGTGGTTCTTATTATTATTATAAAAAAAAAAATTAACAACTCTAATATACTAATCTGAATCTCTATATGTAATATTTTTATTTCCTTGTTTTATATGTATGTAGATCACGGGTGGGCAACAGTTGTAGGCAGAAGGCAAATTTTTTTCCTAAAAAAAAGTCGCGGGCCATTTTATCTGTATATGTAAGATTAGACATTTATTTTAAGTATAAACAAGCGATAGAATCTTGATTTTCTTTAGTAAACTAATTTCATTTAAATAATATTATTTATTTATTAAATTCATTTAAATCATTTTAAATATAAATTAATTGAACAAAACATAAAAAAATCTATTAATTTTATATGTATAAAAATAAAATATAGAAATAACATAAGTATTAATAGTTAATAACACAAAAAATTAATGACTAGCATTATATCTCTTTTAATTCTACACAATTTCCTCGATTTTTGGTGATAGTTCGCGGGTGGCAATTCGCAATGAAAAGACCAGATTTACGTCCGTCATATTGGAGTGATAACGAGACTTAATAAATTTCATTCTTGAAAACATTTGCTCGCATAAATAAATAGAACCAAACATTACTAAAAATTTTTGTGCTAAATTTGTTAATTTTCAAAATTTTTCAGAACTTAACTATGCATAAAAGTCTATCACTTTCGTTGCCTTGAAATTTTCATTTAGTATAGAATTGCTCTGTAAGTCAATTCAACAACTGAATCTCTGGAGAAGATTTCAACGTCAAAAGAAAATGGTAAAGAAATCAAAGATAAATTATCTTGCATCTTTTCGAAATCTTGAAAACGACGTAAGAATTCTGCATGTAAATCAGATAAAATGGTATTATATTTTATAAACTCTGATTTTGAAATTACATTTCTCAATTTCATAGTTGGAAAATGATTTAAATTTTCATCGAGCATATTTTTACAAAAAAGTAACAACTTTTTCCGAAAAGATTTCACATGGTCATACATTTCATGTATAAATAAACCTTTTCCTTGAAGTTTAATATTAAGGACGTTTAAATGCTCCAATAAATCAATAAAAAATGTAAAATCATTTAACCACTCATCACATTTCAATTCAGGAAAACTATTATTAGGTTTCATTTCCAAAAACAAAACTATTTGATTCCCAAACTCTTCTTAGAACTTTCGCGAAACTCAACCAACGTACGGCTGTGTAATATGGAATATCAATATGTACAGCTTCAATATTCTCCATCAACGAAACAAATTGAATTCTTACTGCAATACGAAATGAATAATTGCAAAAAAATTAAAAAAAAATTATTATTAGATTAATTTCAAATGTACTATTTTTGCTATCGGGCCGGATAAAATATTAAATCGGGCCGGCTTTTGCCCATCATCTTGATGTAGATAATAGGTATATATGTTAATTTACAGGTTTTATTTTTTTAATGACAAAGCTAGCAGTGTGCGACCCATACGGATCTGAAGGTTCTAGATTTCGAACAGTTACCCATATGATAATCAAAATAATAAAAATAAATTTACATTTTATATCAACTTTAACTATCTATATATCCATCTCTTTTTTTTCATAATAATATCAAGAGATTATTATATTAATTTTTTTGCACGAATCAAATTTAAATCCCAAACTCTGATAATCCTCTTGATAATATATTATCTGCCTGAATTAAATGTATGATATTCAATTATATATATATATATATATATATATATATGTACAAATATACAATTCATGATATTGTATATCACATTCATATATTTAATTGATCATGTATTAAAATATATACGCATACACATATGAATATATACCGTAATCTTCAAAATTATTATCTATACATTTTTGACACATTTCATTTCATTTGTAACCAACAACACACTTTACAAAATTCCGGAGTAGTTTAAAAAAATAACAACAAAAAAAAAGAATAAAATTATTTTCTCACCATTTAATTAAAAAATCCTTGAGAAAAAAAACAAAAAAACAAGTTTGTACATGTCCTTTATGGTATAAATTACAACCATAACCACATTTTATACCAGGCCTTGCATACTATTCTGAATATGTTGAAAAGTTTAAAAATTTTTAGAAAGTAAACTGGCAAATTTAAACAATAAGGTAGAGAACAAGGAATTAAATCTGAAGAATTCTTTTTGGTAAAAAAGAAACAAAATGAACGGTATTATCAGCAATGTAGATATGTTTATAGTTTGTACATTTAACCAAACATACAAATGTTTTTTACCTTTCAAATAAAAAAGTAGAAAACTTTTATTATACTTTAAGAGTACAGAGTATCATACTTAGAATAATCTCTGTTTATCCTTTATTTTTTTTTTGTTGTTATTTTTTTTTTTTTCTTGTATTTTGAGTCTTGAATTTATTCAAAAATCTATTTACTGTTATACAACAACAAGATAAAAACTTTCAGAATAAACAAAATAAAGTTATAACACGCATATCCTGTCGCATTCAATTCTATTGTTGTCTTGATTGTTGTGTTGAAATTCATCTTTAGATTTTAAAAATACATGAATGGGAGGGAAGCGGGTTAAAAAAGAGGTAAATTCATATACTATAAGGTGTATGAAAAAAAAAAGTTTTAATATTATTTTGCTTTTTGTTTTTTACTTTGTGTATGTGTGTGAAATGAATTTAGAAACGTGTTTTTTAAAAAGATTAAAATGAAGAAAAAGGTTGTTTTCATCAAAATATAATATGACAGAATAAATTGTGCGTATATATTCATATAAATACATAACATGTACATATCAGTGATGTGTCTTCTAAGAGGTGTGCAATGTACACTATGCAAATGATATACTTTCTTTTATAAATAATTAAGAATAAGGACTTCTTAAAAACTATAGCTCAAAGTTGAAAGAGAACTTCGCAGTGGAAATAGGATAGAGGGAAGCGGTCTTTTGATGCTTAAAATCTGACATATAAGATTGCAATGCCTTAAATATTCCATTTGGTCAGTTTTATTATATATTGTAAAGGCCTGAAGACTCAAAATAGTTATAATAAACAAATTGGAAGCTTTTGTGACATGAACTTATAGAAGTCTCTTAAAGATATCTTGGATAGATCACGTGTCTATCTGTTTTACACAGGCTGCAGATAGAAAGATAGAAAGATTACTTTCAATAATTAAAAAATTAAAAGCACTTATTTTGACTATATAATGCTAGGAGCTTTTAAATTACTAATCCCTATTGTCAAAGACAGAGCAGAAGAAAGAAGAAGAGTATGAAGAAAGCAACTGCCATGGCTTAGACGTATTAGAAAGTGGACTTCTCTGCGCTTAGTTGGAGACTTAGTTCACACAGCTACAAATAGAATTGAATATGCCAATTATCTTAACATAAAATTGACACACCGAAGTTACGTTTTCCTTTTTTTTATCTTAGTGAACTTTATTCCATTAAACAGAAAAATTTTTAAATTAGAAATGAAAAAGCTTCGATGTCTCTCTGTTGCTATTGCAACCGCTATTATTTTTATATTAAACTATAATAATTTCCAAATTAAAATAAACCGCATCCGCTGCCCTCTGTCATTTTCTGCTTAAGTATTAATTTGTTATTTAATAATACACTTTCTGCGGTTACATTTTTAGCCCTCGAAAAATAAATTTTGCATTTAATTACAAAATTAATTATTTAAGCCCCAATTTCTTGTCCAAGACTCAAGCAAATGTTCTGTTCAATTTGAACCTGTTCTGGAGCTTTAGGAAAATTTCCCAAACATTTAAATTGTCTGAACTTAAACTAAATTCATCATATTAAATATCATAATATAAAACCGTCACACTCTCGAAAACAACCCTTCTCTAGTCTTCGTGCTTTGAAATTATCTTTCAATGAAAATAAGTGTAGAACGTGTTTATTTTTTTAAAAATACATATTTAATTGTAACGAGCGAAACACGTCCCTGATATGTTTATATATACATATAATAATTATCTATATCATATATAGTTTTAACAAGCGCGTACACCTAATTCACTTTTTACGCGAATTTAAAATATTGAAATTTGAAAAAATAAATAAATCTCTTCTTACGCGATCGTATTTGAAATAACGCGATTTAAGAAACCTGATTAAATTTGATTTAAAATTCCACGAAAAAATTGTATCAAAAAAAAATATGATTTTATATAAAGACATTTACACAGCCACATATGGATTTGAGTTTCTTAATAACTAACTATTGTGAATTATACAAAGAATTTTCAAAAAACAAAACGCAAAGATTAATAATTGGTTTTGCGATCAAGCCTACACCAGCATTACAGCAAGATGAGTATAAAAATTAAACAGAAATTCAAGTGACAGATCAATGAAATAAAAAAAATAACTATAATTTGAACTTATTCATTGTTTCGATATTTTCTGATCTGGAACTAATCCCCTACTTTTACATGAACTTCATATCTTTTTGTACGAGATTTTTTTTTACGCCAATTTTTTTTGAGCGTATCTATCGCGTAAAAAGAGACTTTAGGTGTATATGTATGTCAAAAATGGTTTTTAAATGGAAAAGAACAACATTCTTTTAATAAAATCATTTTACTTTTTCTTTATAAACGTGGTTTATCGGCTCAATTGAGAGTATGATAAGAATATGTTATTGTTGTTGTTCTTTTGTAGTTGTAGTTGTTGTTTTGTTGCTTACATTCCTTGTAATACCGGTTTATATTATATGAACAAGAAACCATTACATTCATTGTTCATATCTTTTTTCCTTTCATATAATTTTCAAGTTTTTATTTTTGTAAAAAGTAACAAAGAAAAGTGTAAAAGAGATAACAATGGTAACATTGAATTAAAAAAAAACTGGATAAAAGATAATAAGAGATAAAATGTAACTTACATCAAGAAGTTTATTAATTTGTTTGTTTGTGTTTGTTATAAACAATTGATTTTATATGAAAAATTTAAACAAGCAAAGATTTCTTATAATATAACAGTAAAGAATGAAAGATTTTTATATATTTGTAATTTTTACATACAGGGTGATTCATAACTAAGAAAATCATTTTAATATTGTAAGGTATTTTATAATATAACGGTCAAAAAAAAAGAAAGTGCGTTCGTCATTTTTACACACAGGGTGAATCATTAATTTTAGTGCTTATTCACAAATTCTACCTTAAAGGTATTAATGTGAGGACAAATTTTTTGAATTGAAAACTATGGCTCAATAATTCTGGAGCTATTGCGCCTTTAAAGAATTTAGTGCAAATTCTTTATTTTCATTGAAATACTCATAAATTATGATACCAACAAGGTTATAACACTCTCCAAAAATTATTTTTAGAGTTATGACAAAGTAGTTTTCTCAATGTATTTAGTTTTACGTCCGTGTTCTTGTTCTTTACTCCTTTCTAGGTTATAAATTTAAAATAATTAGTAAGTCTGTACAGGTATAATAAAAATTTTAAAATAATGTAGAAAATGAAAACTGAAACTGATACAACTCAAAAATTACATATTCTTAATTTGATATAATTTTTAGAAACTTTTACAGTAAAATTATGATATGGGACCTGAAATTGAATAAAGCCAAAGCCCTGAAAGTCGCTCATTTTCGTTAAGTTATTAAAAATTTTAATTTATATTACTATATAGACTTGCCTTGCCTTAATTTTATTTCAATTACTAAGTCATAAGTTTGAATAAACAGCAATAAAACTCTAACTCCTGTTTTAAACTTTCTTTTAAATGAGCGGTAAGATAGGAAGGAATAAATAAATGTATTTGAAGTTCCAAGTCCCCATGATCGGTTTAAAAAAAAAATAAATGAGGTTAAATAATTTCGTCATAAATGGGTTTAATATATTACAACTAATCTCTAGGCTTTAAATTTTGTAATATATCCTTATGACAGGTCTATTAACAAAATTTTAGGCTTATCTGAAAACTATGAAAATATTTAGTTTAAAACTAAGCTAACTGAAGACTTACTTTGTAACAGCCTTGAAATTCAGTTTCTTCAATATATTATGTATTTGTTGTTCTTTCGCATTTGGAGAACCTTGATTTAGTAACCAATTGATAACAGAAATGATCGCAGAGGTCACTTGCGAAACATTTCACCGAACTACATAAAAATTAAATTGTTACAATACAAAAATTATAGCTTATGTTCATAGAATGTGTTTCTATGTTTTTTTTTACATAAGATTCTGTTTTTTTATACCCTACACCTATAGAATAGGTAAAGGGGTATATTAACTTTGGTATGGTGTTTGTAACCACCTAAAGGAAGCGAGGTAGATATGGAAAAGTATATATATTTGTGATCAGCGTGACCGCCTTAGTCGATATAGCCATGTCCGTCCGTCCGTCCGTCCGTCCGTCCGTCCTTCCGTCCGTCCGTCCGTCCGTCCGTCCGTCCGTAGGCACGATAACTCAAAAAATAATGGAACTATCTTGATGAAATTTTAACTGTAGGTTACTAGGACTGAAAGTACGGCGGGGATTGCATATGGGCGAAATCGGCCCATGGGTTCGGATTCTGGACCTTTTAATCGATCGAAGGGCTAACGAACATATATAAGAAATCACGATAACTCAACAACTAATGACGCTTTCTTCATCAAATTTGTGCTGTAGGTAACTAGTAATGAAACTACTTCGGGGATTGCGTTAGGTCGGGATTGGACCATGCGTTCGGAACCTAGAACTTTTTGATCGAATTTAGGCCAAACGAGCATAATTCCGAAACCAATGAAGATAGAACCTCCAAATTTGGTATCAGGGTGTCCCCTCCTATCTCCTAAGTCTCTTGAGAATTTGGGTCCCATTGGACTACTGGGTCGGGGACCAGCCACACATTTCCGAAGACCTTAAAACATATCTTTAAAATTAATAAAGATAACAACTTGAAAAAATGTAGAAGCTTCCAATTTGCCACAAGGGTGTTCTTTACTATCTCTTGCGTGTTCCCTTAATTAATTAATCAATTGGAGTGGTGGTTCAGTACCCCTCTCCGACCTCCCAAGTTTTAAAAGCTTATAATCGAAATTACTAAAAATAGTTACTTAAAATTCAGATAAATCGTTTAAATTGTGTACAAGTGTTAACTAGTACTATAAGTAAAGCGCGGGCTGTATAAGGGCGAAATCAGCCCATGGGTTCAGATTCTGGACCTTTTAGTCGGTGTCAGGGATAACGAACATATATTAAAAATCACGATAACTCAACAACTAATGAGGCTATCTTCATGAAATTTGTGCTGTAGGTTATTGGTAATGAAACTACGGCGGTGATTACGTACGGTGAGGATTGGACAATGGGTTCGGAACTGAGAACTTTTTTATCGAATTTAGGCCAAACTAGCGTAATTCCGAAACCAATGAAGATATAACCTCCAAATTTGGTATCAGGGTGTCCCTTCCTATTGCGTAAGTGTCTTTGAAATTTGGACCCCATTGGACTAGTGGGTCGGGGACCAGGCACTCAGTTCCGAGGACCTTAAAGCATTTTTTCGAAATTAATAAAAATAGTAACTTGAAACAAATGTAGAAGCTTCAAATTTGGCCCAGGGTGTTCTTTACTATTTCTTCCATGCCCCCCTAATTTGGAATCATTTGGAGTGGTGGTTCAGGACCTCTCTTAGACCCCCAAATGTGTAAAAGCTTATCATCGAAATTAAAACTAGTAACTTAAAATTAAGATAGAACGTTCCAATTGTATACAAGGGTTAACTAGTATTGAAAGTATGACGGTACTGCATATGGGCGAAATCGTACCATAATTTCGGGTCCTGGAACCCTTGAAAAGTTCAAGGACTAACAAACATATATCTTAAAACACCATAACTCAAAAAATAATGCCGGTATTTTGATGAAATTTAAACTCTAGGTTACTAGTAATGAAAGTACCATGGGAATTGGTTCTGGTTGAGTTTAATTTCAAAGCCAAAGAATATATTTCCTATGTCCTATGTGTCTCCGAAATCTAGACTTAATTGTAGTGGTTCAGCTATATTCAAAGGTACTTGCTGCATTTATGTAAAATTTATTTGAATATTTAAATTAATTATATGAAAAGGTCTAAATTTGTAATTGTATTTTAGAAATACATTTATTGCATATTTTGCGTTTGTAAGCTTTTCTATTAGGTATATAAAGTAACCACTTAAAATAATTGCAATTTTTAAAAATTTGGATTATTAAATATATTATGCTTTGATTATCTTTTTATCACAAAATTTAATAATTAGAGTTTTTTCATTTTGTAATTGAGTTGGAATAAATATATTTTCATTTATTTCAAGTTTGCTTGTTTTTGAATATTTTTAAATAGACAAATTAGTAAGAATTTGTAATATTTTTTAATAGATAATATAATTAGAAAATGATTTTAGTATTATAAAGTTAATTTGGTTAGCTATGTCTTACGATCAAATTAATAACAGCTTTTATGGTGTTAAAATGACTTAGTGATATGTCCTTAAATTTGAACCAAATAGGTGTAGGGTATTTCTAAGTCGGTTGCACCGACTGACTGTTTCTTTACTTGTTTTACATAAGATTCTCTCCCTTTTTTTCCAGATTTTTCAAAATATTTAAAATTCAAATTTCAATTTGAATAAAGCCATTCAAATTTTTCACGCTTTTTAAATAATAACATAATGGCGTTTTTGATTTTGTTTTGGCTTTCAAAATAATTGCAAAATCTGCTACTATACTATATTTAAAATTAAATGAAATCTCTTTATAACTGACTCTCCTAAAAAATGTAAAAAAAAACTGTATTCAAAGGAGAACCCATTTGGTTTAGTTACATTTTTTTTAGAATGAAAGTAGAATTCCATTAGCTGGATTTGTTTTATTTTTTGTTTGTGATTTTGTTATTTACAATTTTCATTGTTTTTCAAAAGTTCAGTGAGGTATGGTATAGTGATACTTTTCTGTATAATATATAATATCATTTTAAAATATTCTGTTTGGTCTCTTCTTATTTCATTTTGTTGCTTTATTTTTTGTATTTTTGATTATATGTAAAACATGTTTACAGTTAGTTTCTCAAGGTAAATATAAAATTTTTTATATTTTTTGTTTTCTGCATTTGAAAATATTTCTTTATCCCTATTCATCCTATAGGTATGCTAAATCTTTAAAATTCAAAAGAATCTAACCTAAAATTATGCAAATATTTCAAAATTTAAACATTGTTTTTGTTTTTTTGGTTTCATTGGTGAGTAAGCATGTGGCCAGGGTCGGCGCTTCCATATATGCAAATGGTGCAATTGCACAGGGCTCCGAACTTTTTTTTTGTGACTATTAGAAGTCATCAAAAAATCCAAAATCGATACAAAGAATCGAAATTGATTCAAAAAACCGAAAAGAATCACAATCGATTGAAAAAATTGAAATCGTACAAAAAATCGAATAGAAATTGATACAAAAAATCGAAATAGATTCAAAATTAAAAATCGATACAAAAAATTGAAATTGATTAAAAAAACCGAAATCGAAAAAAATTCAAATAAATTCAAAATTAAATATGGATTCAAAAAATTGAAATATTTTCTGAGTCGGTTGAATTTTTTAATTTTTATATTTATGTGTTTAAAAATATTCAAAGGGAAACGAAGAATTAAACGAGAATTATATCTACGTGGGACACCATACTTAAGAAATGCATCGGAATCCCACCTCACGGGTGATGTGGAAACGGGTTTATTAGGGCGCAAAATTTCAAAATTGCACAGGGCGTCCAAAATTTTTATTTAAAAAAAAGTTATTTTTACAATCATTCATGGATTACAAAATCTCCTTGGTGATATAACTTATAGTTTAATAATAGTGTCGAGCATATGATGGATCTGGTAGCCAATTGTGCTAGTAGTATTCTACTAATATTAATTACATTATATTAACATCCAACTTTGAATCCAACATTTCAAGTCTCCAGCTCACCGATTACAAAATTTTTACCGAACAGACAGACAAAAAATTGAACTAATAAAACCATTTTATATTTTATTTACATTTTTTCATTTATCGAATGAAATAATTTTAATAAACTATTACGCATTAAATTAAATATTAAATTTCAATAAAAAGGAGATTAATTTAAAACAATCATAACTTTATTCAGAGAATGCAGAGAACTAAGATATTATTTCCTTATTTTAGTATTCTAGAAAAAGGTCTGAGCAAATTATTATTAAATGTGATATATTAACTTAAACTTTTCTCTGTTTCTTTGTTGCGGATTATAAGATGCAATAGATTAATATGTCACCATTGTCTACCATAATAAAATAATATGAAAACGCCTTGATCCATTGTCTAAGAACTACATAAGAATAAAAGAAAATATTAAAAATATTAAATCAAAATCAGAATTTACCCATGACTTTAAAAATAACCCACTATTTGCATACTTTTAGGCAACAATTATTTTTCCTAAAAAAAATAATATTTGTTTTTTTAATAGTCTATTTATAAAAAATTATAAAAATTAATTTAAGTTTTAAATTTAGTAATCTAAAAGATAACTTTTTGTAAAAATTCAAATTACCGTTATTCAAATAACGGTAAAAACTTGGTTAGTGCGTTATAAATTCTTTTTTTTTTTATTTATACAAGTGCCTCGTTTTTCTTTTAATTTATTTTATTGTTTAGTTAAAAATTTAAATATTAATATTGGAAAGGCTTTTAAATTAATTTAATGTTAAAATATTATTTTAAGTACATATATATATAACTCTTTCCTTCATTCTTTTTGTTTTTATTTTTGGTTTCGTTTAATAAAATATCTAAACAACTTTTATGAGAAATAATTAAAATTTATGGCAGTAAAGTACATGTAAAATATTATTGCAAATAAAAAATTAACTCAAAAATTCTTATCTTTTATGAATTTTAAGATATTATATAAGGTCAAATCATTTTAAGGATACTCATGTTAACTGGGTGATAATTATCTACCTCCGCTTCCTGTTTGAGTTTAAGTTTTTTGGGTTTAACATTAAAAATTTTATATAATTTTAATGTAATAAGTTTTTCTCATTAAAAATTCAATATAAATATAAAATAATTATTTTTTTTTAAAACCATTTCCTTAACCGAATATTTTTTGTCCAGCACATTATTCGGAAACAATTAATAATAATTAGAACCAGTTGGCTTTTAAACAAGATTTAAAAATTATTAGCCAAAACCCTTTGTGGAATTTGAGTACTCGATCACTCGTTTAAATTTTGTTCGAATCACTCGTTTAAATTTTGAAAACACACAATAAAAGTCAAACAAATTAAAGAACTAATACTGACTTAAACAATACTACAAAACAATGAATGTCCATTTTAATTAGTACTAGAAGTTTTTCTTAATTAAAATTTCACACAGTTGGCAAGGCAATTTATAAAGATGGCTGTTCTGCTTTTCAACAGATGCTAAAGAAGTCTTCACACCTCCTTACAAACAAGAATTATAAAGCCACACAAAGTATTAAAAAACAAATTATTTATTAAAATTATTCTGAATCACTCGTAGTACCCTATATTAATTAAAATTCATCATTTTTAACCAATTAACTAACTTTATAGTAAAGTATTTTAATTTGTCAGTTCATTCTGCCAGTTTTTATTTTTGTCAATCAAAATCTTAGAAACAGTAAATATTAAAACAACTGCAAATAACAAGTTCATTTACCCAAATAAATGTATAATTAAAGTTGTTTAAAGCTTAAAGCTTCATTAAAATTTCAAATTTAATATTTGAAAATAGTTTATTTAGCTAATTTTGAGTAGGTCAAGTCAAATCTTCAATGTCAATTAAATTTTCATAATATTATAAAATATTATAAATTTTAATATAATGAAAAGTGTTTAATTTTCACTTACAAATATATTTTTTTTAATTTAAAATTGTTTTTTTTTCTTTTTGTTTTATTTCCACTTGTTTTATCAATCACTCATTTTAATTTTATTTTGGTTTAACCTTTTTAAGTACAACATTTAACTTTCATTTAAGTTTTCTGTTAATTTGTAATTCTCGCAGGGAAAACCACAACAAAAACACAAGACATGAAATGAATTAAGGCTGTTTAATAAACTCATTTTAAAACTTAAACATTGTTACTTAATACGGTTTGTGTAAAAAGTGTAATGAATTTTTTAAAAATTTTGTTAAAAATTTATTATATATTAGAAAATTTTTAAAAAATCAAGAGACAATTTCTTGACGTTTTTGACATCTTATAAATTCTAAATTGATAACCATACTAAAAAGCTGTCTTTAAAGATTATACTTCATTTTTAAGTTATAAAAAAAAATTATCTAAATTATCTTAAGTTTGAATTTCAAGTTCCTAACTGAAATCGTTTGGAAGATATAAGAAGTTCAGAATTTTACAAAAAATTAAATTACAAATAACTTCAAATCAAAGTTCCGTTCGGCAGTCAGCTTTCCAATATATCGCCGAAATTGAGGATGCAGTGGAGTGCTGGTTAAGATACTTCCCACGCACTTACCAAGATCAAACAATTATATCTTAGAAATTAATAAAGATACACGATTAAATTTGGTACATAAGTGTTTTACTCGATTTTCATTATGTTCCTCAAATTTGGAATGAATTGGAGTGGTTGTTTGGGTTCCTTCTACACACCTCTCAAGTTCGAAAAAGTAAATTTTCGAAATTAATAATGCTAGAAACCTGAAATTTACCAAAATTTAGCTCTGGACTGTTACCATCATGTCTTTAAATTTTGAAATACATTGTACTGGGGGTTTGGGCATCTATCACACGCCTCCCAAGACTTAAAAAGCATATTTTTCGAAATTTGTTAAAGATAATAATTTGATACACATAACGTGTAACTGTCAATTCAAAACGTCATGTGTATAGTATTACTAAGACGAATGCATCGACTTGGTGTTGTTTTATTTCTTGTTTTTATTACAAAGACTGTAAAAGTTTTGTAAAAACTCGGACAGAGGGACGGACAAAAACCAAATAGGCTCAATTTTTTTAAAATTTCTTAAAAATATGCTAAAAATGAAATTAAATTAAATTTTCCTCAAAAAAAAAAAAATTTTTTAAAGATGTCATTTATGTTTTTTCATTTATTTTTAAATTAAAAAAAACAACCGACATTTTGTTTTAACTTATTCCAAATAAAGAGTTTTAAATTTAACAATCGCTGAATCAAATGATGGTTAGAAAATTTTTTTTTCAGTCATAGCTACTCATTTTTGAATTTTTTAATTTTCCTTTCATTTTTTGTTTAGAATAAAAACTTTTTAATTTGTTTTGATTTAATTTACTTGGTTTTTCTTATTTATATATATATATTTTTATTTCCTTCTACTGTTCACAGTTTTTTTTTCTGTAATTTTTTTTTTTATTATTATTTTGTCTCACTCTTTGTATTGTTTTTGAAAAATGTTGAGAATCTCTTTTTAAAAGCTTGTATTGCTTGTATGACTGTCTAAGCACTTGTTAAGTTATTGTATAATAGTTTAGATTCTTTTTTTATGATGTGTAGATGATATTTTCATATGGGATTATTAGAAAGTGTTTAGATAATTAATAATATTAATACGACTTCAAATTTTTTTCATGACCAATCGCGGAGTGGTTAAGATGTTGATCTTTAAAGTGGAAAGTCTTGGGTTCAAAGCCCGGCCAGATCATTTCTAATAAAAAATATTGTAAAATTGTATTAATTGTATTGTAATATTTTATTTTGTATTATAATGTAAGCTTATACAGGATTGGCCAAAAGTTACGCAATTCCGCAGAATGGGGATCGGAAACTACATTGGAAAATTATGAATTACAAACTTGAGGCAACATTCGGTTGTACATCATTTTAACAACTCAAGATACAATTTTCTAAGGCCAGCCCTTGTTTCTTGAAAACGTTCTAAACACCTTCAATAACTGTGCAGGACTGGAACTGATTTTTTACCCATTCAAAGGTTCTCCATTAGAATATACAATAGAACTTTGGAAGTTACACAAAATGACTAAAATCATAATATCGCTATCCAACTAAACTTTGTTAAGCCTCTTGGTCTAAAACGTATAGAAAGAGACAATTTTATAAAAAAAAAAAACAGAAACAAATAATATTGTCTTTATAAAGCTGAATCTACTGATTATTTTGTGTAAAGATGTTTTTTTTTTTAAATAAAAACTTGGCCTAAGGATAACGAGTGTCATGATCCCTTTTTCATTTTGTTACTTTGTCTTTCTAATCCTTAGCAACCTAAATAAATCAAAACAAAAAAGCAAAAACAACTAGAAAGAGGTAGCAATAGAATAAAAATAAACTTTCTTTGTATTCTTTTGTCTCTATTAAAATAAAAAAAATTCTTTGTCTGAGATGACGTTTTTGATAGGATATAAATGCTCATTTTTTTATACTTCTTTGCTTATTTTGTTGCTCATTTTTTTTTTTTTTTTGTTAGAAATCTTTGACAGATTAATTTTTAAATCTTTTATTTTTTTCTTATTATTTGAAATAAAAAGGAAATAAAATTATTTATATTTTTATTTTTGTATTAAAATCTATATGAAAAAAATTAGAATGTCATTTTAACAGACATTAAGGAAACTACTTTAAAAGAAAATGATGAATTTATATAAACATTTTACTAATGATAATTTAATCATAATATTTTTGTTATTATGTTGTATAATAAATTGTATAGATACAATATTTCAAATAAATTGATATATTATATAATATTAATATACTAGCTGTTGACCCGGCACAGAATGACGGAAGGTCAATTGAAAGAAGAACTTTTTCTTATTAAAAACTATTTCTAATTTCATTATGTACATTATGTTAAATGTATTTATATAACGAATATTATACTTCGATTCTAGTAATAGATACACAAAAAATAAATAAATGACTCATATAATTTCTTGTTGTATCTTAAAAACTTGAAGATGAATAAGTTAGTTAGTTTACTTTTTATATGTTTCGTATTTTATAAAATGTTGGGGTTGTTAGTTCAAATCCATTCTTGGTATAATTTTTTTTTGATTTCAATTAATATTTTTTTTTATTTAAGTGCGTACTTGCTTAAATTAAATAAATTAATAAAAGATTTTAAATTTTTTTATAGGTTTATTTTGTTTCAATAATGATCTATTTCTCCATTTATTAATGTTTTGTATATATATTTTTAAAAAATGTTGATATACATTCTATATTGTTTCCTTTGTTTAGATTCAAATCGAAATACTTGTTTGTTGCTAACATTCTATAATGCACCTCTACTCAACCTTGCTAAATAATGCATCTATTATTTATATGTACATAAAATAGTATTAAATAAATGTTGATTTTTGAATTGAATTTTGCATTATCAAATGCAAATTAATATACCTAATTTAGTTTGAAAAAAATGTATTTTGTTTGGATTCTATGGTGCATTGAACTCAGATATTGTATACCAAGCCACTTGCCCAAACTCAACACCATTTTCTTCCATTTTTAACTTTTTTTAAATAGAAAAATATGATGGAAAGATGCAGGGATGGGGTGAGATGAGGGAGAGTTAAGAGCGAGATGTGGGAGAGATGAGGGCAATTTTGAAATTACTTTAACACATTGCTTGGTTTATTTGCTTAAGCAAAGCAAGCAATGCATCAAAGCGAATAATTAAGACTTACTACACAAATATTCATGTGAAGCATAGTCTTCTTAATTTTTATTTACAAAATGTTTTACTATTTATTTAAAATTTCCAGAAAATCATCTGTGATTTTTAAAGCTGCATAATATTTACATTTAATTGAATGCGTTTGTTACACCTCATTCTAGACAAATATATTAATAATAATAATAATAAATTTTTTATTTTTATATAAAATTTGATAATGTATACGAAATAAGGTCAATTTTAATGTTGGGAACTCAATATACATATTCTACGCTTATGCTGGTTTATGTTTTTCTAAGCTTTTTACGTTTTTTGTATTTTTAATACCTTCAAAATGTAATGAACGATTTTGAAGCAAGAGTTTTTGTTTTTGAAAAGTAGTTTATTTGAAATAATAAGTATTCAGAATGAAAAACAAACTAAATTAAACGTTAAAACATTTTTTTTTTTAAATTTTTTTTCCATTTTTAACTGTAAAACCGTAAAAACGCAAAAAAAATAAAATTGGTCAACTTTATGCTTTTCATGCGATTTACGCTTTTCCATTTAATTAGTTCTCATATAAATCTTAATATTCAACTTTAATGTTAAAAGCGTGTAACTTTTCAAAGCGCAGAATGCGTACATTGTGTTTTCACCTTAACAATATTCACAATTAACTACAGAATGTTAATTAGAATTATTCAATGAATTCCAACCAAAGATTGAGAAGCTTCCAAATTATTTTAGAACCTAATAATCAAGCATAATCATATAAACAAATTGTATGGCAGCTATTTCAAAATCTTGCAGTAGACCAACAATGATGCAGAATTTGGCCATAAACCTTAACTATACTTTTGACAAATTTTCAAATACTCTGTTTCATTCGGTTTATGCACATACTAAAAATGAAATTATGTGACAGTTACTCGAACCCGTTTATAAAATTGGCTTAATTTAATAGAAAAGATGAATCTTAAATAAAAACGAATTTGTAAAAATTTCTACGAATAATCGGAAGGACGGACGAACGCACATACCTAAATCGGCTCAGCTTTGATTCTGATCCGATTCATATGGTCCGAGCGTACAATAATCTCGTTTTTAAGTATTTTATAGTTGGATACAGAATCACTTGGCCTCACTTAAATTTATCTGTCATCACTCATAATTTTTTTATTTTCATACTAATATTGCTATTATGTAATACTCTCATCACTCGAAATTTCTGTTTCATGTTTATACTCATGCTGCCGTAATGTTGGTGTGATCATGGTCACAAAATCAGTTATTGATTCTTGCCTTTTGTGTTTCGTAAGTTCTTTGTATCTTTCATGATAGTAAGTCCAAGGAACTCAAATACATATATATACGTACCGATGTGTAAATGTAATTTAAAAAATCATATTTTTCTTGGTAAAATTATTTTGTGAAATTTAAAATTCTTTAAATCCAATTTAACCATGTTTTTTAAATCCCGTTATTTCAAATTCGATCGCGTAAAAAAAGAATTGCATCATTTTTTCAGATCGCATTATTTTAAATTCGTGTAAAAAGGTAATTAAGTGTATTATTTAACACAAACTTTCAATTAGGCTTATTTATAATAAAATCTTTGTTATCTTAATTAATTTAATTCGAAATTAATACGCTTTGAACTATTTAATTTGAATTTAAAGCATATATTAAATATTAATTAAATAATAAATTAAATTAAATTGCAAATAAAGAATTAATTTTTTAAAATTATTTCAACTAAAAAATATATATATATATATATATAATTTACTTTATAATATAATTTGATTATTTTAAAACAAATTTTTATGAAAAATAATTAAATCCAATATTAATTTTTGTAATAATTAAAAATCTATGTTTTTCAGTAAAAACTAAAAATCCAATTAAAATAATAATTTGTAGAGATTGCTTTTATTTTATTTTATTTTAAACCTTAAAGCGATTTAAAATTTATTTTCAAATAAAATTTTTGGGAAAATTTGTACAAAATATTAAAATATTATGTCAAAAACGATTACATATTAATTATATGTATACAAACATATAAACAAATATTATATATATATATATATATATATACATATATATATATATGTGCATAATATATTTTTCACTAATTGAGTATAATCCTAAGGCTAAAAATATATAATTACTAATTTAATATCAAATATATAAATGTTAAATAATTGTTTACATATCCACCATATTTGTCACCAGGTATATTTTTTTTTTTTTTCAAAAATTGTTTTTTAATTTTTTCTAAATTTAAATTTAGGTAAAAATTTAATAATGTAAGTGTATAATACATGCTATTATGCAATTAAACTATATAATTAAAATTTCAAGTATGGTTTTTTTTTAGAATTTTCAAATTTATAAAAAAAAAAAAATTCCAATGCAAAATTATCATGTTAAATTAATTATTGGTACAAATTTGGGACACAAATTTGGGGCTTTTTTTTTTTTTTAAAATCAATACCTACATTAAATATATACAGTGAAAGTTCTCTTAGCCGGACGTTCTTATATACGGACATCTCTTTAAGACGGACAGTTTTTTCAAAACCAATTCTTTTTTTAAATTTTTCATACAAAACACATTCTTTTAACCGGACACTCTAATAACCGGACGCGGACACTTAAATCATTCTTTAAATTTCAAAAAAATCTCCCGTAAACGGACACTTGTAATTTATGAGCAAGCTTTTTTTATTTAATGTGAGTAATATGGTGTATACATCCAATCCAATACAAATTTTGTATTATAATTTACTATTATAATATATTGTATTTATTTACAGGTATGCATTCTAAGTTTTAAAATCACATATTAGAATCTAATACATACATAATGGATTTGAATAATGTATGTCTAATACATAGAGGTACTTTTTATTGTTTATTTTTCAAAAGGTTCTGAGCAAAGAAGAGATAGTATTAGTATGTATTATTAATAAGATGCAAACTCGCTCTCTTAAGAATCAAAAATTTTTCCATTTTTTAAAAATAATACGAATTAGGTTTACTACGCAAACGTTTTAGGTAAAGTTCACCAGTTCTTTAAGAATTGGAAATTAAAATCTACAATGAAGTCTTAAAAACTATTGATAGTTTAAAAAAATGTGCAACATTTAAAGAGGATCTTACAGCATTCCAGTTTATAAAAAACTTAGAAATACATTTCAAAAATAATGTTTGAAAAATTGACCAAGAAAAAATACGGCAGTCAAAGTTTTAAAATTTTTTCAAAAGACTACTAATTCTTAAACTCTGGAATGGAAGTAGCATGTAATTTAAACAAATAATGTTAATCTGTATTGAATTTATTGAATTTTTGTTTAGTTTTTTGTAGTAATTTTTATTTTCTTTTGTTATTTAGTTTTTATGTTGTTTTACCATTATAATTTTACCCTTGAAAAAACGTTATTAAAAAAATTAATAAAGAATTTAAGAAAAGTTATAAAAATTTTTTTTTCTATTAACCGGACAGTTCCCATAAGCGGACGAAAATTTTAGAACCGTGAGTGTCCGTTTATGAAAACTTTCACTCTACTTATATTATATACATTTGTTACCCCCTAATAAAGTTAGTTAATTTAGAAATTAGATTATGATTATTGAAAAATTTAAAACCTATAAAAAAGTTTCCTATACTTCTAACATATTCTGATATTGCAGTTTTTCATTAGTTTTTAAATAAATTTTTGTAAAGTGTTGCCAAGTGAAAGTTGCTAACATGATGGCTTTCTCAAAATTAGTATTGTTCAAATTTTGCATTAAATTGAACTTCATCAAACCTGCGGAAAATATATACCTTTTTGAAATTCTTTCTATTATTCCTTCAATTAAAGTGGCAGGTGGGGACTAACTGCACACTAAATTAACTTTTGTAATCATTAAAAGTCCTAAGAGTTGTATTATTGTATTATTTCTATTAAGGAGAAGTTTATAGGTTTAATATGCCTCAGACTCTCAGATTATAAAGACGTCCTAAAATTGATTATATAAGCATCTCGTCTTATATAATGTGGTTTGTATTGTATATGTCTTTTAATATTTTAAAACAGGGCTCGTGTTTTCATTGTGTTAAAGTCTTACATAATTTTAGGCCAAATTTGAACTGATTTCAATGGTTAAAAGTCAAGTTTTCTTGAAAAGTCTGGTTTGTTATTTTATATTTGAGATCAATCCCAACCTGAAATCGTTGTTTTGTTTGGCCCATCTGCGAAGTCCCTCTTTCTTTTGGCAACAAATTTCATTAAAATCGATTGATATTTTTAAAAAAGCTACTCTTCATGTGTATCCACATAGTGTTACCAAATTTGAACCTATTTCAACTGTTAGAATTCGAGATTTCCCAAAAAGTTTTGGTGTTTTTGTATGGGAGCTTCTCAATCCCATGCGTCAATTTAGCCCATCTACGAGCTTATACTTACATTGACGAAGAAAGAATTTAAACCAAATTCCGGTTGAAATTAACGCTAGTTATCGTGTTCATAAATATCTACAAAATATTTTTGGATTTACGAGTTTCCGACAAAATGGAACAACTTTTGTAAGGACAGAACAAACTCTATTTTTTTCACCAAGGAACTTTTAACCTTTTATTCTATAGTAAAAGTTAATTGGCTTAAAATTCTCCCAATTAAAGTTATTAAGCTTGAAATTCGTTAAATCAGATCTGTGAAAATGCACTAGTTCGTGAAATTGAACTCACTGAGTGAGTGAGTGAGTGAGTGAACATAGATATTTATGAACACGATAACTAGCGTTAATTTCAACCGGAATTTGGTTTAAATTCTTTCTTCGTGAGTGAGTTGAATTTCAATTGGCAATACAAGCAACATATCAAGCACAAACATTTAAAACTAGAAATCTAATAATGAACAAAACCATTAAAGTTTATTGGGATTGGGACATATTTTTTGTCAAATATTAAAAAGTTTTTTCCAAAATTTTTGAAATTTATTATAATATGAAACGATAAATATCTTTTTAAATACTTAGTTTTTCCTGTATCCATCCAAATTTTTTGTTTAATACCAAATTATACAAAAAAATATGTACACCTACTGTTTGTTTACCAGATACGTTATTTTCAGATCCAAATTATTTTATAAAATAATTTTTTTTTTTTAATAACAACATACCTATAATCATTATTTCTAGAATCTATATTAATTGTATATAATATACATATACTAATTTATACATTGTTAATTAGTCGAATATGATGCAAATATCTAGATAGTTTTAATTTAATATTCATAACAAATCATTTAACAACATACCTTTGGTCCTTGCCAAGGGATATCATATTAATTTAAAAAAAAAAAAAAATTGTAATTTAATGAATTAATTTTAATATAACTAAAAGTCCTATAGATACAACTTTATTATTAGTTTTCTAAAAAAAAAGTGATTAAATTTAAATTTGCAACGAATTTTTATTTAGAAATTGCATATATGTACCATTTGTGACCGAACCTGATATCTAATGATAATTTAAAACAATGTTTTAAAATATTTTTGTATGATAATATAACATTTATCAACTATAAAATATTGATTATACTTTGGGGTAGCCAACTGAAACAATGAATTCTTGATACTTAAGTAAATTAAGTACTTGAAAGTACTTAAGAATCAAAAACTAATTTCGAAAGTAATTTAACTCAAAATGTAATTACTTTCTGGAAATTACAAGAATTTTTAACTGATTGTTTAAATTATACTTGAATGTTGTAAGTATCGAAATCCAACAAATACTGGTAAAATAAAGTAATGAATGAGTATGACGAAAAAGTAATTACAATTGTACTTAAGTAACATTTACTCATTAATATAAAGGTCTGCACTGATTAGTGAACTTATACTTGAATATACTTGTAAGTATCGAAATCTAAGTAATACTGGTACTTGATAAAGTAATAAATGAGTATCAGGTAATAGTAATTACAATTGTACTTAAGTAACATTTTACTCATTATTATAAAGGTCTGCACTGATTAGTGAACTTATACTTAAATTTTGTAAGTATCGAAATCTAAGTAATACTGGTACTTAATAAAGTACTAAATGAGTATCAGGTAATAGTAATTACAATTGTACTTAAGTAACATTTTAGTCATTATTATAAAGGTCTGCTCTGATTAAATGAAATACAGTCAAATGAAATATGTGTATCTAAATGATACTTCAGACAAATCAAATACAAATACAAGAAACCCAACATAATGACACTACTTCCAAATTATATATAAGCACAGCAAATTCTTCCAAAACTGAACAATTGGCTTACATGGTCTCAAAATTATTTAAGTCCTACACACAACTATTTGCATTTAGTCTAATTAAATATTCATATTTCATTAAAAATTAATACCGGAAATCTGTTGACAATGCCAAAATTCTTTTAAAATTCAATCAAATCCAAAATATATAATCAATTAAATGAATAACATTAAAAATTTGACTTTTTTAATTATCATCCATTATTTTATTTTAATATTATTCAGGAAGTAATGACATAATTAATTAAATATTAATTAAATGCAAAAAAAATTACATTAATTAGTATGAGCAACTAAACAACTGGTGTAATATGCATATTAATAAACTACTACATTCAAAAGAATAAAAATCTGAATTTATTTATTAATATCAATTCACAAAGAAAATATTTAAGCCTAAAAGTATGCTAAATTAAATATACCCACATCCATAATTTATTTCCTGTATTTTTTTTTTTTTCAATAGGCATTTTGCGGGTAAACTTCAAAAACTTTTGTATTTGATATACTCACCATCTGTTAACAAGTCATTAGTACTAATACACATGCATAAAATGAAATTGAATGCTTTAAATTAAGTAAAACTAATATTAGCATCATTCATTTTAATTTAATATATCAAATCAAAAATTAATACATAAAATTTAACCATTAAAGTTTGTATTATATAGTGACTTCTAGCAAATTTAATTTTTGTTTTTAGCACATTTTCAAAAAATTTTGTAAAAATGTGCCTATATAGTTTCACTCTGTCCGTCCGTCCGTATGTTTACAAAAACTTGTACACCGTTTGAAATAGAGTAAAGAAATTTTAACCATGGGTAGTTTTTGCAAAAAAAATTATTTCGTAGAAGAATTTTTTTCTGTAGCCCTACCAGTTACGGGGCTACAGCCCCCCAAAGTTGGAAAAAGCCCTATATTTAAATTGTTATAATAAGAGTTCTGTTATATATATTGTCAATCTGAAAACGGCAAACGATAGCTGGTTTCATAAACTTTATAAATATTTAAAAGGAAAATGTTTAGGGTTGCCATCCGGTACTAAAATTTAACATTACACAAAACTCAATTTTTGCAAAATTTTTGGCCACACATATCTTCTTCTAAGCTAGGGTCTTAAAATTTTGGGAGAAGTTAGATACTCAGAAATTAGTAGGAGTCGGTTAACAAAATTTTTTTGTCCAGCCCCATGTTTAGGAGCTATAAGGGGTCGAAAATTGAAATTTTGCTATTTTTAAACACCTGTAACTTGAATACCTGCCCAAAATTTTTTTTTAGTGATATACAAAATTTAAAGGCCCAACATTATATTTTAACATATGTTAAAGGTTTTTCTTAAATTTAAAAGCGGTTCCTTAAATTGAAGAAAGTGTCTCTCAGTTTTACCCATTTTTGCTTAGATTGTATAATTCTAAGTAAAATCCCAAATTTTTGTGAAATTCAAAATTTAATTCCTAGAACCTAAAAAAATGGAGGGGGACGGAGGGGAAGGAGGGGAAGGAGTTAGATAAATTTAGATCCTTGAGAAACTTGGCAACCTTCCCCATTGAAAGGCTATAACAACTTTAAAATAAAAACTTTACTGTTAGCAGTAAATTTTATAAGTGAGCAATAACTATTTCCAAGTTAATATTTCCAAAGTTAAACTCAGTATGTAATACAATATAAATTTGAAAATGTGCTTTTTTAAAAACCCTTGGTTTTTTTTCATCACTTGTTTTTTTGTTTTGTTTTTTATTTAATTATTTTAAAACTAACTAAATATTATGTATGATAATTATTTTAGATAAATAATATTGTTTATTCTATTCTGGAATGACGCGATGTCAAAACATTATTGACTATGTACAATGAATAAATTTTAATATTTATAATGAAAATTTATATTTTGAAATTTAATTTAATTTATGATTTATTTATTTTGAATTATTTATAATTGATATTTTATGATAAATAGTTTATTTTAGATTCTGATATTTTGAAATAAGTTTAAAAATATTTATACATAAATTTTAGCTCAATATTAATCCAAAATTTAAACTATCATTTACTAGGTAATTTTTTTTAGTGCCAACTATTAAACTGTTGGGCTGTAACTGTTCAACTGTTACGCTAATAAGCCTGTCTATACCATAGGTACATGCTATAACAGGGGGTCATATTATATTCGTATTATTAGAATTGATCTTAATGAATTCCACATATAATTTAAACATAAGATAGTACTAGACCTTATAACATCTAGAACGTCTTAGATTTTCAATACATACAATTCTATTTTTGTTTATATTTTAATATTTATGGTATTCTATATCTGTGAGTTTTATTATTCAATTAAATTATTTGTTTATATTTTGCATTTGTTTATATTGTTATATTAATGTATTTTTTATTAGAGATATATAATTATTAATTATTGATTAAGCCATTAATTTGAACCGAATGGTAGCTGAGTCGAGCCGAAAACCAGAAAAGTTTTTTTACTTTCATTGGGATTCGAACACGGGCCTTTTGCATGAACACTGTGCCACGCAGCCGTAATTGGTACCAAGGAGACATATAACATTCTTATTTTTAGAATTAATCTTAATGAACTCCACATACAATTTAAACATTAGATTGTTCTAGGTCTTATAACATTTAAAATCGTATTAGATTTCAATTACATACAATACAACTCCCTTTGTTATTATAATAATTTTATATATGAATTATAAGGTATTTCTATATGTGTGAGTTATATTATTCAATTAAATTATTTGTTTATATTTTTGTAAAATATTAATTTAAACCCAATGGCAAATAGTAGCTGAGTCGAGCCAAAAACCAAATAAATTTTTTTTCGGTTTTACTGAGTTTGAAGGGTTGAAAATTGAGCTTTTTCCAAACTCTGTTTTCAAAATATGAAAATTAATTACAGAAGTTATTAATATTATAAAGCACTACTACAGCTTTTTAGTTTATATGAAATTGAAGTTTTTTATGACAGCAGGCTACCATGCAAATATGAAAACAAATAGTCCGATTGATTAGTGAAAATTGAATAGAACACAAAGCAATAATAAATAAAAAATCTAATTTAAATTTTGATTATGTATTTGTCAAATATTGATGTATATTGAAAAATATTTTAACAAAACCTTAATATTAAAACGTCATATAAATTTCTCTAAAAATTCAATTAAATCGCTTTATATTTAAAGAATTCTTTTGTTTTTAAACATTTGTAGGTCAGCGTGACGTCTGATAAACCGTAATGTTTTAGAATTGTGACAGCAAAATAAATTAATTATTATTATTTAAAATATTCAAAATATTATAATTTAAATTAATGATCGGAAATCTTTTAAAATACAAAATATTTTCAACCCTAGGTTAACAGTTTTGTTTTCTTGAGGGAATTGATTTTTTTATTCTTTTTATAAACCTTGAAATATTTATTTTTTTTATTTGTTTTTATACCCGTATGACTATATACTCCAAGGGTATAATATATTTGCCATTACGTTTGTGACGCAGAGAAGTAGGGGGGGTAGATATAGACTCAAGTGTATGGATCGGATCAGAATCGAAAAATAAATCGATTTAGCTATCTATGTCCGTCCGTCTGTCCGTCTGTCCGTCTGGCCGTCCGTCCGTCATCACGATAACTCAAAAAGTAAAGGAGCTAGGATTATGAAATTTTCACAAATTCGTTTTTATGCAAAAAACGGAATCGAGTTTTAAATTCAGCCATTTTGGTTCACGAGTTTGAGTACCTGCCATACAACTTCTAATTTTATATGAGCATTACTCTATACCTATGGAAGCTGCGTGTCTGAAATTTTGCCAAAAGTAGTTTAGTATAATGGCCAAAGTTACTGCAAAATTTGGTTGGTCTACTGCAGAGGGTTCGAGTAGCTGCCATACAACTCCTTCTTTTATATGAGCTTTACACTACACCTAATAAAGCTGAATGTTTGAAATTTTGCCAAAAGTAATTAACCGGATGATATAATGTATATGTTACGGTCATACGGGTATCCCAGAGTTGACACAGTCAACTCTACCACACTCTTCCTCGTTTTTTTTTTAAATTTTCTTTTCTTAATTTATTTCCGTTGCTTCCATAAACAATATAATAAAAAATTTAAAATAAAAATAAGTAATGTTAAAATTGAAGGGTTTTCAAAAAAGCACATTTAGAAAATTAAACAATGTTTATAATTTTTTATACATTTTTTTTAGAATTTTATTTGATGAGTAAAAATTGTAAGAAACCAAGAGATAATTCATTATTTCGAATGGAACCCTTTATAATTAATAAAGTATGATGACACATTACAAGAACAGCTCCTAAGCGGTGCCACCCTTATATAGTCCGTCTTTTCAGATGTAGTCCTCCCAAAGTTTCAAGTTACAAAAATAATTTGAATTACGCAATATGCTAAATTGAAATCCCATATGGCAACACTACATATTCACCTAATATACGAAACTAAAGCCGCAGATAAAATGAAGATCTTTATAGAATTATTGTTTCAAAAATTTAAATATAGAGCTTTTTAAACCTAGAATAGCTATACCTCCATACCGGATAGTTTTGGAACCCTTTTTAATTATTACAGATATTCAAGATAAAGCTTTTTAAAAATGCCCAATTTTTCTAAAAAATACCCTTTTCATATGTAGGTGTCATAAAGATTCAATTTTCTAAAAAAAAAAACGCTAAATTGAAATACCATATGGCAACACTATATATTTACCTATCATAGGAAACTAATTAAAGCAGCAGCCGTTGTTTATTCTTTTTTGAAAATGTTATACAAATATTGTAAAAACACTGACAGACCCATAATAGAAGGACGAAAAGATTGACAGAATGAATCTTTATAGATAGTAGATACATTTTCTTAAAATTTTTTTTAAAATATGCTAAAAATTATTCAATTTTTCGTTTGCTTCAATGATTTCCGACAATGTACATATATACATTTTAATACGTATATCCTTATTATGAGATTCAAGGACTTGAAAAAAAAAAAAACATAAAACAATCGATAAATTATTACACTAACATAATATTAAGCCCAGATAATAACTTACAACAACTTCGATAGTGAAATATAACGCAAGAATAATATTTACATTTCAAATAATTGTTGTTTTAAATTTTACTAATAAATTCAAGACTTATTTTGTTGTTAATTCTATTCTCAATATAATTTTACAATCAAAATATATGTGACCTCGTTGCTTTTTCAATTTTAGCAGCAAAATCAAAAAAAAACAAAAAATGGAAACGAAACAGAAAATTGAATATATGAATGAAATACTAAAAATGCAACACCTTTAACGTGCCACGTATATCACTGATACCAAGTAGATATCTACTAATAAATTTTGTTATATAAAATTTTTGTGATTTATTACAAATTGAAAAATATTACACATGTGTCCTTAAACAATGACTTATTATATGACGTATGAATTTTTACTTTTTCCTTCTCTTTTCCTCCTTTGATATGATATCATTGTTTTTCTTTTTGACTTTTGCTTACGCATTTGATTCTGAGAATCCACCTGATGATTTCTGAATTCTAAAGTGAAAACTTTTTTTTCAAAAAACTTTCAAACTAAATCCATACCACCAGGTATCATATGATGAAATGAACAACCAACACTTAACACCATAATGTAATGTAAACCAAATCCCAGTTGGTCGTCGGAACTTGATATAATCCTGACATAAACTTGTTCATTATGTTCAAACAAATAATATTAAATTACGGAAAAATTTTTCAGTACACTTTAAAAATATTTCCTTCACATATACTACCTTAATTTTTACCAGAATTTAATTGAATTTTCAATTTAATTTCTACTTTTGAATTTTGTTACAAAATAAATATTTTAAAATAATTTTTTTTTTTTTTTAACTTTTTGAAAAATCTTTAGGGAATTTTATATAAAATCAATTCGATTACTCTTCAACTCTGTAGTTTTGTTTTTTCCTGACTTCCTGTTCCATAACATTAAACGTACATATGTGTAATTTAAAGTCATAAATAAAGAATGAACGTGATATTGAATAAAAATAAAAAACAACAACAATAAAAAAAAAAAAAAAACTGTAAATGAAAATTTTATAACAGTTGTTGATTGACAGATTTTCTAACCGTTAATTTATGTCAATATGAATTTTATGAGGTTAGGGTAACATGTTCAAGATTATATAAATGATTTGTTGTTGTTGTTGTTGTTTTTTTGTTGGTTTGTACTTGAAAAAATGTTACGTTATTTTTAGTTTTTTTTTGTTTTTGTAATTAAATGTGTAAATAAAAATTACGGTGATTTTTTAAGGTGTGAAGCCAAAAAAAAACTGTTGACATTTATGTATTAATATAAATTTATTCCAAAACAATTTTTAATGTCTGGGTTTAAATATTTTTTGATATATTCAAAAAAAATAATTTGTTATTCTAAAGTTTCAATGAAAAGATTGAAAAATTTTTAAGATAAAAAAAGAGTGTGTAATTTGATTTTTGAATGACAGAAATAATTATAGTGTATTGACGTGACAGATCAAAAAATAATATTTATTTATAAAATGGATTATCAGACATATTTTGTATAATTATATTTTTATTTTGCATACTTTAATAAATTATAATATAATAAAATTTTTAATTCAAAATTATAATAAATATTATGAAATCATTAATTTAATATAATGTTTCAAAAAAAAATTTGTGACAATGACATTTGAAATGTCGCTTATTTGATAGTAATATAGGGCGTTTTTATTTTTCTCATCATAGCGGAGTCAGAGCAGTCAAGTTAAAAAAGTGTGTTTCTTTTTGTGCTCAGATTATCTAGATTATCCATTTTGTGTTTCTGTTTTAACTCGTGCTAAAAGCGCGATCTGTGGGCTGGTAAAAATTTCTCAGGTATCACAGAGTTGTCAAAGAAGGAAACGTCAAATTAATAATGAAATAACAAAAATGCCATTAAGAAAAATAATAATTTAAATCAAATTTACAATACCCCTTACTATAATAGTCACATGATGTCATATGATTTCACATGATTTTGTACGATTGTATGACTTTTCATATAACTAACTATAATAGTCATAGCCATCATTCAATATCATTAAGAAATCATTCGTCAAGTAGTAGGCAAACGAAAAAAAGCGTATATATCATATAATATCATACATTCAAGCAAACTAAATTGAAAAGAAACAAAAATAGCTTAAACTAAAATTAAAAAGAATTAAAAAATTTCAAAATCAAACATAGCAAGGTAAATACATAAAATTTTAATAATTAAATGTTTATGTTTGAAACTTTATGCGTATGATTGGTTATGAATTATGACTATCATAGTTAGGGTTATGATTTTGAAGATCATAGGTAATCATATCGAATATTTAACGAAAGTTTATATGACATCATATGTCTATTATAGTGAGGGGTAATTATAGTAACAATTATGACGTTAGAAAATAATTTTGAAAAAAATTGACAACCTGTGCTCTGAGCGTTTCTTTTTTAACTCTGATCTGATGAGAAAAAGATAAACGCCCATAAAAATATGTTTTTGACATATATAATATCATATAAAGAAATAAAAATTAATTGATAAGTAATTTATCTCAAAACACAATAATTTATTTATTATATTTATTTTCATGTTACCTCATTTTATGATTTTTGTATTCATTTTTTATTTCAGTTGACATTTAAATGTCAAATTTTTCAATACAAATGAAAGTAAATCAGAACTATTTGTAAATTTTAATCTTCAGACTGTCATGACTAAAGTTATATTTTTTAATCCATCTCCGCTTCCACAAGAGGTATAGTATATTCATCAAATCATATAAATTTAGCTTCAGTTTCGTTAATCATTATTTTCATTAAGCCGTTGATTGCACTTAATTTTATGCGCCATCTGTTATCTTACACAAAAGTTAAATATATATATTTTTGTTAGATATGATCTGTTTTAATTAGATATGATCTGATTGGGTTTTGAACCCGAGACCATGCAATAAAAACATAGTTGTCTTAACTTATACGTCATCCGCCAGATGGATGACAGTTATACGTTTACAGAATATTTTCTAAATTTTTCTTACAATTCCAGGTTTGTTTAGTAATTCAAAGGAAAACTAGACGTTTTCAAGAAAACATAACACTAGACGACTTCTAAAGAATTAAATAGTGTTACCAAATATGCTGAAATGTAAAATACTTTTAATTAATAAGTTTATCGTGAAAAGCTGACATAATGCATATATTATAATTTAAAACAAGGAATAATGTTTAATTTTCCAATAAAATTTTACAAGTAAATTTAAAATCAGACTAAAAATTTGTTCTATAAATAATAATGAAATTATGCATAAATTTTTTCCATTATTCAAAATAGATTTAAATTGTTATTTTGAATTACAAAGATTACAATGATATTTATAATAATTCTTATAATTGATTGTGGTGCAATTTTTTTTAAAAAATTACATTTTTAAAATAAAATTACAAGTACAACATTTTCTATATAATTTTTTATAAAAAATAAGAAATAAAACTTTTATTTATTTTCTTATTTGAAAAAAAAAAACAAAATTTTGCTTTCGCTAAGTTTTAATTTTTTTTTTTTCTTTTCATTTTTCTGCAAATAAAAACTTTAAGAAAAATCCCAAAAGTTTTTCATATTGAATTTTTCATTTCACTGCACTTTTCTTCCTCTTCATAAAATATTATAAAAAAAAAAAAAAATATTTTCTAAAATATATTTTATTATATTTTGAAAAATATAAAATAAAAATTTAAATTTATTTAACTATCAAAAATTAAATAAAGCAGAAAATAAGAATTTAAAATGCTCGTTTCGTTTCTTCTCTTTTCAACGGATACAAGTTTAAGAGGAAGGAAATGTTTCAAAAATTGATGCAAGATAATCATAGCGTATTAGTAGTATACCTGTAATAATATTTAAGTAGAGGTAAATGAAAGAGAAGCGATATTTCTTTAAGTGGAAAGTAAATTGTATTTGATTACATAATATACATACATATATTATTATGTATTAAAACTAATTATTTTTAAATTTTTGTATATAATACTGGAAATTCATTTTAATTTTGTTTAAAACTTAGCTAACGGAATAGTTGACGTGTAAATAGTCCGGAATAAATTGATCCTGAAAATTTAAAAAGTTCAGAAAATTTTGACATTAGTCTGACAAATTGAGACATTGATCCGGAAATATTCAATAGTCCCAAGCCCCCCGCAAACTCAATTTCGGGAACGCTAATTTTGGAAGAGTTTGACTCGAAATTAGCGTTCCCAGAATTAAGTTTACGGGGGTTTGGGATCAGTGAGTATTGCCGGATCAACCGCATCTAAAACGGTAACATAGAAATTCTGAAATATTCTGAAAAATGTGGTAGTCCTGATTTTAAAAGCAACTCTAATCTATCAAAACTTTTAGGACTTTAATCCGAATTTTTTTTTTGATTTTCATACACTTTTTCTTGGACTAATGCCCTTGGACTACTTTTTTTTCGAACCAATATCCTGCGAACTAGTGTTCGGAACCCTATGGAGTAGTCATCATACTAAGTTCAATATTGTCTCAATTCGTTAAAATTTATATTTTGAAATATTAAAATATTTTCATCATTTCGCTTGGTCTAAGCATCTTGATGTGGGAGTTTTTGAACAAAAAATCTGTGAGTTACGCCATTCCTGGTTTTACTTTCAAAAACCTGCTTTATCATTCTCAAATTTTCTTACCCTTCGCCATAGCTTGATATAATGTTACCATCGTAACAGAATTTATGGAAATTTTTAATCTCTTAATCTTTTAAACTTCTAACCGACTATTTCGTTCCGTGTTCTTACTGATTCTGATTCTTGGGTTTGGTTATTAAATTTCAGTTTGAATTTCAGCGTTGCTTCCGTGTTTTTTGTAATTTTCTAATTGTAGAACCTGTGCTAAATACGTGTAATACGTGTAAACTTAAAGTTTTACGAGTGTAAATGTAATGATATCATACATTATTCGTACAATTCAAAGGCTTCAATGTTTCCGCTTATTTTAACTCCTTCATTTACAAAGTTTTACAAGAACAGTTCTCACTCAACATTAAATCAATTATTTTGTTCACGTAAGTGAAACATAGTCTCTTTTATCATCTGTACAACTTTCTCCTGAACCTTTTTTTTTATTTTAATTAAATTGAAAATATTTTCCGAAAAAGTTTTTACTCTGATTTTTCTTTTTTCTAGGTACACTTTTCTAAGAAACTTTAAGAAATTTTTGCCTTTATTTTAATAAAATAAAATAAAAATCAGTATTAAACCCAAAAAGAAAAGTTATTGGGAAGATGTAAAAAATAAATATAAATAATAAGTAAAAAGGGATGGAAGATCCTAAAACAAATTCCATTTTTATTTGCATTAGACCAAAAAAAAAAGAGATAAGTTATACTTCAAACTACTTTAAAAATTAATATTGAAAAGTTTTTAATTTTTCATCAAAATAAATATACGTTAAAAATAGTTAAATTTAAAATCTTATAAAAATAAATTTTAAAGCAAATTGTACAGAGGCGGTAGCATGCAAATTTTTACAAAAACTTTAAAATTTAAATTTAAGGAAACCCTTTAAGAATAAGGAAAAACGTTTACACAGGTTTAAATATAATGTTGGAAAAATTACATCAATATTTGTATTAAATAAAGAATCTTCAATAAAAAAAAATGTGTTCACTTAAAGTAAAAAAATTTTGATTGAAACAAATATGTCTTCAGTTAAAATATAAGATATTCATTTGATATAAAAATATCTGTACTTAAAATAAAAAATTAAATATCTTCACTTAAATAAAAAATTTTTATTGAAACCGAAATATCTTCATTTAAAGTAAAAAATATTTATTGAAATAAAAATGTCTTCACTTAAAGTAAAAAATCTTCATTGATATAAAAATGTCTTTCATTCGAATAGAAAGTCTTCATTTGAAATAAAAAATCCTTCATTCAAAGTAGAAAAGTTCTTAGTTAAAGTAAAAATTATATATATACTTGTAGATTGCAAAATGCAAACTAGGGACACTTTTCTATTTCTATGTAAAATGTAACTCTATTATAAACCCCACGGTCGATTCATTCGTTGACATGTGTTGTCATTTTCGAAGTAAAGGCATTTTTTGAATTTCAAATTCAAAATATCACTGCTTCTGGTATTTAACCAGATTTTACGTTAAAATATATATAAAAATTTTCTTAAATTATAAGTTTCTAGTAATTTTAATAAATAGTAAAAGTAGAAGCTTGTAGGTGATATAAAATATATAAACATCCAATTAAAAAAAATAAACCCACATATATTTTATCACTAAATTTTATTTTTAACAATTTAAGAAAAACTGCATCGGATTATTACCGATACACGTGTTACGACCCAATTAAAAACTATTTGGAATTAACCAAGTTTGTTCAAAAAAAATTTTATACTTTTTTTAAGTCAACTTTCACCCACACATAAGCCAACACTAAAAAAAATTGTAGGAAATACAAATATTATTTTGAATCATAATACAGGATGTTTTTAAATTACTTCCTACATTTTTTTTACGATAAAGGTTTGACAACAAAATCGTTAATAGAAATTCCTAAATACAAAATCCCGAAAATTCAAATTAATAATTAATAAAGTATTCCTAAAGTTAACTAGTTGAATTTTTACATACATAACATTGGAGTAACAAAACATTTAAAATAGTGGAAACGGATTTAATTCACGAGCCATTCTCGCTACGCATTCTTGATAATATCGCAGCATGTGCCCTATCTAGCTCCATTAATTTTTTCTTATTTGATAAGGTATAATAGTTCCGTCAATTTTTATTTGTGATTATTCTAGGCAGAATATATTAAGGCATTTATTTATGAATGCTTGTAGCCTACTGTTTGTAGTACTAGAATTTAGGTAGGTCTTGCGAACAAACATTAAGATGCTTTTAACGCATGTCTGGGAAATTTGCAGCTTGGTATTTCTAGAGATTTTTGAGTTTCTTCATACAAGTTGCAATTTACCAAACACGTCTCTAGTTTTATTGAGTCGGTTATCCATGTATTCTTGCACTCCACCACTGATTAAAATAATTCTGCCAATGCAGCAGAAGTTTTTGACATACTCAATTGTTTGACGGTTATTTGTAGGTGTTGTGTTAAGGCTACTTTCAAAACAATCGGTTTGATCTTATTAATATTGAATTCTAGTGCAACTATTCTTGCAAAATTTTTAGATGTTATAATTTACTCTTCATATCGCTGAACTTGTGCGTGAGAATGCATATATGGTATATCGTGCCGACTAAGTTATCAAACTCTCTTTAACGAGCAGATCTTTTTTATTAAGTCAATCACGACAATTGTGAATTGCTAAAAGTGTGAAGCCTTGTTTCCCTCCTACTTTTGACCTTTGTAGAATCGAAACATCATATTTAAAAATAAGTTCCTTCCATTAATTCTAAAAAATTAAAAAATAATTACAAAATTTAAATTTTTTTCTAAACGATATTTCTTTTCAATTTAATAACTTGTATAAATTTGATAACTATGGATTTTATTTCATAATACAATCAATGTTGAAATATAGATTGAGATGATCATTCAGGAGAATTGAAAATTTAATTAATATCAAAACCAATTCAAAAATTGAAGTGAAAATTTAATACAATCACTTATTTTGATTAAAACAATAAGTCATTTATTTGAAAATAATTTTGTTCCGGAAATTTTTTTTTTAATATCTTTTGAAAAACTTCAATTTTGAAATTACACTTTGACTTTTGATATTCATATTGCATTTATTTTTCGAAAATACTAAACTATAGGACTATATATTTATTTATTTATTTGTAGTACCAGATAGTAGTAAATATTGCTTGATAAAATGAATCCTTTATTCCTACTTGACATTTGGATTTCTTATTAGATTATTTTAATATATACTATATTTATACCCGTATGACTATATAGACAAAGGGTATAATAAATTTGCCATTACGTTTGTGACGCAGAGTAGGAGGGGGAGTAGATATAGACTCAATGTATGGATCGGATCAGAATCGAAAAATAAATCGATATAGCTATGTATGTCCGTCCGTCCGTCATCACGATAACTCAAAAAATAAAGGAGCTAGGATTATGAAATTTCCACAAATTCGCTTTTATGCAAAAGCCGGAATCACTATTTGAATCCAGCCATTTTGGTTCATGGGTTCGAGTACCTGCCGTACAACTTCTAATTTTATATGAGCATTACTATACACCTAATAAAGCTGAATGTTTGAAATTTTGCCAAAAGTAAATAACCGGATGATACAACGTATATGTTACAGTCATGCGGGTATCCCAGAGTTGACACAGTCTACTCTAATACACTCTTCCTCGTTTTTTATTAGATATGATCTGCCCAGAATTTGAAAATTTCGATTGAAAAGCCGCCGCTTTACCGCTGAGTTATCGGTCAGATTATATCACTATGTAACACTTTATTATTATGTACCACTAAATTCTTATACGGATTTAAAAATGTATAATTATAATAAATCTTAAAGAGTCTTGTATCTTAGAATCAGAATTCGGACCAACATGATTTACAAAAATTACACTACTCGATTTTTGAACAGGACTTAAATTAAACAAAATATTTATTTTTAATTTATTTGACTTAACTGTTTTGTTTTCTATTACAGTATGAGGGACTAGACTTTTAAAATCATATTAGCCCTAAATTCTCCAGAGGACGAGCTCTAGAAACTCCAGTCTCTTCTTTTAGTAATACATCTAGAGTATACATTAATTTACTAAAATTGTGTAGATAATTTAGTGCGAAGTACGATACACTCAAAAAATTCAGAGTACTCGGAGTATTTGGAAAAAAAGTTTTTGCGATAAACTAATATTTGATGTAAAAAATGCAACAGATTCAGAAACGCCTTATTTTAAACAGATGAAATAATTTTTCTTATGTTAAAAAATTACTTTAAAATTCTTTAAAAATTTAATAAATATTTTACTTTAATATTTTTGATATATTTGTTGAATTTTTGATTTTACAATCTGATACTCTTTTTATCTACATACCTCCAAATTAATGATCTACATTATACATGTTAAATCAAGATCTACTAGACATATCAATTACATTAATTTAATACTAATCGTTTTTGTTTTTTTTTTCTATGAAATATATATATATAAAAGGTTCCCAGTCCAATTTTATATTTCAAAAGCCTAATCTTTCTTTTAAATCTTTAAAGTATATCTTTTTATTTTAAAGTTATGTAAAAATTGTTTTAAATTTTGGAGTAGATTTTACTACATTTTGAAGATTTTTCAATTGTGACATTTTATGACATTTTAGTACATTTTGAATTTAATTTTAGTGAAGTACTAAAAAAAATATTGAATTTAAAAGATTTTCTAGTTATTTCCTTCCCTCGGGCAGAGTAACAAGTAAAATTTGAAAAACAAATACATACCCATACAATATTCCTACATGTCATATACATGTAAAGTTATATGTATACTCTTTTTCAAAAATAAAAGAACTAATTAATTAAAATAAAAGTAAATCAAATGTCAAAAGTTTAAATTTATAACAAAAGAAATAATATTATAGTAAAATAATTTTCATTTCTTTGAAATATTTTTCTTTTTAAAAAATAATATTGTTATGAAATGAAAATTCTCTCTTTTCATTTTATTTTAATTAGATTTACAATAATATTATTTTACCCTTTATATATAGTTAAAAATTAAAAAAAAAAAACATTTTATACAATTTTCATCTAATTGACAACTATTAAATCATTACATTTTTGTGTATTTAATTTAAATATATATACAAAGCTTTTTTTTTTAAGGGAAATAATATAATCATTCATTTTCCTTAAAAAAATTTTTTATAAATTTGTAGTTAATAGTTAGGAAATCTGTATTGTTTGGGATTGCCGAATTAACTTAATCCAATTAGTCTTTTATATTAATAACACGAAAATTGAGTATTTAAGAGTTCCAGAACTAAAATATGAAAAAAGGTTTAAAGAGTTGACATTAAATTTAAACAAGTAATGTAAACAACAACAAGTCGATGCAATAGATTGAGGAATACTCTACACCGCCGAAAAATTAAATTTACGAACCTCCAATTTAATTCACCTCAGATTTCAGAAACATTAAGTAAATAGAACTATTCTGTTCCAAATTTCAATATTTTAACTTCATTAACCATTAACCAAAGATATACTTATTAGGTCTATGGAAGCGTTTGACAACTATTAGAACAACTAATTTAAATTCTCGTAAATATCAGAAACATATAATGAAAATATGGCAGAATTACCTTTTACCAAATTTTAAATTTCTATCTTTATTAATTTCTAAGATATTCATATTAGTTCATGAGAGGCGTCAATAGATACCCCATATCACCAAGTCAATTGATTTCAAAATTTAAGAATATAATAGAAACATGACAGAACTACCTTGGTCCGAATTTCAAGTTTCTATCTTCATTAATTTTTAATATATACTTGTTAGATCTGAGAAGGTGCGTGTGAGGTTCCTGAACCACCATTTCAGTTCATCACAAATTTCGGAGATATAAGAATATATGGCAGAGCTACTTTGCACATTTTGGGGTTCTACCTTTAGTAATTTCTAAGATATACTTATTAGATATGGGAGGCTGCATAGAAGGTACCTGAAGCACCACACCAATTCATCAAAATTTTCGGAGATATAATGAAAATATTGTAAAGCTACCTTGTACGAAATATCGGGTTTCTACCTTTATTAATTTCGAAGATAATATTCTTGTCCATTTTGATAAGTGTGTGGCAGGTAACCGAACCACAACAGGACAGAGCATCCTTTTATTTTCAGAAGATAATGGACATGAAACTGAGTTTATACAAACTGGCTATGACAAGTTGAAGAATTTTAACTAGTTGACTAGATTATAATCAATAACAGAGTGATTAACACGCTGTTCTTTCAATCAATAGAACAAGTATTCGAATCAACATTTCTCTTTACTCTTTAATCGTGTGCAAAAAAAAAAAAAATGTAAATTGGCAACCCTAAGTAAAAAAAAAATTACACATTACATTTTGTAACATTTTATTAAAAAAAAAGTTTTTAAAAGTGAATATTAAATTTCCTAAAGGAAGAAAAAAATTATAAGATATTTAAGAAATGTTTCACTTTTTTTTTTTGACATAAGTAAATGTATATATATATATATACTAAATTACATATGTATATAAAAATATTTTATTTAACATTCATATGTAATATAATATAATAATAATATACAAATCATTTACAAGATGTATATTTATATAATAATTTTTAAATTAAATAATGTATAGTATAAAATATATAAATATATATATTCATATATATATATATATATATATTATGTATAATATCCTTAAAAAATAATATATGAAAAGTAAACTACAATCTAATGGTGCATGATAGAGAATTTTAAACAGGATATAATTTATATATTGCAGACACAATTTTTTTTTTTTTTTTTTTTTTTTTTTTTTTGTATTTAAATAGTAAATTTTAGTTTTATATATTTTTATATATTAAAAATAAAAGAATAAATGATAGAATACATAAAAATGTCTTTAAGAAAATATATAAAAAAAAATATGACTTTTTTTAATATTTTCTTGTATCAAATATTAAAAATAAAATGAAATACACTTTATTATATATTAAAAAATACATATTAACTAAACATAAGTGCCAGTAAAACGAAAACAACTTTAAATTGTCAGTCTTATATTTATGTTAGATATTTTGCATTCTATAATTCATATGTAATTGAATTATTTTTTATACATAATTTAAGACTATACAATAAGGAAGTTAAAAAAGTCTTGAATTTTTATTTTTGTGGCGACTGTTAGGCTGATAAGCCTGTCTGCACCATAGGTAGATGTTGGAACAGGGGAGGAGATATTGCAACATACTATATTCTTATTTTAGAATTGATCTTCATGAATTCCACATTCAATTTAAACATGAGATGTTACTAGGAAGTATATAGCAATGATTTTCTATATTTGAATTATAAGTTCATTCTATATCTGTGAGTCATATTATTCAATTAAATTATTTGTTTATATTTTCTATTTTAAATTATTAACTATTGGTTATGCATTTAATCAGAACCCAATGCCAAATAGTAGCTAAGTTCGACTAGACACTGTTTGAATCGACAAATGGTAGTTGAGTTCGATTAAACACTTGTTGAATCGACAAACGATAGCCTGTAAATTGATTGGTTGATTATTGATTGATTCTTGTTTTCATTTTCTTCTAATTAATTTTTAAAAGCGATAAAACGGGTAAAGCTACCAGCACAAACATATACACTATAACGCACGATAAGGACGAAAATTTTATATATTCTTCAAAATATTTAACATTAAAATTTCAGATGAAGACTGTAGAGGAATCATTTTTGATTTGAATGAGAGATATTGGATTGGTAAATGAAGCTCCATTACTTAGTGCCCATGGTGCCATTAAGTTTGTCCATTAACTTAATAATCTATCAGAAAATTTAATAATTTTTCTAATTCTAGTTCCATTAGTGTTTAAGTTATCATGAGCATAGACAGATAGAGAGTTTTCGAATACTTATCATTAAATCTACCCTGCAGAATTTGAATCTAATTTTAATCTAATTGAAACGAATCTAGTCCAAAAATCTCCTCTTCCATAAATATCTCGTCCCAATGACAAAATTTGTATACTCTTAGAATTATGTACGTTCGGATATAAAAATCGACAGTGTTCTGTACAAGTCCTGCTTCTAATCTCCAAGGACGGTGCTATATATACTGCTTCTTTTCACATATTCCGTACAAGTCCTGCACCAATCCGCTCCTAGTGAAATACTGCTTCTATATATACAGTTCAAAAAGCTGCTATTTAATTCAATAAAAGGTTTATTTTCAAAGTTATCATCTCTCACAATGTACATACATATAAATTAGAATAAGAACTACTAAGAAGTTTATAAACATTTATACTAACTGAACTTACTCCAGACTGGTTCAAACTGAATAACATTTTTACTAAAAAACCTTCAATTATTAATTTTTTTTTCTATTAAAAATTTTCACATCTATCACATTACATTAGATCATTGTTAGAGTAACAAAAAGAGAATAGATATCATTCAAACTTTTCTTCTCCTTTGAGACATAATAGCCCCTAGAGAATTCAATTCATTTTTTTCATGAAATAAAAAAAAAATAAAATTTCTGTTGAAAACAAAAACTTTACAATATTTTCTTGAAAAAAAAATCTAATAATTCTTTAAGCTATAAAAATAGTTATAAAAGAAAACTGAGAAAACTGGGGAAAAACTGTTAACATATTATTTTATAATGACACTATCAATATAAAAAGAAAATATACAAAATAAATTATAATTTATCATTTTAACAATAAGTATTAAAAGAAATATATATATATATATATACATATTTATATATATATATATAATGTACAATATGTATTTTAAACTTGGAAAAGAAATCTTAAAAGTTCAAGAGTATGTAACTTAATAAAACCAACAAAAGTTGTGGGAACTGGAAAGTTGGTTATAAACAGTACAATATGTGACCACTGTCACAGTAACTTTTAATATCTTTTAATATAATTATTCTTTTCCTAATGAACACAATATTACTGTAATTTTTACTCGTTAATCTTTTATGCGACTGTATTAAAAATGTCCCCAAAAACAAAAATGAAAAATGTTCCGAAAATTTATATGAAACTTTGGGGACTTTTTTAATACGTAAAAAGTCTCCAAACTTGGGAAAATTTTTGGAATTCCTTTCTTTATTTTGGGAGGTTCTAAAAAAATTGTATTTTGGGAGTTTTTGACTATGAAAAGAGTCTCCAAAAATATTTTTATAAATTATATGACAGTTAAAATCAGCCGATTGTACTGAAACTTTGAATTTTTTCAAAGGAAGTTTAGTTTTCATTGTAAATTGGTTCTTTGAAAATTATTAGTTAATTGGTTCAGTTTCTATTCCTAGTCGCTGCCCCTAAACCTCAGCTAAACCATCTATTGGATTTCTGATTTTGTAATCAACTCTAAAATTGCTCCTAACTTTTTTTCGTAAATAATATTATGTCAGAAACAAAGCATATAATTTGGAGATTGTTTTCGGGCCTTTTGGAGACTTTTATAAGAAATATATTTTAAGGACGTTTAGCAAATGAAAAGAGTGCACAAAATTGGGAATTTTTTTCTTGGGGCCTTTTACATACACCCCTTTTAAACTTGTATATATGTATAAACATAAACCTGTATAGATATGTCCTATAAAAATCAGTGCTCCTTCATTTATACTCCTTCTGCTACCTTCCTTTATAATTCCTCTATAATTTAAGATATGGCTAAAAAACTGTCCAAATTAAATAAAAACTTTTTGATAATAAAACAATGTGTCGTCAAGAGTAAATTTTTATTAATTTCTTATCACAAAAACAATATCATAACCAAATATCTATTCAATTATCCGAATCTTCCTATCCCTTCCCGACATTCTTCAAATACACAAGTTAAAATTTTATTTTATAGGATTACTTAAGACCCTGTACTTTGACTTCTGTCACAAAAATAATTAATTCAATTTTAGTAAAAAAACAATCAGTCTGAGCTGTTGACAATAACTATATATGGATTAAGAATTATGGTCGCCTTAAGGCATAAGAAGACACAAAATCCCTTAAAAAATAGAATTAAATATTTTAGAAATAAAATGTATTAAAAATAAAAATGTAATGTTGTTTTATATTTAATAAAGAAATAAACAAAGTTATTTATTCAAACTATATTTTATATATGTCTTTATAACCTCACTTTAAAGAATTCTCCGATAAAAAGTTTATGCCTTAGGACAAAACAACTAAATTTATATAAAAGTATTTAATTTTCATTGTTTCACATAAACAACTTGAATTCAAAATTAATAAGATGATAATTAATAGAATTCTTCATTCAATTTTCTTTTCTAATTTTTCTTATTAGCTTAAGATAATTTCCCACATAGATGAAACCAAAATCTTCTAATACAATCTGAAAACATGTACTAATGGTAACTATTCTATATATATATTTTATTTTGACAACATTTCAAAACATAAAATAATATTTAAAAGTTTATTTTTATTATTATTTCTTTCTAAATTACCTAATTTAAATTTATTTGTTTTTATTTATATAAATTAATTTAAATAGATAATATTTATTTTAAGGTGACCATATTCCATTTCGTTCTAAGAAGTCACCTTAGACTGAATAAGTTGATTAAAACAAGAACTTTAGTATTGTGCCTAGGGTAACTGTGCTTTGAAGCAAAATAGCAAAGAAATTAACAATGGAAGACAACGAAAGAGCAGATAAACTAGCAAAGAAAGGAATCACTTTGAACCCCACCTCTTCTATGAGTGTTGATCTAAACAATTGCACCATATCTAGAACGTTGGGGCACACTGTAAAGGATCACTGTTCAATAGGCACTCATATGCCTCCTAATTTGAAATCCTTTCCAATACCTTCGGCAGAAGTTGTAAAAAATCAGACATAGGTAAAAATATCTATCACTTTTTTGCATGTCACGGTCCAAAGCCAGACTTCTCTCGCTCGATCAACAGTTTTTCCACAATCTTAACAAACTTTCTGAAAAAAAAATCAAAATCCTGATTTCATATCTGAACCTTACAGGTTGGATATAAAACCGAAAAACGCAGATCACATGAATGCAATGGGATCAAAATGGCGCAATCTAGTGATAATTCAAACTTCACGCAGGGTTATGAAGTTCACCATCTTACCTAACTATACCTAACTATTTTATGGCTCTAGTGTGTCCACATCAAATGTCAAAAACAAGATATTGAAAGTCTAATATATATTTTTAACCAACACGCCACTGTATAAAATATTTAAAAAAAAAAAATTGAATCATTCAAACAACATAATAATTTATCAGACGCATTGAAACTACCCTAAAATATATCAGATCCTTTTAAGAACTTCAATTTCGTACTTCATATTTAATTTTAGTAGTATTCACTTAAAAATTGCAATTATAATTTAAATGAACTTTAAACGAATTTCTGTAAAATAAATAAATAAGTCATGAGTGAAACAGTACAACTTTATTAATTTACAATAAATGGTCACTCTATTTTTCAAACATTTTTAAAAACAAACATAATATTTAATGCTTTTTGATCATTTCAAAAAAATTTTATTTCTTTGATTAAAAATTAGAATTAATAAATCTTGAATTATCTTTAAAAATTTTACTACTCATCATACAAAAATTATTTTATTATTTAAGTTTTTAAAAGGAAAATTTAAAATTATTATGAATTTAAATTTTTTTTGGGTGTTTTTCTGAAGAAAACACGAAAATTTATGAATTTTTAATGATTTACATGGAAAATGACAATTTATATCTTGTTATATTTTTAGTTTTATTTATTTTAATACCCGTGCGTACAAATAAGGCCACGGGTATATTAAAATTACTCCTCCGTTTGTAAGCATCGATGACCTATATATAGTGTCAAAAGTACGTATCGGATCAGCATTAAAAAAAACGATTCCACAGAGTGTGTCCGTCCTTCTGACAACATGATAACTCAAAATTTAAAGGAGCTAGAATTTTGAAATTTTCACAAATTCGTTTTTATGCAATAGCCGTCATTGCTAAATCCAGCCATTTTGGTCCACTAGTTCGAGTACCTGCCATACAACTAATGAAGCTGGGTGTTTAAAATTTTGCCAAAAATTGTTTTATTTATAACTTAAGTTTCTGCAAAATTTGGTTGGTCTGCTGCAGTGGGTTCGAGTAGTTTCCATACAGCTTCATACTTCACATGAATATTATTCTATACATAATAAAGCCGAATATTTGAAATTTTGACTAAAGTAATTAACCAGATGATATAATGTTTATATTACGGTCATACGGATATCCCAGAGTTGACACACTCTTCCTTGTTTATATGAGATATTCTTATTTATTTTATACAGCACGGAGACAGGGACACGGGTATCTAAAAGTTGACAAGGGCAACTAATAATCTTCCTCGTTATACCCGTATGACTATATAGTCCAAGGGTATAATAAATTTGCCATTACGTTTGTGACGCAGAGAAGGAGGGGGGGTAGATATAGACTCAAGTGTATGGATCGGATCAGAATCGAAAAAAAAATCGATTTAGCTATGTATGTCCGTCCGTCTGTCCGTCCGTCCGTCATCACGATAACTCAAAAAGTAAAGGAGCTAGGATTATGAAATTTTCACAAATTCGTTTTTATGCAAAAAACGGAATCGAGTTTGAAATTCAGCCATTTTGGTCCACGGGTTCGAGTACCTGCCATACAACTTATAATTTTATATGAGCATTACTCTATACCTATGGAAGCTGCGTGTCTGAAATTTTGCCAAAAGTAGTTTAGTATAATGGCCAAAGTTACTGCAAAATTTGGTTGGTCTACTGCAGAGGGTTCGAGTAGCTGCCATACAACTCCTTCTTTTATATGAGCTTTACACTACACCAAATGAAGCTGGGTGTCTAAAATTTTGCCAAAAATAGTTTATTGTAATGGCCAAAGTTACTGCAAAATTTAGTTGGCCTACTGCTGAGGGTTCGAGTAGCTGCCATACAACTCCTTTTTTTATATGAGGATTACACTACACCAAATGAAGCTGGGTGTCTAAAATTTTGCCAAAAATAGTTTATTGTAATGGCCAAAGTTACTGCAAAATTTGGTTGGTCTACTGCAAAGGGTTCTAGTTGCTGCCATACAACTCCTTTTTTTATATGAGCATTACTCTACACCTAATAAAGCTGAATGTTTGAAATTTTGCCAAAAGTAATTAACCGGATGATATAATGTATATGTTACGGTCATACGGGTATCCCAGAGTTGACACAGTCTACTCTACTACACTCTTCCTCGTTATACCCGTATGACTATATAGTCCAAGGGTATAATAAATTTGCCATTACGTTTGTGACGCAGAGAAGGAGGGGGGATAGATATAGACTCAAGTGTATGGATCGGATCAGAATCGAAAAATAAATCGATTTAGCTATGTATGTCCGTCCGTCCGTCCGTCCGTCATCACGATAACTCAAAAAGTAACGGAGCTAGGATTATGAAATTTTCACAAATTCGTTTTTATGCAAAAAACGGAATCGAGTTTGAAATTCAGCTATTTTGGTCCACGGGTTCGAGTACCTGCCATACAACTTCTAATTTTATATGAGCATTACTCTATACCTATGGAAGCTGCGTGTCTGAAATTTTGCCAAAAGTAGTTTAGTATAATGGCCAAAGTTACTGCAAAATTAGGTTGGTCTACTGCAGAGGGTTCGAGTAGCTGCCATACAACTCCTTCTTTTATATGAGCTTTACACTACACCTGATGAAGCTGGGTGTCTGAAATTTTGCAAAAAATAGTTTAGTGTAATTGCCAAAGTTACTGCAAAATATAGTTGGTCTACTGCAAAGGCTTCGAGTAGCTGCCATACAACTCCTTCTTTTATATGAGGATTACACTACACCAAATGAAGTTGGGCGTCTGAAATTTTGCCAAAAATAGTTTAGTGTAATGGCCAAGGTTACTGCAAAATTTGGTTGGTCTACTGCAAAGGGTTCGAGTAGCTGCCATACAACTCCTTCTTTTATATGAGCATTACTCTACACCAAATAAAGCTGAATGTTTGAAATTTTGCCAAAAGTAATTAAATGGATGATATAATGTATATGTTACGGTCATACGGGTATCCCAGAGTTGACACAGTCTACTCTACTACACTCTTCCTCGTTTTTATTTAAATTTACTTTATCAATTTTGAAGAAAAACCATTTTAATATTTGTAAAACTTTTATATATATACAAAATATAATTACAGATTTTGTTTATTTTTTATATATTGATATACGAACTTAGATTTCTGCTATAGAAACCAAATATTTAGAACTGGGATTTGTCATTATCAAAAGATTTTAAACTTTAATAGGATTTCTACAGAATTTATTAAAAGTTTAATTTTTAATAACAAATTATATATTTTCATTTTAAATATTATAAGTTGGTATTAATTTTAATTTAAAGTTTTTAAAATTTTCTTTTGAAATAAAAAGAATTTTGATTGAATGACAATTATCTAGGAAACCTAAACTTCGCAGACGGCATATTATGTCATCTATCCTAAAACCAAGATATAAAATCTAAATTAAGACACATATGGCAAACTCTGCGTGAAATTAACCTAGCAATTAACATAAGTAAAATCCAAGTTATAGTGTGTACACCTTTCAAATGACAACCCAATAAAATTAAACGATCGAGCTCTTGAAGATACAACTAATTTCTATTACCAAGGAACTGTCATCTCGCCTACAGGTGGAAACAACAAAGATGTACTAAACAGGATCAATGAAATTAGGACAGCCTTCGTAAAGAAAAGTTAGGAATGCATAAAAAGAAAGGCGCTAAACTGGAACCCTCTAGACGGATCAAGATCAAAAGGTAAACCCAGAACAACGTGAAGAAGAACGGTGTTGGGTGAATTAAGTAGATACGAAAAATATCCGGGGATGAAATAGTTAAAACTAACTGTGAATAAAAATAAATAGAGACTTCAAGTTCAAGGAAACCTAATGCACCTAAGTGGAGTAACAGGTTAAAAATAAAGAAAATGTGTTGGGAATCTTATTAGTTTATGTTATAAGTATTAAAATTGGTTTTTTGTATGAATCTACAAATTATTTTAAAACATATTAGATGAATTTCGATGAATTTGTTTTTGATTTATCGCGCTGACAAGCGGGCGGACACACATAGCTAAATTTAACTGTTATTGGCTCGGATATAATTACCTCTTAAGTCTAATAGCTCTTAAGTATTAGATATTGAGAACAATATTAAAACTTTTCTAGAACTTAAATTATTACTTCGATTCACCAATTATAATAACTTTCGTAAATTTTAACAACTTAACTTAAATGCTTTTCATTCTTGAATGACTTTTTTTAAATTATTCATTACTTTTTCAAGAGGTTTCTTTGAACTACTACATATTATATAAAATTAAATTTTAATTAGACTCTTAAGATATAAGTATTAATCTATTTCATTCAAATTAAAACATATTACAAAAAATCTTCAGATTGTTGTAGGGATTAATTTACTTACAAATAATTCACTTATTTTTGTAAAAATTTTTAAAATTTAATAAAGAGAAAAAGTTTTAATTTGAATACCCAAAAGGATTTAATAACATATGCGTATATAGAATAATTCATAAATAATGTCATGATTTCCTGAATTATTATATCGTAATCAAATAAATTTTAAAAGTAATGTAATAACTAATTAACATGGCACGTTTATCTTCAAAAGATTATTATACTATACGTACAATTCAATCGAGAGATTTCCTTAAGGACAAAAAGAAAGGATTGTGTATGTACAGTATGTATCCTAATTAAATTTGAATCTATGGATATGCAACAGACACTTCTAGGGCTCTGCAAATTAACGCCTTTTTTCAATTCTCTTTCGAAAGCCAAGCACCCCTCTCTCAAAATATTAAGACTTCATTTTCAGCTGTTTCAATACATTAGAACTAATTAAACTACGAAGTTGAAATTAAAAGTAGGAACTTAAAGAAATATGGCAAGCTCGTTTGTAATTTTGAGATTTGTCGGAGCTTATGTAATAAAATATGGCGAGCAACTTTGCGAACTTTTGAATACTCTGGACCCCATTTTCAGCAAGATGCAAAACAAAGTTCTTAATCCAACTACTGTCAAACTAATGAAGCTACGAGGTTAAAATTGAAAATGGGCAAATGAAATAATAAGGCAAGTCATTGGGAAAGTTGGACATTCATCGGACCAAATCTTAGGGTGGGTTTTATTTTTATTTTTTTTAACTAATTTCCTTAGATAATTGATGGTTCATTTTGTTGTAAACACATTAGTGAGTTTGTACGGATATCTAAAAGTTGACAAGAGCAACTAAAATCTTCTTCGTTCATATAAAATTTTCAATTTTTCCAAATTTTATTTTTTATATTCAAATTGAAATTGACAAAAACAAACCAATATAATTTTTATTTTTTTTATATTTTAAAACCGAAAAACAAAATGGTTACAAAAAATATTAAAATTTTATTAAACAATAAAAAAACAAAAACACAAAACAAAATTTCATACTATATTTAAAAATAAATCGACCCATTAAATATTCACTTGTTTTATACCTATTTCATAGAATACAAAACTTTGTACAATATTCTGTCAACATGATCATTTACTTAAAATTTCTTACAATATTTATCACTATGTTGTAAAAAACTTTTTTTTAAAAATGTGTAGAAGAAGAATTTTGTATTTTTCTCATAAACAGATAAAAGATACACTGTTTCTTTGTGATACTTTAACCTACATATATATATATGAAAATTGTCACACCTGCTTCTGTGGCTACATACAAGTATATATACTTAAATGTTCTTTGAAAACAATTTCTAGCGTTTGCCACATTTATTGATACGAAATAAACTTTATATATACACATATTTTTTTAAGAATTAGGGTTACCAGATTGTCGTTTTTAAGGAGTTTCTCGTAATTAAAAAAAAATTTCAATACAAACATTTGGTCTATAACAAACGCATTTCAAAATTAGAATTTTTTTTCCTTACTTCCCCTTTCCCCCTTAAAAGCTAAGGGCTGTCACTAGACACTTCTAACTCAAACTTTTTGGTGTTGACTTTTTTATTTCTTCCGAGGGTTGTTACCATCTACTACGCTGTGTGCATCTTTTTAAATATAAAAAAAAACTATATGAATTTCCCAACTGGTTAAATCCTGTACAGCAAAGAACAAAAATCCTCAAAAATTATCCTGCAAATTAAAAAAAATCGTCTATCTGTTCATCCGTCACTATGACAACTCAAAAAATAAACGAATAAGTGTCTTGATATTCATTTAAAGTTATTTAAAAATAATATCATATGGAAAATATTTACAGTTCATCTGACATTTAACAAAAGAACCATAATTGATATATAAAAATATATATGTACAATTAATAAAATATATATATATATGTATATTTTAAATTAAACTTTTAATTTTGAAATGTCAGATGTTCAACAACAAACAATTCACAATATGCAATCTTGTTTTATTTCTTTATTATATGAATTGTTTAATCATTCTGTACATGGTTAAATAAAATTGTGGCTTTTTTTTATATTCTATATTATTTATTTTTTCAAGTTTTATCTTAATTAAAATTAACACTTGAACAGGTATTTCCAAAAATTAATTTTGAACCATTGTTATTATTTCTTTTGTATTATTAAAATAGTTTAAAATAAAAAAAAAAACAATTTTTTTTTGCATAAACTGAAAATTGAAAGAAAATAAATTTTATAAAATTTAAATTATAAAAAAAAAAAGACAAAAAACTTTGAAACAATAAAATTAGAACAGTATTAATTAAATTTAACCAAGTAAAAACCTCAAAAGTGATCAGTAAAATGAAAGTTATCATTGTCATGAACTTTCATATTCACTTATAATATTTTAAAAATTATGCATTTTACAAAATAATAATTTATATACTATATTAACTTGAATAAGCTCTATAACTAAGATCATATACATAGTTCAGAGTACTCAGAGTATTAGCTAAGTTTAAAATTCGAAGCAAATTGAGTTGATTTTTCAGGTTTTGACAACTCTGCACTTAAGAATTTTACTTTTAAGAATATATATGAGCTTTAGACCAAGACCATGGAGATTTTTTAAAAATTATTAAAATATAATAGTTTTTAAACAAGTGGTCATTCAAAATAGCGATAAGTGGAATAAAAACCATATGGCCATTTGCTAGTAAAAAAGTCGCTCACCTGCTTTCTGCATGACCAAGGCTTAGCACTTTACTTTTTTTACGAAGGACTGGGAAAAGCTTCAAAAGCCACCTATGGTTATTGTGAACTAAGTTCACGTGGGTATTGTGCGACTTTAACGCACCAAAACCTCAACCATTTTTGAACCAAACTTAACGGTGGGACCTGTGAGAGAGGTGTACAATTTTGGTTTCGGTGATGGGGATGTGAAAGGATTTTTGCTGATCGGATTTAAGAAATTTAGTATCATAAGATTAAGGAGATGGCAAAAATTGGATGGGATAATTAAACCTCAAACGTTAGCAATTAATAATCAAGTCATCATTATATGAAGCACTGAATATACAGAGGCTAGCTTGATTACTATTCTAAACCAAATAGAATCCAACTAAATACATATGTACAAAGAGAATATCATTCATATAACATTATGATAAATGTCATGAATGGCTCTAGCTAACTTTCTATATAGTAAATTTTACATACATCCTTATTATATTATATTTCAAACTAGTAAACGTCACAATATTTGCAATAATAAAACAACAACAAATTTTACACTCTTATTGTCAAAATTTTGACATTTGCTAAAATGAAATATGCTTAGTTTTTGCAAAATAAATTTGCTTCTTTTCGTCAGTATTTTTTTTTCAAATTTTGGCATTTAATTAAAAATCAAATAAATAAACATAAAGAATACAAGAAATATTTTTATTTTAAATTATTTAGTTGAAAAAAAATCCAATTTTAACTATTGTTTTTTATAAATTTTTAATTAATTATCTTACATTCTAATAATTATTTAATTGTATTAAGTTGCTTTTTTAAAATTTTTTTTGTAACTTAATACAGAGATGAACATACACATGTAGCTTTATACATTTCAATACATATACGAGTATAAATAAATTGTTTGTTATTTACCTAGTTTTTAGTTTCTATTTTTAAAATTTTTGTTTTATATTTCAAAATAAAGTTTTTTTCTATTTTCTCACTTATTTACCTGTAATTTATTATTCAATAACCCTTATTGTATATATAATGATTATTATATAATTTTAAAAAAAAACTCCCCTAAAATAATATTTAAATACCCCCTTTAAAAAATAAATTAATTATTAAAAAAAATTAATAACAAAACATCTATTATGTAATATATTAGTATATTTTATATTATTTAAAACAAGTAATGAAAAAAAAAACCAAAAGTTTTTAAAAAAGCACAATTCAAAGTTAAGCATTTTTCCAAAAAATGTTTGGACGAAGAGTGTGACTTCTTTCCGTAATTTTTTAAGAGCCTAGGGATTCCACAAAGTTTCTGTATCTAAGACTCTGATTCCGTTTCGTTAATTGTTTGTTCATTAAGCTCGATGATTGCTCTGCTGTAGCTATTCCACATGACTTTCAATCTCACACCTTGTGGAAAAGACTACGCCAAAATTTTCCGCAAGATGTCACTGTGTTTTCCTAGATTTCCCGCAAGGTGTCACTGCGATTTTGTGTATCCCTATCTCTTGACGTACAGAATAGATGTTTTCTGGATTATGTCATGTCGCATATGCATATGTCAATGGTGTCAATTTGACAGATGCTTATTTTTATATAGATAAAGTTAATTTTTTATTTACTATTAAGCTATAGGTTATTTTGGGAGCACGATTATAGCAAATATATTATATTTTATTTGTTTATTAATTATTATTTTTCTATTTTTAGACTATTAGATATTTTAAATATAAGTTATTTTTATATAATTTTTTTTATATTGCTATATACTATTTATTGAATTTACCACGCCAGGTATCGAACCTAGGACCTTTCGCATGAAAGGCCGGCACCACAACCACTGCGCCATCGGCTGGATATAATACTTTATACTTTCTCTACTTTCTGTAATGGATCATACTTATTTCTACGGATCTTAACTTCTCTCAAAATTTCAAGTTTTTAAATTAAAACCTTTGGCAGATTCCCTAAATACTTAATTCAACCAGCACTGTTCTCTCCATGTTGGTTTGGGTTACCTCTTGACCTTGATCTGTGTAGAAATTATTCCAGATTAGCGCCATTCTTCTATGCATTCCACATTTCTCCTTAGAGTATGGCCAATTCGCCTTTATTTCCTTCTGGTTGTTTTTCGTTTGTTAGTGACCACAAGTCTGCATTTCTTATTCTGTTCGGCTAGAATATTCGGCGTATTATTCTGCGATGTTTATTCATAAAGACTTGTAATATAATTTCAAAGGTATTAGTGAGTAACCATTATTCGTACCATTTTTAATTTGGTACGCCTCGACATTTGCAAACTGTTTCATATGAGACGGAAGCTTTCCGAAGTGTAATTCTTGGAAGATATAATGGTATCATAAATATACAGAAATTGCGTTTCGCATAGTAGTACATTAAAAACCTTATACATAATATATATACATTAATATATTTATAAAATTTTATACAAGCAACTGTCTTTTACCATTTCCTGATTGAAGATAAAACTTATATAAGCAGAACTTTAACAATATAAATGAAGCAACTTTTTTCGAATTTTGGAGAGTTGTAACAGCTGAACCGAACAGACAAATGAAAACCCAATTACTATTTCATTCCAGGATTGAAAATGTGCTGAAAATTTTAAGGTTTACAACACTTAAACTACAAATTCAAGGATAAATAAAGTTAGTTATTCCGGAAGAAAATGAAATATTTCCCTCATATGGAAGGAAAAAACTTAAACCTTAAGCTACCCTTTTAAAATTTAACACTAAAAAAAAATTTCCTAATAAATTAATTATTCTACTAGAATTGTTCTTGTATATTTTTTTTTTATAAAAAAAATTATTTGCATATAAAAAAATTTTTTTTTTCAATATCTGTGTTCATATACATAATTAAATTAAATAACAATATAAGTTAAAATAGCTACGATCAAATTAAAAATAAAAGTCAATGAATATTTTCAATTAAAAAATATTTCTATACACATATATATCCATTTACTAAGTCAATATCAGATAACTTTTAAAATAATTGAAACAAATAATTAAAACGCCGAAAGCTCAAATTTAAACCTTTTAGTACACTTTTATGCAACTAAAATGTCATTCGTTCAACAAACGATATAATAAAATTGTGACTTTGTTAAACTTCTAAAATCTAATTTTTAAATTTAAAATTCTTATAGACAAAGTAATAAAGATTTAAAGGCATATAACTGTAAATGCTGGACAAATGTATAAACTATAGCTTTGTATATAAAACTCATTCAAAAGCATAAATTCTAATTTTTTTCCAAAAGTTTTTTAACAACAATTAAAAAAACATAACATTTAAAAAAAAAAATCACTATTCAAATTCTCTGCGAACTATAAAATTCAATTAAACCTGGGAACAATGTAGAGTAGACTGTGTTAACTCTAGGATACCCATATGAACATAATATGATAATTCGATTATTTATTTTGGAAAAATTTCAAGGAACACAACTTATCAGTATTTAAATTATATAGAAAAGAAAATTTAAGTCTCTTCAAATAGACCAAAGTTCCCTTACTTCGGGCAAAATTTCAGATACTCAATTTTATTATGTATTAAGTTACGCTCATACAACAAAAGATGTTGTATGGCAACTACTCGAAGCCTCTGCACTAGACTAACCAAATATTGAACAAAGTTGTGCTATAAAACACAATTACTTTTGGCAAAATTTAAGATTTCCCCGGCTAAGTTAAGTATAGAGTTATGATTATATAAAATAGCATAAATTATATGGTACTACTTGAACAGCTTCACCACACTATAGCTGGATTTCAATAGTAAAGACGGCTCTTGTATAAAAACAAATTTGTGAAAAGCTTAAAATCCTAAATTATAAATTAGTTTTTGAGTTATCGTCCGGACATATGGATTGACACACACATCCTTAATAGCTTTTCGATTCTGATCCTTTGAGTCATACTTTTTCGTCAAAATCTGCCCCTCACCTTGGAAGCGTTGCAAACGATATGGCAAATTTACGATACCCTTGGAACATACATTTTTACTAATTCACAATTTTTCTTTTTTTACCCTAAAAGTTATTCACAACTATGGTTCAGACACTTGCAGTACACAAGCAATCATAAGATAATAAAAAATAAAAATTTAAAAGTTTTGAAAATAAAGAAAAAAAAAAAAATTTTTCACACAAACACAATTTTGGTAGCTTGAACTTTGACAAATTTAATTTTCTGTTTTGAATTTTTTAAAATTCAATTTCTCATTCAATTTTTGATGTAACTTTTTCATTTTTATTTAGTTGAAAAACTTAGTCAGTAGCACACAGAATAGGTACGACTTTATTTTTTAATTTTCCAAAAAGAAAAAAAAAAAAAGTTTTTTAAAAATTTTGAAAAAAATTCTGTTTGAAAATATCTTTAACAAAGTTGCGATTTTCCTTTTTTTTTTAATTTTGAAAATATAATTTACATGCAAATAATACCCAGTGTGTCGAAAAGTTACTTTTAAAAGTTATCAAAGAAAACAAAAACCCCAAAAAATATTTTTTACGCAATCAAAAAAGTTACAATAACATTAGCATGGCCTTAAAATGTCTTAAAGTAAAGAACAATGTATAAATTATTGTAATACGATACGCATAGTATATATATTTTTAATAGAAAAGTATAAAATCAAACCATTATTAAATTCTGTCATAACTTTGAAATTTAAATTTTTTTTTTTATAAAAGGAATTGGCAGCAATTGTTTGGTACATGTAATTGAACTTTCAAACAAGTTTTTAAACAAGTAAAAAAATAGGTACATGTTATTTTCAATATTTCCTTTCAATTTAACATTCAGCTTCTTTGTTGGAAAATTTCAAAAAAAATTTCGCTCCTTCGGTCCGTTCCTCCTACTGTTCGTCCGTCTGTTTACAAAATTTTAACACCGTTTGAAATAAACCAAAAAAATTTCAACTCCTATCCGAATTATTCGGTTAGTAAAAAAAAATTTTCTAAAATTTTTTATAGTCCCCCTTACCCATTGCGAAACTACAATCCCCCAAAATCCCCCAATCCATCCAGAAAAGTCTTTTACAAAAATCTTAGTCTCTAAATATCTAATACACCGTTAGAAATTTGAAATCGACTTGTGAGTAGTATAAGTTTATAGAATGTTTATAGAATATATAAGCATAAGTTTTTTAAGAAAGCTTTTCAGTATTGCCTTTCGTTAAGAAACTGACATTGTACGCTTTTTCTACACTTCTAATTTGAATACCTGCCAAAAAACAAAAATTAAAGCTTAAGCATTATGTTTTAAAGTGTGGTAACACTTTTTCTTAATAATAAAGCACTGCTTTAATATTAAAGAAAGTGTCCCTACTCTAACAAAATCTCTAACAAAAGTTCTAAAAAATTATGACAAACTATTTTTCAATATACTCATTAAATTTGGAAATGTGGTATCTTAAAAAATCCTTGGTTTTTATCTCTACTTATTAAAATGTTAAATTGAATTTTTTTTATAAACTTTCTTTCAATTTTTAAAATTGGTTCTAGAGTTATGTTTTAGAATTCTCGAAATTAAAAATTGATTTATAAAGAAGTTAAAATGGAATGATCAACCACCAAGTATAATTATTATTATCTTAATAATTTTTCGTGTATTATTAGTGCAATATAAATCACACAAAGTAAATTTGTTTTGGAAATATTTTGATAATTCAAACGCAACAATAGCTCGAATTTCGAGCACAGGGCGGTACTAATTGATAAAATGATTTCGAAACAAATGAAAATAAATACATAAACATTAGACCTCTATCGTCATTCATCAAAAGCTTTTAATATATTTTCTGAATTCTTATACTTATTAGAATTAAATGTATGATTTTATTGTAAATTTTTTTAAATATCATTTTGCTTTACAAAATGTGGTTTAGGCAACCGACTTTAACTTTAAAATTTTAATGGAGTACTAGGACTGAAGAAATCTGCATTGCTTAGACGAAATACTGGTATTTGTAAAAATAAATAATTTTAGTGAAATTAATAGGAAACTCTCGTTTCTTATTTCTTATAAGAAGCTATGTTTAATTGAACAATGCATTTGAAATATTAAATAAAAGAATTACTTTCTATTCTATTCTCATTATTATTTTTCGCCGATTATTATTTGAAGGCAATTTGCTTTAATATATTAACAATTACTTTATTTGCTGGATCATTTCAATACCTGGGTCAAAATCTTGATTAAATTTATTAACTAAAATCAAGAATTTCAAGATCAAAACTAAAAGCTTTAGACTTTTTTTTCATTACAATATAACAGAATATAAAAAAAGAACCCAAAAAGTTTTATTTTAATTTTTTTTTAGTCTTTATTCTGGATCAATTCAATCACAAGAGATTAAAATAAAAAATGTTGGATTATCAGGAAAAAAAACCAAAATATTTTTTCCTTAAAATTTTTCTAGCCCAGAGAAAAGTGATGAGTACTTTATATTCGTCTCACGAAATAAAAGTGAAATATTTGAAAAATAAATTTAAGTAGGGCAAAAGTAAAATAAGAAAATATGGTTGTGCATTTTTAAATTTCGATTAAACGTAATGTAAAGAAAAGTATGGAAATCGACAACTAAGTTTGTTCTTACTTTTGAATTAAATTAAAACGTTTGAAAATTTTTGAATTATAATCACTTGTTAGTAACAAATACATTTCATATATAATATAAGTCTTGATTAAGTGTTTATCATACTATTTTGCTTAAGAATTAGGTGATTTTATTGAGTAGAAATCTCACAATACAAGGGCGCTATGTAAGGCGCAGTATTATATCACATAGTCTAGAAATAAATCTAGCCTTTCAATTGCCTGATCTATGCAGCATTTTCCAAGCTGAAGTAGCTGCCACTAACGAGGCGGTGGAATTGTTAAAACGGTATATGATCTCTACAAGCAGAACGTATATTTTTTAGGGATAGTCAAGTTGCAAACAAGGCTTTAACATTCGACTTCGTCAGTTCCTTAGTCGCCGGTGATTTCCTCCCATCCTTGAACAACCCAGGTGAAGTATTCGATACACAACTTGTCTGGGTTCCTGGACATAGTGGAACTCCAAGCCATTGTAGGACTGATGAACTAGCTAAGAGTGGCACAGATCTTCACATTTTTCCAGGGAAGGAGAGCATTGGGATTCCTCTAACAACTGTAAGGTTGTGGTCTCAAAAATGAGGGTATGCATTCGCGTATCGTAAATGGTTTTCAGAGTGGGTAAGAAATCTAAGAAACCTAAGAGTGTCAAAAATCTCCAAATTCTTCCAGGGAAGTACAATATTGGGGTTCCCCTAGCAAATGTAAAGTTGTGGTCTCAACAACGAAGGTACTCACGAACCGCAAATGGGTTCTAGCACTTGCACTATAGCAAAGCAAACCTGTCTAAATGAGGTATAAAAATTCCATAAGATCTCGGAATATTGGCAAAATACTGTTAAGTGAATGTCCAGTCCTCGCCTTTAAAAGAAGAGTAACCATGAAAACTTATTTCTTATGTAATGTTCTTGATCAGTCTGTCGTTAACATAAACGACATACTTCCCTTTTTTAAAGCTACAACTGGTTTGATTTAGGAGAATAAGATCCAGGGATATCACAACGGGCATAATCTGGTAGCTGCCCCGTCTATCTACCCTACCTACATGGATATAGTTCAAAGCTTCATAGCTTCTTCTTGCCTTCTTAATGCCGGAACCAAAAATAAAAATTTATTTGCAAAATTTAAATTTGGAACTCGGTGACTTGAAACATGAATTTTGAAAGGAGGAAACTTCAGAATCGTTTAGAAGTATTTTTGCCCACTTTTAATTTCTCACTTCGTAATCGACTCTGTTCTATATGTTTATGAAAAGACAACATGTTAACATTTTAGAGTTTTTTTTCCGTTTGTCTTCTAATAAAACGACGGTCACCAAAAATATAAAACAAATTTTTTAATGTTAAATAATTTTTTACATTTTCTTTTCCTATTTTATTTTTATTTATTTCCAGGTCCGCCTTTCTCTTCTTAAAACTTTATTATCTTATCATTTGTTTTCTTTTTCTTTTAATCAGAGTGTCCTTAGTTTTATTATCTGTTCCAGTTACAGAATTATCTTATATATGAAAGGTAAAAACAAATAATTTAAAAAAAAAAAAACAAAATTGTTTCAAAACAATTTTTCTTTAGATCTTCCTATTTTATTTCCTCCTTAATCCCGTTTAACATTTTTCGTGGTTTCCTTTAAAAAGAAAAACACAAAACAGCAACAAAATTGTTATTTTTTTTGTGATAGTATTTCAAAATTTAATCTCCTAGGACATGGACATATTTCTTTACTTTGTTTTTATATTTGGTTCTTTGTTTCTATTTTCATTTTTCTAATTATTTTAAAATCAACGGAAAATGTTTACAAAGTTTTCCTCTTTTTAAATAGAATTGTTTTTCCCCTGATATAGACCAGAAAAAAAGAAAAACCATATTTCAATCCTGGTTCGTTATAATTCCAAATTATTTTTTAATGATATGGAATAGACCACAAAAAAAACAAATTAATTTAAAATAAAACCACAAGTGGTTTCAGTTTTTGAATGCTTATTTTTTTATTTAAAGGAAAAACAATAATGGAGTCCTAAACCACTATACTTCTTAAGTAATTAAAGTATTCATCACATTATTTGTATGAGGAGGGAGCGTTGCTTGCAATATCTTTTATGGATCTCCTTAAGAAGACAGGGACAGTACAAATCACACATTCAAAAGAAAATTACAGTATATGGCAAATAGTCCACAATTCAGGGGTGGACCATTACACTTCTTCAGTAATTAAGGTATTTGTACTAATATTCCAATTGAGGGGGAGCATTGCTTGCCATATCTTTAAAATTTTTTTTTAAGAAGATACCGTTGGTCCTTACACATCAATCAGAAGATAATTACACTATATTGCAAATAGGTCACAATTCAAAGACGACGGCTTCATGTATTGAACGGAATGTGAATGCTAACTAATTATTCAGTTTTATAGACCAATAATACTACTGCTTTGTTTTCGAAAAATCACAGCTTCGTCACTGGTCCACATATGAAATAAATTAACTTTACAACTATTTACTCGCTCGATTCCCAGCTCAATTGTGTTTTTTTAATTATATTATGTGTCAACAGTTGAAAAATGTTTTTTTAAATTTTGACTAGGGAATAAATTAGAGTTAAAGATATTTTTCTTTTAATCTATTAATTTGCAAGAAATTCAAAACTTCTAATGGTATTCCCAACAAGAAAACAGGGAAATACCATTTAAATTTAAACAATAAGAAGGAAGAGCCTCATTAAAATTTGTAAATTTTAGAAGTTTTAAACTACAAACATAAAATTGCCTACAAAATAAAATAATCTAAGTCAAAAAGTTTTACAAAAACATTGTAATAATTGTATTAAAAATATAAAATTAGTTCTGTTTCTTTTTAATTGTTTGTTTTTTTTCTTGAAATTTTCTTGGAAAAACGCGATATAATCCAGGGCGAAAAGACTTTTCCACATACATTCTTTTGGGATTTTTCTTATTCTGTTGTTATATAGATTACAAAGTTACCTAAACAAATGTTTTGTTTTTATAATTATTAAATTCTTTTTGGCTTTTGCAAGATTTCCTGGGATTTGTTAAGTTCTGAGATAATTAGTATATAAAATGTTAAAAGTTTAAAAATTTCAAGATTATAAGAATATCAAAATGTGGTTTGTATTGTAAAGTCTATTAATATATCTTGCAAAGTCTGCTAATTTTATAAGGGAGCCTCCCCGATCCCGTAGTTCAATTTAGCTCATCAGTTCATTGTTCTTTCTGTTTGTCAAAAAAAGGATTCATAACAAATTTTTTTTTTTTCTATTTATTAGTTTTATTTGCTTTAAATCAAATAATCGAAGTTTTATTAATTATTAGAACTTGACATTGTCTAAACTTCAAGAATCTCTAGATTATACTAGAGATACTAGAATCAATTTATGGAATTCTTCTCTTCTTGGAACTCTTCATGTGTACCCAGAATTGGGTCTACCTACTTGATTTGAACTCATTCCGACATTTTGAACCCATTCTATCGGTATTTTGGTATTAAATTTTCCGGATTCATGAACATTTAGATCCATCGACGAACTAAACCTTGATATTAACAAAAAAGACATTCATACCAAATTTCGTCAAAATTAGTTGAAATGCTCAAATGGAACAGCTTTTTTTAGGACAGAAGAAATGCTATTTTATTTTTCACCGAGAAACTTCTAATCTTTTCTGCTATCGTACTGATAGTGAAGAAAAGCTAAAAAGTCACAAAATCATTTTAAAGAATATGCTGCGAAGAGCTAATATCATCCTGCATAATTTTACATTTTACATTCCCTAGGAATTGATTCCTAATCCTTCCCTACCCCTCATTCTAAAACAAACGTGAACTTAGTAATATTTAGAGATTGATCCTAAAATTAGTTTTATAAAGTCATGATTCTGGCTTTAATGTTCTGGTACCTATTAAAGTCAAATCGGTCAAATAAAGCTGGAGGGAATCATTTTATTTTAGCAGGTTTAATACACTGCAGTAATCGATTTCTTTAACCTTCCATTTGAACAAATAAAATTAGAGAAAATTATTCTATGTGAGCGGGCTTTATACATTGCAGTACCCTTTTCAAGTATAAATAGGAAGGAATTATTAAATATGTTGGATTTTATAGACTTTAGTTTCCCACTTTTAAATTAACAAAATTTTCAAGAACAATGATTCCAATTCCTCAAATATTCTGCGTTGATCTGTTTTTAAATATAATTATTTTAAATTAAAATAAAATTTGAATTATTTTAAGTACTCAGAATGCATTATTGTGTTTGAAAAAAACACAATATAAATTTTTTTAATTAGAAAAAAGTTAAACAAATTTGTTACATTTTCAATTAACAATCATGCAAAAGTGTTGTATAAATATATTAATTTTCACATTTACATAAAAAAAAACTAATTATTTATTTATCCGCGAATAATAAACACCTTTTTTTTTAAAAAAAAAAACTGGCAAAATAAAATTCCTAAGATAAACTAAACAACCCATTAAAAACATTACCTTAAGTTTTGTAAAAATTGTATTTTTTTTTTTTAATTTCCTTTTTAATTTAAACTTACAAATATTTTTCTCCAAGAATTTTCCTCCGATTTTTTGTGGAAATTAAAAACTATACATTAACTTTCATAAATGAAAAGTATATTTAACAATATAAAATAAGACCTCTATTTGACTTTTTCGTACATGAAATAAAGTTTTTGTTCTTCTAACTTTTCGCTGGAGTAAAGGCATCAGTTGGCTTCCTTATTGGCAAGATATCATCGTTTTTCAGTTAACCATCGTTATTGGGGTTATTGAATCGTCCTTTTCTTCGGGTTTTTTTGAGGGTTCCATTCTAAGATCATTCTGTTTATATTTCCTGGATATTTTCGGAGAAAGTGGCCGTTCTGGCTTCACTTTTGGCGATAGAGTTGGCTTGATTTAGCTTATTAGCATCCAAGAGCCTTTATAACTCATGGTATATGATCAATAAAATTTGCATATTCTTCTTTGACACTTGTTCGAACTTACTTAGCTGCTTGGTTGTGTTATAGTAGACATCTATGTTTCACTGTCTTAGAGGAATCTGAACATTATACATTCATTATAAGTTCTATTACAGGTTTTTCTATTTATTTTGGCATTTTTAGCTCACCAATGGTGGCATTCGCTTTTCGTATGGTAGATTGTCGACGGCCTCTTCAGTACCTCCAATTATTTGGATAATGTTTCTTTCTTAGATAGAAGAAATTGTCAGTTAATTCAGCCGTATTGCCATTTATTATGATGGATTCTAATCCGTTATGGAATACCCTCATGACTTTGGTTTTTTTCTTTGTTGATTTCTAAACTGACTGATACGTATAAAATAAATCGATATATGATATACACAGCTCACCCACATATAGAAATGCAAAAGATATATACAATGGTTTTCCTACAAAATCCCAACTCACAAAATCCAAATAACACAAAATCGCAATACTACAAAAACCATGCTGACACTACACGCAAATGTAGCTTTTGGATTTTAAGAATTGGTATTATGTAGGAAGCTCATATACTATAAAATCAACCATATACTTTTGTCTTGGATTTATATCATCTTTTCCAATTTTTTATCATAGGAAAAGCGTAGGAATAAAGTAGAATTAGAAACGTAGGAAAGAAGTACTACTTTAAGAAATTATGAAACATTTTTAAATATTAAAAAAGGTTTTTCCCAAATATGTCCCAAAATTTCATAAAATATTACTTCTACTCCTACGCTTCTAATTCTACTCTATTCCTATGCTTTTCCTACATTTTCATTTAGAAATAAAATATAATTAAAGATGACAAAAACAAAAAAAACTTAAAAATGACCAAATAAATAATTTAAAAAGAAAATGAAACAATTTTCAAAATACTTAAATACTCATTGAGTGTTATTTTTTTTTTTAATATTCTTACAAATTATGTGTATTTGAAGAATCTGGATCATTTCAAGTCCAAAAGAAATGATGAACTAAACAAACTGACAATTAAAAGAAAATTATTCAATGAAAAAAGGATATTAAAAAAAAAAAAAAAAAAAGAACAGTTATAATTTTGTAAAGTTTTATTTAAAAATACATTTTTCTCTTTTTAACATTTATTTTTAGTATATTCTAGACAGTGTTGCCAAATTGACCCTGTGAGATTAATTTTTAACTCTCTAATTTTTTAACTCTCTAAATAATGCATTTACTTGCGGGAGTTTTCATAACTCTTTCAGCTCCATTTGACTCCCAGTCCTAGAGAGTTAGGATTTTATATTTAATAACTTACATAAGTATTTCTTAATCGGTATTAGCATATTAGGTACATAAATTATACATATTTTTAAACTCCATTGATATACTCTGCAGTCTATACTACTCTGAATGAGGGTGCGTTTATGTTGCAGCTCCTCTAAGTGATAAGAACGTCGATAAGAGTATAGCTTAGAAAGCTATCGCGGAGCATCGCTATGATCATCGATAAACAATATAAATTTTCTATGCTATGCTCTTATCGAAGCTCTTATCACTTATCGCAGCTTCAACATAAACGCACCCTAACACATTCCTACTATTATTAAATAAAAACAAAAAACGAAGTCATTGTTTGTCAATTTGTCAGTGTAATTTACAGGTAGCTAATAGAGATCTGCACAAATATATTCCTTTATTAAAATTATCGAATATATTCAAATACTATACTCTAATTCAATACATTCGTTCTCAAAGCTTTAAATATGGTATATACCCAAACTACAACTTAACTCATTTTAATCTATTCGTTTTATTTCAAATAACAAATTGAAAAGCTTTTTTTTTCATAAATACTTTGATGTCTTGAAAATCAAATTTCAATTCTTCCAAATCTTTTAAAATACACCAAGTATACCGAGTACTCTAAATATAATGACAAAGAAAAAGAAAAAAAGAAAACAAAAAGAAGATAAAAAAACAAACAACGCAGTGACAAAACAAACAAAGCTACATATTACTCATCGATATAATACATACTGGTTATACGTAGTACATATTAAAATTTTTTTTATTATATTTGGTGTACTCGGTATATATAAACAAATACTATAAATATTTTTATTATATTTGGTGTACTCGGTATATAAATACAAGTATAATAAATATTTTATTTTCGTGTACACATAATAAATCAAATACATATTCATTCTATTCTACAATAATTTTGTATTTCATTTACTCTATTCTATAATCATTTGTAATGAATGCATTTGGTTTGAAAGCTTTCAAAACCGAATATGAAAAGTTTTACTTATTATAGAATGATTTGAAAGCGCTTTTGAATACAATTGTGCAGATGTCTAGTAGCTAATACTGAGCTACAGGAAGTTGTTTAAATTTTTAAAGAAGAGAGTTGCAAATATAAAATGAGTTTGTAATTTTGACTCCTAATTGATTTTTGAATTTGGCAACACTGAATTTCTTGACATTATACAAAACGCTAATACGTATTTCAAAAGATCATGTTGTCTCTGTATCTTTTTATCTTTTTGTATTTTATTCTGTGGTATTATTTATTTTTTAAAAAATAAATATTATAATAATATTTTCATAAACTTTAAATAATCATAATTTTTGTTAGTACTTTGTTGTTATTGTAACTATTATCTGGTAAAACAAAAAGCAAAAAAAAATCATAATACATATTTGCCGACTGATGAATATCCTGTTTTTGACAAATTTAGTAGGAAATATATTTTGTTCTCTTTCATTTTGTTTCCAACATCTTCCGTTTTTTTTTTACCCCTCTTTTTTTTCATTTCCTTGTCAGGAGTATTACGTAATAATGATGATGTGCATAGATGCTACAGTTGTGAAAATATAATTGAAGAATGTTTGAAAGGTTTTTTTTTTGTTTTCTATGAGAGAATGGAATGATTCAAAAGCCACCCATTCGAACTGTACAGTGTTAATTTAAGTGGCGTTTATGTTGGAGCTGTGATAAGTGATAAGAGCGTCGATAACAGCATAGCATAGAAAATTTATATTGTTGATAATTGATATTGTTGCTCCAATATAAACACCTCTATTTAAATAATTTTTATAGATTTCTACGCTACACATAAGCGCACTCTTGGATAGTGTGTAACTTTAACACACTAAAACCGCACCCTTTTTGAACCAAACTTAAGAGAGGAACTTTTAAAACAAATGTACAGTTAAGGTACGAGGTAAGGAATTTCGAGGGTTTCGAGTTTAGGATATTTAGAATTATCGAATTATGGGGATCTGAAAATTGTATGCGATGTTATGAAGAAAAATCTTGTTGACTATATTTGAAAACATCTTAGCATGGTTTACACGTTTTGGATTTCACTTTGTAAGTGATTTAATAAATGTTAAATCACAGAATAAAACCATCGAAAATGAGATTAAAATCAAGTAATAAGAATCCATTACCGTTACGAAATTCTATAAAATTATATAAAACCAAATGTCTGGAACAAGAGTCATGTTGAGCTCTGGAGAGTAATAAAACCATTTGAGTTCTAAATAGGGTAAAATCCCAAAAAAGCCTGGAACTAACCTGGAAAAAAAAATTCCCCAAAATACAACGGTCTGCACAAAATAAAGTCAGATGAGGAGGGGAAGTAATTCAATCAAAATTATGTCTTGAGGGACTGTCTTTTTGTTTCTAATTAAATTTGCCGTGAATGTCAAAATGTGATTAAAAATTTTATGAGTAATTTTATAATAGTATCCTGTTGTTTTTTGTTTTGTTTTTCCATTTTATGTTTTAAAAAGTTTTCCCAAAATGAAAGAGAGGGAAAGAGTATAAACTTTTCCTATTCTACATATTAAATGTAACAAGAGTTTTTTCTACGTATAAAAAGTTTTTAAGTAAACTTGAATTTATTTTAATTTTTATACCCGTATATAGTCAAAGGGTATAATAAATTCGCCATTACGTTTGTGACGTAGAGAAGGAGGGGGGGTAGATATAGACTCAAGTGTATGGATCGGATCAGAATCGAAAAATAAATCGATTAAGCCATATATGTCCGTCCGTCCGTCCGTTCGCACGATAACTCAAAAAATAAAGGAGCTAGGATTATGAAATTTTCACAAATTAGTTTTTATGCAAAAACCGGGATCGCAATTAAAATCCAGCCATTTTGGTCCACGGGTTCGAGTACCTGCCATACAACTTCTAATTTTATATGAGCATTACTCTGTACCTATGAAAGCTGTGTGTCTGAAATTTTGCCAAAAATAATTTAGTATAATGGCCAAAGTTACTGCAAAATTTAGTTGGTCTACTGCAGAGGGATCGAGTAGCTGCCATACAACTCCTTCTTTTATATGAGCTTTACACTACACCTGATGAAGCTGGGTGTCTGAAATTTTGCAAAAAATAGTTTAGTGTAATGGCCAAAGTTATTGCAAAATTTGGTTGGTCTACTGAAAAGGGTTCGAGTAGCTGCCATACAACTCCTTCTTTTATATGAGCATTACTCAACACCTAATAAAGCTGAATGTTTGAAATTTTGCCAAAAGTAAATAACCGGATGATATAATGTATATGTTACGGTCATGCGGGTATCCCAGAGCTGACACAGTCTACTGTACTACACTCTTCCTCGTTTCAACTTATTTTAGTATGTTATTTATTATTGTTATTTTAGTATGTTATTTATTATATACAATAATTTTATATACACTACTAGGTAGGTATATATAAAACTTGATATATTATGTATATAATACTTTTATTTATATGTATATTCTTTTAATTTTCAACAGCATTTTAAACATTTACTTATGCATAAATTTGTTAAAATTATATTTTTATAAATAAATTAACTTATATTAAAATATTAATTAATTAGTAACATTAATATATAGGTAATAACTGTTTCATATGGCGATATGATAAAAGTCCCGAAGTCATAAGACCCCGAGGATTCTTAAAAATCAAACATAATCCCTCATTATATTTTCAAAAATGTGATTAAATCTCAAACTGCATTTTCGTTAACTAAAATAAAAAATATCCTCACTTAAAGTAAATATTCACAATTCAAATAAAAATGACTTCACTTAAAGTAAAAATTTCACAGTATAAAAAGAAAAGTCTTAATTTCAAATAGAAAAATCTCACTTAAAATAAAAATTTCTACATTAAAATAACAAGGGTATTCGCTTAAACAGAAATATCT